>OX439047.1:15618906-16131905 GCA_949317995.1 Acholoe squamosa | reverse complement strand
TTTATCTGCTTGAGTAGTATCTAAGACGGTCTCCTATAAATCACACCTTTTGAATTGAAGATTTCAATTTAAAGTTTGATTTCAAAAGGTGTGATTTATAGGAGACCGCCTTAGAAATAGAACTTATACTAAGCTACTTTAGGTTTTAAATAAAAGAGGTCAAGTGGTACCCATGTCACGAGTCTTGTTCTTTTTCCGCTGAGCTTTTGGTGCAGAGGAATCAACTGATTAGTGAATGTGCTTTGGAGTGAGGAGGAGGTTTTTAGGAGGTTTTTAGGAGGTTTTTATAAGGTTTTTAGTTAGTCAGTAATGATCGACGTTTTATTAAGGTTTTAGTAATTCTTCCGGGTTAAGCCGGGCATCCGGGTTAAGCCGGGTATAGCAACATTCATTTTCAGCACAGATCTGGAAGCACTCACTGGGGCTCGGCAATCTAGGTGGCGTTACCTGAGCACGAGGACCATTACGTATGGCTCAAGGGCCACCAGTGGAAGCAGAGGAGAGATTTTGACAGTCTCTGAAGGCTTCAGCTGGATAACCGCGGCATAGGCGGTATGGACATATCTCATGGTAGAGATTTTGTGCGCAGCGAAGCCAGACGCAGACGCACCAGTGGCGTGAGCGGAAGTGAGGTGGCTCGTGACATGGGGGCCGGACCTCTCTATTTACTGTTTGACATCGGCTTTCTTATAAACCCCCTCACGTTGGTGAAACCACAGATGTGGTGTTTACTGTTAAAGCACACGAGCAAATACATTTTTAGTGATCAGGATATAGATTCTTTTAAATTCGGAATACTTCTCGTGTATAGCGCTCTTTCTCTTCTGTTTTTTGATATGTTTCATTCGTCTTAATGAAGAATATCTATTACGTTATTAAAGGAATTTACATTGGTAGCTTACAATTGAGACGATAGATTTCGAACGCGTTCCGAACGCAGGACGCATTTTGTTGTCTCCCTCTTGCGATAAAAGCAAGAACTGTCAGGCGCATTTCGCCAATCTGCGTCGATCGCCAATTTCATCTTGCGCCAGGTACTAATAGTGTGAGATTTCAATAAAGTTAACCAAGATTTTCTTACAGCGCTAGCTTACAATTGAGATGACAGATTTTCATTGCGTTCCTGAACACAGGGCGCATTTTGTTGTCTCCCTCTAGTGGGAAGAACTAGCATTGATATATATGTTGTATTTTTTATCCGCTAGATGTCACCAGTGCATTGCTCTGGGTCTGTGTTTGGTTTTAGCCGCTGTTTGGCAGACGCGCATGGTTTTTTAACTTTGAAAAATCACAGAGGTGTTTTACACCATGTTATGAAGTTAATATTTTAAGATAAACGAAGTTTTACTATTTTTTAAACGAATTTTGTTAATAAAAGTAACATTGAGTAAGTATCTTTTGTTTTTTCGTTAGTTTTGTATAAGGAAAATTTGCTGGTATTTAAGGTGCTTTAGATAGAGGAGTTACACCCGCTGACTCTAGCACAGTGGTGGACGCTACCAATTTAGAGCTCCATTAAAGATAATTAAGCTGTCTTGTGAAATCTTTATTTTGTTATATGTAATAGGATCATTGGTAAATTAACATAGAATGTTTTGCTGTAATAAGATACGGCTATTTCTATGTGAATTCTTCACTGCCGCCGCGAGAAGGCTATCCTATAGAGCAGCATCTAAATTTTGATCTTAATGGTCTAAAATTTCCCTGTTTTAAAATGTAGTTTATGTATGGGAACTTAGATACTTTATGATATAAACCCCTGATTTATGTAGATTTTGTGTAATATATCATACACGTTGGGGTATTCAGTAGGAGCACATCCAGTGTGACATTTTTCTATTTTTTTTAAACACAATTTGAACAGATCGGAAGAATATACGAAACAACAGCCTTTGATAACGTAAAGTTTTTTCTTGTTAAAAAATCTGCTATAATGCCAAAAGGTTCCTACCAGTGCTTCTTTTATGGAATTTTTGTTAAGTGATTCATTTTTTATCCAGCTTTGGATGATTGAACTTTTTACCCCATTGCGATGAGCACTGGTGTTAACCTTTAAGATATCTAATATATCTTTAACTGAAATGCGATGACATAAGATGTGAACAAGCCAATAAACATGAGCATCGTCCATTATCCCATGGAACATGGTGGCTCTTATTAGCATTCTCAATGGTATACCATGGGCACAATCTGTGGCTGTATATGAGCTGTCTTTTTCTTCAATATTTTTTTGAAATTTTTCAACAAGAAATTTCAGATGGTTGTGAAAAGGACACAGGTTTTTTTTAGCTGGTTTCTGACATTCTGTTGCAGTACCATTAAGTGCTGAACACTTACCACGGTGTGTCACTGGATCTGCTCTCTTGTCTCTTAGCTCCCATAGGAATTTAGTATTGATGTTGTATTGAAAAACCTTCATAAAAGGTATAGTAGCCTCAAGTAAACCAAAGGATTCCATCTTGTCTCGCCAAGCAGTTATAGCAGAGTGAGTCGTTATTAAAAACTTGACCCTAATGAAAATTGGGGGTTGACCTGCATCTTTCTTTGTTGTAGCGTTAAGTAAGGTTAAACAATATTAAAGTATTTGTTTCACAACATTTTGTTTTTTTTTTTTACTTCTTTCTCTTTATAAACTTTTATGATGATAAAAATATTGGTTTTAGCTTTAAAATTTACACCTGTTTAAGTATAAAGCTTTAAAAAAATCATTTTCAATGTTTTTTTAAACTAAGTTTACAATAAATTTGGTTGGCCTTATGTAAGGCGTCATGTGTGTTTCGAAATCATGTAGGGAGCGCCTTTAGCAAATTGCTGACCAGTGGTCATCTCATTATCACTCATGTCCTTAGTAAGGTCAGCATAGCTTAGGGCTAAAGCTGACCGCTGTTGACCATTTTTATGAGGGACACTACAACGATATAGCTCCAGGTAGTTGTCATTTCGAAGTAATTACATGCAACTTTTTTATGGTCAGCTTCTTGCTTTGATTCATGTTCACATTTTAGATGTTGACTTTAATTTACATCATTTGGACATTGCATAATGCTATAATATTTCGTTATAATTAAACATTAATAAAACACTATCTTGTTTGCTTGATAGCATTTATTTTACCTAAAAGATTCATACCATATATGAGTGCTATCTTAGCAATATAACACAGATATAAAATCGAAGTAAGTTAAGGATAACTAAAGACTATGGTATATATCCTGATTACTGGTTTTTAATATGCATTGATGAAGAGATAGTGAGATTGCTTTATAGCACTTCATTGGAGCATCATGATGACCAATGGGTATAATATATAAGCAGACTGATGGACACCACCACTAAACTAAAGATAAAAGATCGTTAGCAGCTCTGCATGGTTTATAGGATGCTCCAATGAATTCTTGTTGAGCAGATTTATCCATATTTCATTGGAGCATCATGATGACCTATAGGTACAATATATAAGCAGACTGATAAACACCAGCACTAAAGTATAGATAAATGATTGTTAGCATAAGTGTTAACCTAGGATTCCTTTGAACCTTTTTTGTACTGGCTGAAATCTAACTCTACAATAGATTGCATATGTAGCACATATATAGGTAATTTAAGAGTTAACATGGAGTTTCCATGAAATCTTATACAATTTTAATAGCGCTTTATTTTTATATCATATAAAAAAGTTATGATATAGTTCTATTTAAGATACTTTTTGAGCTTAATATGATGAGTAAATAATTGCTTTTACATATTGCTATTTAAGGGTGAGATACTTTAAGATATCTTAAATAAGTGACCCATAGGATGGCGACTATGATCAGATCTAAATCATTATACAGAAATGATGTTACCATGATTTTTAGTGCTTAACTGTTTATAACTTATTGCTTTTTAAGTGATCCTTCTGTTTGGGTTTTATCTCAAACAAAAATATGGTGGCTTTTACCATATAATATAGCAGGATAATTTATAATTCCTGCATTTCCACTGATTCCCCACCAGACAGTGGTTCTGCACATTCGCTCCATAGTGATTCCCCTCTTTCCATGTATGCCATTCTTTTGGTTTTATTTTCTTTAGTTTTTCCCCTCTTCATTAATTTGATCCCAAAAGTTATAGCCAGAATGAGACAAATCATGAAACCCAAAGCAGTGATCACATTGGTATATACCAAGGTGTTAGAGAGCTGTTGACTTATACCTTGAGGCAAATTAGTTACTAAGGTTCCATCCTGCGTTGTGGCATATGTTGGAGACATAAAGCTTCCAGATATGGCATTTATGAGAGTAGTCCTATGGCGAAATGGAAGGTTAGTTTTTTCCTCAGGCATTGGACTTGTTTCAAAATTAGCTGACACAGCGCTTATTTCCATTGTTTCACCTGCAGATGTGAAATTTAAATATGAGGTGACAGCTGCTTTCAAAGGCGAGGAGGGGAAAGATGTTGCAACATTTGCCACAGTGGTGACATCACTTCCCCTGTCTATATAAATGGAGGAGCTCTGATCAGCATCATCATTCACACGGGTGGACGTCAACACGCTGTCTGCACGAGGAGAATTTTTCTCCAGAGTTTCTGAGCCATTGTCTATATAAGCTGAGGTGCTGTCTGAATTTGTAGTTAAGCTAGCACTTTCAGCGGTCACTTCTATATGATAATTTGCTGCTTTAGTAGTTGCTGATGACTTCTTTATGAAGAGAACGGTCTCAGTTGATGCTATCTCACTTTTGGGATAGATGCTAGCGCTGCTAGTTGACGCTCTCACACCTTCAGGATAGGTAAGTTGAATTTTCCTGTGGGAAATAATTATTTTCTATATTTTTTTATACGAGAAATTTTTTATCATCTAAGCTGGGGGGTCAAACTCATGTTTAGGATAGTTTACCTTCAGTTAGGTCTGAAACACATTACGGTTATACATTGTAGTTTTTCCCAGGTGAGAAAAATCGAAGCCACGTGTGTTGAAGACTGGGGGGAGATATTTTTTTAAGCTAGCAGGGTTTTTGTTAGAGAGGATAACACTTAGTCGCCCTTTTTTTCCCCATTGAAACAAGAAATAAACTACAAAGGAAAAAGTGAGCTTTTTTTAGTTTAAGTTAAATAAATTGCTGCTTTTAAAATATACCATAGCATGCTTCATTGCAAACTTTTGTGAGGAGCTTAAAACTAGCTTTAAATTTAGTTTATAGATCTATTGGTTTAGTACATGTATATTTCACAGGAGGTCGCCAGCAGCATGTAAGTTTACCTGTTACCTGACTGAAATCACTGGTGCATGACCTTACCTGCTACCTTGCTGACCTATTCTCAGGGCTATAACTTGCACATGCGCAGAGGACTTGACTTTGGCTACACAAAGGACATTGATTGTCATATTATTAAGTATCAACTTTTCACAAACTTACCTACATGTTCCATAGGAGCAATAGAAAATAGGTATTCCTTGTATCTCAATTCTTCTTAAGAAGGGGAAAGTATTGGTGCTGTAATTTATGTGGTTTATATCAACGAAATCTTCCCATTCTACAAAGGAGCTTTTCACTGTGTCCACCGTGGCACGTGTTGGTAGACAGTTGTCACATTTTAAATGCTGTTTTTTTTCACAAAAACACGATTTTGCCTCTATGATAGAAACAGCAGAGAGCAGAACAAATATAACCGTGCAGTACATGGTGCTTGCTTAGAATGAAGAAAGAATAGCTCGCTAAGGGAATTGAGGGAACAACAGACTCGACCCTATTCTTTATCTATGATTTAAGTAGAACGCATGGTGTTAACTTACATCTTACATTCCGCTCTGTCGATACTCTCCATTTAAGTTAGGTGTAAACAGCTTTATACACCAGCCATTAAGACCAGGAACATGACCCAGCTGTTCTGATACTCTAACCAAAGAATGGACCTGTTTACCGTATTTCCCCATGTATAAAACTGAGCTAATACAAGCAAAACTGTCAAATTAACTGGGTCTATATGTTATGCACCAAGTAGGAATGGACACAATTCCGGAATTGCCCATTACTGATTTTGCCCAATTCTGGAATTGTCCTCTCTTAGGCTGCGCAGTTCAGGAAAATTTAACCCTTTAGACCTTAAAACGGCCAAAAACGGTCGGGTCTAGTCTCCTCAAAACGACCATTGACGATCGATTTTTGAACAATTTTCACTGATTTTTCATGGCAAGACAAAAGCAAATATCACTGATGAGAAATTAACAGAAGTTGCTGTTCCTGTTTGATACTGTTCAGCCGAACTTAAAAGTTGAATTCTTATCACCATATGAGCATTAGAAAATTTACAAAGGTTTAAAATGAGGTGAAGGGCCAAAAAAATGTCCATTTTTAGCTAAAATCGGTGAAATCTTGAGGAAATAAAGCATTGTTTCCTGCAATTGGTTGAGGTCTAAAGAGTTAAATGAAATAAACATTCTAACATTGCACAAAGGTTTGCAAAATGACCATCCTTGAAAATTCCTTGATACCTTTGGTTTAAAGAGTGATGGGTAACTCATAATTGCACCAGAGTTTGTTGTTTGACAGTCCCAATGTGTCATTCTCACAGCTTAATTCACACCTAAAGTTAGATGTAAGATGCTTCAAACATACCCTATACAACACCCATTACAGCTTGTGGGCGAGGTGAAAAATAAAATGACACATAAATTTTAGAGATCTGATTTTAAATCAAATTGTTCCAACAGAATTATCTATTAGGCTTTATTATTCCTAAACTGTGCAAATTCCCATATTGTGCATAACATATACACCGGGTAGGGATATACATGGGCTAAGGACTACAGTGTTTTTTTTCACATATTTTGAATATAACTTAGTTAATACACGAGGTAGACCAATACACTTGACTAAGCCAATACACGGGGAAATACGCTACATAGAGCTTTAACTGAAAGGTGATGGAATATATTTATAGCAGAGATTTAGAGCTGTTAATTTTTTTATAAAAATGGCAGATATGCTGTATCTCAAGGGAATTTGCAAGCCAGAGTTAACACATGATAGCTCATATTGTATGTGAGATTCTTTTATGCTTAGGGGATTTTGGTTCATACAATTAGTTTTGAGAGCATGGATTGCTATAGCAAAGACCAGTTTTACTAATTGGCTTTCCCATTTAGTGGGCTAAGGTTTCATATTGTGAGAAATTAAGTTACATTTATGTTGCAAGTTTACTTATTATGCTTTGGGCAAACTGGGTTTAGTAGTTTGGCTTGCTTAGGGTCTCAAATTGCTAAAACCCACATTGGCAAGATCTTTTTAAGATAAAAAATAGTTATAGAGCTGAGTGACAAGGGACAAAAGCACTTTATAAAATTAACAATTTGACAACAGCACTCAGATAATTGAATTAAACTGTCAGCGTGAATTTCTCCATGAAATTGTTATATGATTTTAAATATCAAACTGTCAGCGTGTATTTTTCCTTCATATTGTTAGTGCGAATGCTTTATAGCTGTATGAATTCCATCTTTCAATGAACTTTTAGACATGTAGTAACTTATAAAAAATCTTTAAATGTGCAATGAAGCTCATACACACAAATGCATTATGGTATTGTTAATAACACTGAGAATTGTTGTTTTTTTTTAATTTAATAGCAGTTTAAAAACATTGAGTTTTAAAGACAAAGAGCAAGAAACTGAACTTTTTGTAATAGCCATATAATATTTGATATGCTAAATCTACATGATTTGACTTACAGAAGAAAGCTGCGGTTCCATTCCTTAATGCTCGTTTGCTGAGAGTCAACTAGACGTTCCACAAATGGGCTACAGATGGTCTACCTTTGGACATCCATGAAAAGGATCGCTCGATTTAAGTGAAGCTGTTTGGACTCTGATCGTTCTCAGAAAGCGCTGAAAACTCGTAAAGCTTCACCTAGGATAAAAGCTGAGTCCACTTTTAAAGGTAGACACTGTAAACTTTTATCAAACTAATGCAAGTGTCCATTGAACAAGTGTTTATTCAAATTGTTCTTGAAAAGCGCTGAAAACTTTTAAAGCCTTATTGCTGTAAATGGATTTGGCTAAACTAGAAGAGGATAAACCAATTGATATTTATTATCTTTTAATCAATTTTACAACAAACGGTCAAGGATTTTGTGAATGTTTTTATTGTAATTTTCTTGGAACAACACATTTTCATGCATCTTTTAAACCATATGAACATATTTGCCCTCCTTATGAGGTTATAACTCACGACTTAGTTGAAAAAGTGTCAGAAATAGCAGAACAGATTAATCATCAGTTTCATCCAATTACTACTTTAAAAAATCTTTGTTTAAGTTTATCTAAAGTTTACCTTAAAGACACTAGGAGAGAAAAGCTCCTTTCTATTTTACCTTTGAGCTTAGTAGATGATATTTTATTTGAAGAAGATTTCATTAAAAAAACTAAGCGACTAAGCATAAACCATCTTCCTATTTTATTGAAACATCACATAGGAGAGCAAATTGTTTACTGTCTCTATGACTAGGTTTTATCTCGCATTTAAAGATAGTCAAACTGAAGAACTTTGCTCTTGTCATAATTGTACATATATGCTACATACTTTAGACATAGCAGATTTTTCTGCCAAATATATTACATTTAATCAGATTATAACAGAAACATGTGTATACAATGCGAATTTAGCTCTTAATGATTACACCAAAGTAAATCCTCGAGATATAGTAAATACACCTTCTTATTATCAGGCTCCTTTTTTTGATTTTCACTTTACAACTAGCATTTTTTTATTTTCCATAGTTCAGCATGAGGGCTATATTCCTATGAAAAAGTTGCGTAGTGAAGATGAATTTTTTCCTTCATTGGGAGAAATATCAAAGTTATAGATTTTAGGGTTGCTTTCAATGCCTATAGATTATTCTACCCATCTAGTTGTGTTAGGATTAACAGCATTGCCTAAGTCATCTTTTGACATACTTTCATTTCAAAGAGAGGTGGTGAATTCTTCTTCTTATAGAGGTTCTATAGTGTACTCTGAAAAAGATTACACTTTAAAATTTACTAAAAATAATTATTGTTATATATTTATAAAAAATAGTATCCCTCGTATTTTATCTAAGATAGAAGACTTTATTTATTCCTCATGCATTAATTTTTTTGAAAAATACAGCAAAGATAATATAATTCAATACAGTTTAGACATTGTAAATATTCAAATATCTTTTACTATAATTAAAGAAGGAATTAAATTTCATGATTTTTGCTTTAAAATAGTGTCAAGTTTAGAAAAGGGCTATAGCATAGAAGTTAAAGAATCGAATTCATATGAGTCAATATGGTTGGAAATAAACCATAACTTATTAAACTCAAAGCAATCTTTTGATGCTATTAGGTTTTCTTCTCTTAGAATAAAAAATAAAGGAACAACTTTTTCTTTTACTCACACTTTTACTGGAAGTTGTATAACTAAAGATATAAATCAATTTCTGTTTTTATGCAATCTTGTTGAGAAAGTTATATGAAGCTAAGGTTCTCTGTAAACTATATTTTAATAATAAATTAATTCATGGCTTCTGTCATAGATAATTTATTAAGGGTGATACTGGTTTATTTATTAGAGGATACTCCTAGCAATACAGAATATTGGGACAGGGTTCATTTATGTGAAGAACATAATTTAAATTTTGCTTTGCATCACCTATATAAAAAGTATCATCACAACAAAGAATCTTACATAGATCCTTTAATTCAGGAAACTAAATCGTCTCTTCATTCTTACATTAAAAAAAATAAAAAAATTAGACAATTTTATGAGGTTTTATGCGGAGAAAGTAATGGTATAATAAAAGATATAACTTCTTCAGAAAGTATTTTGATAAAATGTTTGGTTGAAATTCTCCAAATAAATATCATTTTTTATTACAGCCACGATAAATCTTCAGAATACAGAAGCTCAAAACAGAGTTTAAAACCAGGGAAAGGACTTTCATTGTATTTCAACTTTTTTACTTCATTAGTAGAAAAAGTAAATGATGAATTGTATCACATGCCTTCTTTAGAAAAATTGTCAAATTCAGCTTTAAGTTCTTTTAATTCTTGTAAAAAAGAGAGCATTACGTCCACTTCTCAATTAAAATTAAAAGACAAAAATAAAAGCCGGTCTAATATTAAACAGCGACCATCCTCTTCAGAGCAAAACAGTTCTACAGAAAGTGAGAGTGACAATGACCCAGTAAAAAAAAAAGATCACCCTGCTTTCATTCAATCACAGCAAAAATTACTAGGTATTTTACATAAAGATTTAGAAGAAAGTGACAGTAATGAAGAAGATATAAAAGGAACACATTCTCTTCAAAAAAGAAAGAAAGTTAGCAAAACTTTATCAGACAGCAATGATGATTTAAGTGAGGAAGAAATTACTGATTTTAAAAATAAAGTTCAAAATAAAAAGAGAAAAATTCCTTTATCAGTAAGCCATCAGGTAAAAGAACTATCTGAATTTAATCCAACATCTACTTTATTTGAACCAAAAACAGATACTTGCAGAGCAAATTTGGAAAGGACTATAGCTATATGCGATAGAATAAAGAGTCACGCAGAAGTATTTTTAAGGAATATTTTACCAGATAATATAAACAGATGTGCATGTTGTTTTTTACATTGCACACCTCCTTTAATTAAAGGTACTAAAGGACGAAGAGGACCTAAAAGTAAAATCAAGTAGCAGTTAAAAAACTTTTCATCTTTAAAATCTTATGGATATTGATGATATTTTACGTTTCATTGATAAAAAAAAACTTAATGAAAAAATTTTTCAATGTAATTTAAACACAAAAAAATATTTAAAAAACAAAGAGAAAGTAACTTGTAAAGTGTTCCCCAATAACCATCTCCCGAATTGTATAGAAGAAAGCATCATTTTATGCGATAAAATAAAAGACTAACCATGAATAGTTTTATAGAAATAGATTTAGATAGTTCTTTGTTGTATGAAAGATGTCACTATTTTAAAAGCTATCAATCTTTTTATGGTAAAGAAAAGAAAGAGCTTAGCTTAGAAATACCTGCTATAAAATATATGAATATTTCTGAATGCTCTTATTTAATGATGACCTTATCAGAAGAAGATGAATTATGTCACATTCTTTTAAATGATATTAGAGATATTAAAAGTATTGTTTTTTTTGCAATTTTTTTTCAAAGTGATTTCTTGTATGAATATATAAAAAGTCGGTGTATAAATAACGTGGAAGAAGTTCCTTGCGTTATCAAAATGGCTATTTTCTTTATGGGAGAATTTCACAAGTTTTCTTTAGAAATAATTTGGTTTGCAGCCGATTTTTTAAGAGTACCTCGAGTATATGAAATCCTTGAATGTATGAAAGACTGTGAGGATAATTATAGCGAAACTACTGCATTAACTATGACTATTAGGAAAAGGAAATTTACTCAATATAAACGTGTGAAAAAACTTAAAAAAAAGATGAAAATAGCCAATATGATATATAACAATTGCCTGAGATTTTTAACTTATTGTTGTGCATCTTGTGGAAGATTTCACAAAGCAGACAGGACAAACAGAAAAAGAGCATTATCTAAAATAACATATATGCAATGTTGTGGGAGCCCAAGTAAAACAAGATGTCTCGAATTTTTACAATATTTTTCCTCTTATGTTGAAAACCAAAGGGTTGCGAGATGTAAAAACTGTTTTATTCCTTGGTTTGATGGAAAACCTACTTGCACCCCTCTTTATGCAAAGTTTCAAAACAAAAAATATACTGAAATACGTAGAAATCTAATATTAGATAGGATAGATTTCTTTTGTAAACCACTTAATGAAATAAGATAAAAGATTTTTTCTTCTTATCTTTGTTGTAAAGTTGGTTTAATTTTAGTTGATATTTGTAAAGTATAACAAGTACATGTAAAATTAAAGGTTTTATAGTTATTATAGAGGTATAGATAAATTAGAAATTAGTTTGTACAGCTTCATTAAAACAGCTTTTATAAACAATATAAAAATAAATAAGTGAGGATACAAGTTCTCATGGTAGAAAGGATTAAGGTAATTTAATCATTTGTTAAGCATTTTATCATATTTAAACTTGTATTTATCTATGTAACTATGTTGCTTGATGTGAACATAGAGCTGCTTAAAGAAAGAGTAGAGTACATTTCATGTTTGTGCTCTTTTAACAATGTTACTTCAAATATGCAGAAATTTAAAATTTGCTTAAATGTGAGCATACCAAATCAAACGTTTATGAGTGCCAAAGAATGTTCTAACATATTTTCTGTTTTATCTGATGAATTCATTGACATATCAAACATTAAAACAGAAGCTCTTGTATATTTTTCTCATTATTTCCAATGTTATTTTATGTTCTCAGAAATAAAAAATATGATAATACAAGAGGAAATTAAAGCTGCTAGAGTTTTAATCACATCCAGTATCTTATTAGGAGAGAATCATTCTTTTACTAAAGAAATATGTAAATTTATAAGTGATCTTGTTGGTTACAATGAAGAAGCAATATTTCATCTCATAAAAAATAAAAATAAACGTAAAGGCACAAGACAGTATGCCTCTTCAAGGCTTCAAAGTAAAATAAAAGAAAAAGTAAGAGAAAAACGTTTATTTTACAGTAATGTGTATTTGGGATGTGCTTTATGTAGAAGGGTAGTTCTTGTAAGCAAAAAACATGAAAGTAATATAGAATACACAATATGTTGTGGCAAACCTATTCATAAGCATTGCTACGCAAGTGTGGTTCATTGTCATTTAAAATATACCAAAAATGATGGTGAAGTAGTTGTGATTAATTTAGAAATGAATTGTCCATTTTGCCACATGAAATGGTTAAATGGGAATCCTGTTTGTGATGCTATGTTTTTGAAATGGAACCAAAGAGAAAATTTTACTTACCTGGTGAAATACACTACAGATCATTTAGCTCTATGTTTAAATGAGTATGAAACTAGCATAAATCGTCACATAAAAAACAAGTTAATGTAAACCAAAATGAGATTAAAAATAAATGAAGCTTATGGGTAAACAAAAAATGGCTCACTCAGATGACTTTTATGTTACTCTACCTTCTAATACTATTCATTCATCTCGGATTAATAAAACAAGTCATTTTTTTGTAGAAATTCCTGGAAAATTTCATTTAGAAGGTCATTGGGAGGTGGCCATAGTAGAAATAAACCTTCCTGTATCCTGGTACAATATTCCACAGGATCCTCCACAAGATCGAACTTTTGCTATTTACAGAAAAGAAATGGGGGTCAATGATGAATTACATGTATTAGAAGAAGGAGAAATAGACACTGTTAGAACAGACATGAGCTTTCACACTAAAATGATGCCATATGGAAATTATGGTAATATAGAGAATTATATAGATGTAATGAATAAGTTAATGAAATCAATAGAGTTAGCCGAAAAAAATTTAGATTTTTTTCATTTGGCTAGAGAGCCTTATATTAGTATAGAAAAAGAAAATTTAAAGCCTGTTTTACATGTAGCAAGGGGAGATACTGTGTGGATGCCTTCCTCTTTGTCTGATATTCTTTGCTTAACAAATGCAGAAGGAGGTATTAAAGATGAAACTGATTCAAAAGTAACAGGTTACTATGGTCTTCCTTTAGAATCCATAGATGATTATAATAATTTATTATTTCAAAAAAAAATACATAAACATTATGCTTCTTATAAAGCAACAGGAGTACCTTCTTTAAGTTCTAGTTCTTCAAATATTTATTTATATACCAATATAGTTTCTAATGAAGTTGTTGGAAATGTTCAAGTTCCTCTTTTAAGAGTTATAAGATGTAATGGCTTGTTTGGAGAAGATTTTAAAATGATATTTTCTTCTCCCTATTATAAAAAAGTTAAAATGTCTGAGATACACGAAATAGAAATAGAAATAGTTGATGACCAAGGAAAACTTATAAAATTTGAGTATGGCAAAGTATTTGTAGTACTTCACTTTCGCCGTTGTAAACTCAGATAATGAATCGAAGAAATGGTTTCAGGAATATTGCAATAGAATATAATTTGGTCCCTAAAATATATAATCATGACTTAGAATTTTTTTTAAGATATATATCAAACAGAGTTACATCTAAAATAAAAAAGTGGATGTTAAAGCATGGTGGAGTTAAGTTCCAATTAGGTCTTAATACATTTTTAGCCAAATATAAAATAGAAACTAACCAACATTTTGAAATAAAACCTTGGTTTCAAAGTCCAGTAGCTGTAATTCTAAATGTAAAATCTATAGAAGAAAAAGTTTATGAAGCCATCAGAATCATTTCTGCTTTTTTTGATTCTTTTATTCAACTAGGATCTGGATGGTTTTTAAAAGAAATTATATGTTTGCGAATTTCTATTTATAGATATAATCCTTTGGGAGGTTATAAGCCTTCTGATATAGACAGTATTTTGTTTAAGAAAAGATCATTGCTTAATATTAAAGGAGCAGGAAATAAATGTTTTCTTTTTAGCATATTAGCTGCCTTGTTTAAAAGTAAAACAAATGCAAACAGAGCAAGCACTTATTTACCTTACTTGCAAAGTTTAAATATATCCTGTCTTTCTTTTCCTGTAAAACTTGGTCAAATAGCTAAATTTGAAGAAAAAAACCACATAACTGTAAATGTTTTTGGTATATTTAAAAATAAAAACGAAAATTATCATCCATATCCTATGTATATTTCTACTAATTTTAATGAAGAAAAACATTTAAATCATGTTAACCTTTTACTATATCGAGAACATTATTGGCTTATAAGAGACATGAGTAAGTTTGTTAGACCCTTTTTTTATAAGAAAACAAGATATTATTGTCATAAATGTTTAACTTCTTTTTTAAAAAAAAATGATCTCCTTTTTCATACCCAAAAAACCTGTGACAATAATAGCTTCTTTGGTCAATCATATATAATGCCCATAAAAGGAAGCAAAGTTGAATACAAAGATTATTCTAAACAAATTAAAAACCCTTTTATCATATATGCAGACTTTGAAACATTTAATCAAAAATTAAAAGTGCCCGTTAAAAGGGGAAATATCACAATAAAAACTAGACAAAAATTAAATGCTATAGGTGCAGTTTTAATTTCAAAGTATGAGAAATATTCACAGACACCATTTTTATATATAGGACGTTATGTTTTAAAAAAATTTGTGAATTACTTATATCAAAAAAGAGCAGAGATATCTCATATTTTAGATAAAAATAGGAAGCCGATTTTTTTAACAATGGAAGACATAAGCAGAATTCATAAACAAACAGAATGTTATTTGTGTCATGTTTCATTTAAAAATAAAAAAATTAAAAAAGTATTGGACCATGCCCATATAGGTCGAGAAGGCAAGGGACGAGATGTTAACTATGCTTGCAATAGATGTAATTTAAGCCATTCTTCTCTTAGAATGGACACATTGAAAATACCAATTGTTATGCATAATGCTATGAATTTTGATTTACATTTTATAGTAAAAAAGCTCTATAAATATATTCAAAATGATGATATAAGAGTTCTTCCTAGATCTTCTGAAAAATTTTTAACTTTACAATTTGAAAATTTTTACTTTTTAGATTCATTCCAATTTTTATCTGCCTCTTTGTCACACTTGGCAGATCTTTTAGCTGCTAATAATGTAGATAATTTCATAGAAACCAAAAAAAACTTAACCAAAAAGGAATTATTACCTTATGTAATAAAAAAGGGAATTATGTGTTATGATTACATAGATTCATGGGAAAAATTAAAAGAAAAAAATCTACCTGTTAGATCCCATTTCTATAATAAGCTAACTAAAGAAAATATATCTAAAGAAGCGTACACTCATGCTAAAACAATGTTTAATTTGTTGAATTGTAAATCTTTAGGAAGCTATTTAAAAGAATACCTTAAAATTGATGTTTTACTATTATGCGATGTATTTGAATCTTTTAGAGAAAGAAGTTTAGAAAATTATGGTTTAGATCCTGCGAAATTCCTTACTGCTCCATCTCTTAGTTATCAGGCTATGTTAAAACACACAAAGATACAGCTTGATCTTTTAGATGATATAGATAAACATAACTTTATTGAAAAAGGTATACGCGGAGGTATTACAAACGTTGTACAACGATATGTTAAAGTAAAAAACGATTCCCAACATTTGGTTTATTATGATTGTAATAATCTTTATGGCCATGCTATGTGTCAAGAACTTCCCACTCATGATTTTGTTTGGTTACCGTCTTCTAGTTATTCTAAGTTTAATGTATTAGAAGTAGCTAACAACAGTGATGAAGGCTATATATTAGAAGTTACTTTATTGTATCCAAAGCATTTACATTTTTTGCATGATGATTTTCCACTGGCTCCAGAAAAAAAAGAAATATTTCATGATGAGTTATCTCCATATGCTAAAGATTTATTACATAAATTAAATATTAAATACAAAAAAAGTGGGAATAAGCTAATATGTGATTTAAGAGAGAAAAAAAATTATGTCGTTCACTATAAGAATTTAAAACTATACCTTAAATTAGGGATGAAAATAGTTAAAATACATAAAATTCTATCTTTTAAACAATCTGCTTGGATGAAAAAATATATTGACTTTAATAACACTAAACGGAGAGAATCAACTTCTTCTTTCGATAAAGCATTTTTTAAGTTAATGACTAATTCATGTTTTGGAAAATGCATGGAAAATGTTAAAAAAAGGAAAAATTTAACCCTTACTTCATGTAAAATTAAAAGTAAAAAACTTATTCGAAAACCTACTTTTCATTCCTTGTATTTTTTAGACAAAGATTATGTAGGAATACAAAATGTTAAAGAACAAGTATATTTGGACAAGCCGATATATCTTGGATTTACTATATTAGAATTATCTAAAATGCACATGTTTTGGTTCCATTATAAGGTAATGTTACCTACTTTTTCTTTATCTGTTATTAACTTGTTATATTCAGACACAGATTCATTCATATATTTTATAGAAGATGAACATTTTATTGAAAAGCTGAAAAGTATAAAAGAATATTTTGATTTTTCAAATCTTAAACTAGATCACCCCTTGCACTGTACTGAGAATTGTAGAGTATTAGGAAAATTTAAGGATGAAAGTGAGGGGAAAAAAATAAAAGAATTCATTGGTTTACGTCCTAAGATGTATTCTATTTTATTTGAATCAAATAAAGAAACAAAAAGAGTAAAAGGTGTTAAAAAAAGTAATATAAGAGATATGAGACATGACCAGTTTAAAAAAGTATTGTTTAAAAAGAAATTTCATCGAGAATCATATCATGCTATGAGAAGTTACAATCATAAAGTACATGTAATAAAAGAAAATAAACTGGCTCTTTCACCTTTTGAAGATAAACGTTGGCTACAAAAAGATGGAATCAAATCTTTTGCTTATGGGAATCATATGATCAATGTGCGTAAAAGACATAAATATTTTGATTCATCTGTAAATTTAAAAAAAAAAAAATTTAAATTAAACTAAAAAGGCATAACATTGTGTATGGAACAGTGAAAATATACTTGAGATTACTTGTGTTATACTGTTTTAAAACAAATGAAATTCACCTTTTGGATCTAAACAGCAGGGTATTTTATATCAACATAAAGAAATCATTTCTAAGCACTTAAAAGTTAATATTTTAAAAATCTATTTTCAAAGAAATCACAAATTAATTTAAAAGAAATTACTTCTGATGGCTTCTAAATTTCACACCATTCCTTTTGGAAAAAAAAAGAGAATAGATATAACTAGATTTAGAGGAAAAGAATATATTCATTTGCATGATATGACTAAAGATAAAAATATGAGCTTGCAAAAATCTGAATATGATGAACTTATAAAATTAAAGGTTAAAATAGAAAAAAGAATAAAAAAGATTAAAAGTCCTAAAGAAACAGAAACAAAAAATGAAGGTAAAAAGAAAAGTAAATCATCAGTTAAAAGAGACAGTGATGAAAGTGACAGCGATAATTCCTATGTAGACAGTAATTCTGACAGTGATTAAAAATAATTTTAAGAAAAAGTCTGTGGGATAGACATCTTTAGGTGAACATAATTAGCTAAAAAACAATCAACTTTTAATGTTTGTTTTCCAAATATTTTTATATATTTAAAATGGGCGAATTATGTATATATTGTGGTATTTGTCATGACTTAAAAACTGGAAAAAAATATTGTATTCCTTGTTATGAAAATATGTACAAAGAATGTATCCGCTGTCATAGACCCTTACATTCCGCTCATTTTTTTAGTCGACACCCATCTAGATGTAATTCATGTCATGAAAAATATGAATTGGAGAAATTAAAATCAAAGAGCAAAGATTCTTTTAAAAAAAAAGATGAAAAAGAAAAAAAAATAATTACTAAAAATCTGAAAAAAAGAAGTAATGTCCTTTCTAACAAAATTATCGATTTAACTGAAAAAAAAAGTAAAAAAATTACATTAAGCAACAGTCAAAATGAAAAAGAAACAGGTAAAAACACATCTGCTTGTAAAGATAACAATACAGTTTTAAATTTAACAAAAAAGACAAATGAGCCACTACAGCTTACTCTTAAAATAAGTTGCAAAAAGGGAAATATTTATCAAAAAAAATCTAAAACTGTTGATGTCATTCTTTAAAATATTTCTTGTTTGCTTTTAAATGTTTTTTCATGTGCCTGTATTGAAAATATTATTTTGTATTATTATAACAAGTTGTGTATATAGTAAAAGAGAATTCATATTTAGTAAGTATTAGCTGCTTATATATTAGTTTAAACCTAAAAAGTTTATTTTTTGTGTTTCTTTTTTTCAGTGAAATGATATTTTGTAATTTTAAATGATGTTTATTGATGTCATATATCTACATTGAAATGCTTAGTGAACAAATCAAATAATACGCTATCATGATACTTTGTTGTTGTTGTTAGGAATCTGGTATTTGTCCTTAAGGATATTAACTTATTATTGGGTGTGTAAATACTAAGATCCTAACATTGTTTTTTTATGTAATTTTACTTTTAATTCATCAGGATACGTGCATTTGTTCCAAACATAGTTTATAAATGTTTTCATTTCATGTACTAAATGTGACAAATCATATTTACCATCGAACACTAGTTAAAAGTAAAACATAACTTAAGAATTGTAATGAGATGGTTAGTAAACAAGAGGGTTAAATGCATGCTTTAATGTTTTAAGGACTGCACCTGTTTCAAACATAACATGTTTACATCTTTATATGTTTATTCTTAAGAAGTGTTTAATTTTAATATGGCAAAAAAAGAAGAAATAAAAAGAAACCAAGAAATAAAAAGGTTGTTTGAAAGTATTTACTTTAACCCAAGTCATCCTTCATCTTTTAGTTCTGTGAAAAAGTTATATAAATCTGCTAAAAAAAAAGACAAAAAAATAACTTTAAAAGACGCTGAAATATTTTTACAAAATACTAGAACTTATACTTCACACAAACCTATACAATATAACTTTTTAAGACGAAAAACTATTGTAAAAGGATTAAATGATCAATGGCAGTTAGATTTAATAAGTACTTTCCAAATTAGACGATATAATAACAACATTTCATATTTATTAGCTGCTATAGATTGCTTTTCCAGATATGCTTACATAGAACCTCTTAAAGACAAAAAAGCAGAAACAACATTAATAGGCTTTAAAGCTATATTATTTAGGGCAAAACACAAGCCTAGGCTTATTCAAGTAGATGAAGGTAGTGAATTTAAGGGTGTTTTTAAGAAATATCTCATTAACCAAAATATTCACTCTTTTAGCACATCACAAGACACAAAGGCTGCAATAGTTGAACGTTTTATAAGAACTATACAAAATAAAATACATCGATTTTTAACCTTTAAAAAAAGCTTGAGATATATCGATGATTTGCAAGACATTGTACTTAGCTACAATAAAAGTCCACATCGTACTCTAGGAATTAGCCCCTCTGAAGTTGATGAAAAAAACCAAAAGATAATTTGGGACAAACAATACAAACCATATTTACATTCTAGAAGAATACAACTTCCTTTCTCAGTAGGAGATAAAGTAAAAATCACAACTAAAAGAAAAACATTTACTAAAGGATATAAGCCAAATTGGCAAAAAGAAATATTTCAAGTAGCTTTTGTACTTAGAACATGGCCACCTACTTATATATTATTAGATGAAAACAATGAAATACTTACTGGTAGTTTTTATGCACAAGAATTAAATAAGATACAAGATGGTAGAAAAAACTAAAACTAAAGACATAGAATTAATTGATGCGAGATTAAAAACTCCATTTTCTATGATAATAGCAGGCCCTAGTAATTCAGGAAAAACCAGTTTTCTTCTTAATCTTTTAAAAAATATGGATCGCATTATAGACAATGAATTTAAAAAAATAAACTGGTTTTATGGACAAAGTCCCCCTTCTGATGTAATTGATTTAAACTTAAAAAACATTAATTTTATTCAAGGGTTGCCTCATACTTTTGATGATTATATATCACCTAATAATCACGAGCTTATAGTGTTAGATGATTTAATGATGGAATGTTCTAAGGACCCATTAGTTACAGATTTATTTACTAAGCGTTCTCATCATGATGGTTTAAGTGTGGTATTTATTACGCAGAATTTTTTTTGTGAAGGAAAAGAAAGAAAAACATTGGCAAAAAATGCAACTTACTTAGTAATATTTAATTCTCCTTTGGATCAAACAATATCCCATTCTTTAGGAAGAAAACTTATGCCTGATCGAGTAAAAACTTTTCATGATATATTTTCAGCTGCAACAAATTCTCCTCATGGATATTTATTTATAGATGGTCATCAAAAAAGAAACAAAGATCTCATGTTTAGAACAGATATTTTTTCTGATTCACAGCGAATATTTATACCAAATAAAAAGTAAAAACTTACATGAGATAAGTGAAGTTTAGAAGCTTGCACTATAAAAAAAAATCAGATTTTTTATCTTTGATAAATAAAATACTTTAAAAAATGGCTAAAACACAAGTAAAGAAAAGGAAAGTTGGAGTTAAAAAAAAGAAATGTTGCAACATAATAAAACATCAGCATTTTCTTTCATTGCTAGCCTCAGCCAAAAATGCCAAAAAAAGAAATATATTAATTGATTTTGCATCAAAAAAAGACTTAGATGCAATATACCAATGCATATTTAATGTGTTAGCTGGTAATGTGCCTATAGATAAAAAAACACATTCAAAGCTAAAACGTCATAAAAATACTTTGAGGTTGCTAGTTAGCAAAAAAGGAGTTAGTGAAGCAAGAAGGAAATCAACTTTAAAACAAAAAGGAGGATTTTTACAATTTTTACTCCCATTGTTGTCTGGTATTATACCCGCAATAGCCGGCGCTATAACAGGAAGGTGAAAAAATAAAATAAAATATGAGTCACAGTTTTAAAGAAAGTGTAATTATACCCTTATCTTTATATAAAAAATATGAAAAAATGTTAAATATGAATAAAAATGAAGATAATATATCAAATACTTTAAAAACCAAAAATATACAAAGCGAAATAAATGAAAATTCAAAACAGGAAAATCCTGTTTTAAAAAGACAGGAAGAATTAATAAATCAGCGAGTGTTTAAAATTAATCCCTACTCTATATATTCTACTGAAAACACTGATCAACTTCCTGTAGAAGTAAACAACCTAGAATCTAAACCTAAGGAAACATCACAAATAGGTATAACCATAAACTACATTCTTGACAAAGTACCCTTGGCACAAAGACCAAACATTAAAATGATCTTAGAAAAAATGTTAGAAAATAAGTACCAATGGGACACAGCTGGAGAAATAAGTTATGATTCAAAGAAAATAGCGAATTCAAATATCATTGATATAATGAAATATTTTTCAAAATCTGGTTTTAAAAATGAGCCTACAGGTACGCAAACATTATATTCACATCTCATTACTATCTTACCCCCTTCTTGGATAAAAAATAAACCAAGTATGGCGCAAAAAAAAAGATCGAGCTCTTATATTCCTGGACCATATCCAAGTGAAGACATAATGACAGATATAATATATCATACTAAAAAACTGAAAAAAAAAGAAGATGAATTAAAACAAGGAACTCATGACCTGAAAGAGGGGGCAACTAACATATTAGATATAACTCCTCCTACTTTCACAAATGTGTCTATGGATGATGATGATGATGATGATGAATATCCTTCAGATGATGAATATGAATCTAAGAATTTATTTTCTCCCAAAGATTTACCACCTTTTTCCAAAAGTAAAATGCATACCTCAACTCCAAAAAGCATATCACTTGGAAAAATTTTAGAAACCAAAACTCCTGTTTTTTCACCTTTAACCAAAACATCGCCTATACCTACTGTAAGTAAATCCCCTGTTTTACAGCAAAAAACATTATTGAAAAAAGACATTTTTACTAGAGAAGAAGATGAGGACACAGAAGCATCTGTACAACTACATCCTAGACAAAAAATATATGAGCAAGAGTCTTTACTTTTAAGCAAACGAAAGCCTAAACCAAATAAATTGTTTTTAGGAAAAGAGTGGGTAACAAACTGGAGAAAAAAATAAGAGAAAATAAAGTTGAGATAAGATGAGATATACTTTATTTTAATAAATCTTTTCTTTTAATTTATATATATATATATATTATACGATTTTCCTTCATTTAAATTTTATTTAAAAAATGGTTATGCACCAACATTACAGTTCAAACCAAAGGAAAAACGATAGAGCATTATATCACAACTTATTTGAAAAAAAAAATGCCTATCCTCTTCAATACATTCAACATGGTCAAGGGCTCCCAGTTTTCATGGGGACTAAATATCAAAAAGGATATGGTTTAGGTAATATTTTTGCTGGCTTATTTAAAAAAGTTGTTCCACTTATAGCACCAGTGCTTAAGTCAGCTGCTAAAGGAGTAGGCAAAAGAATGTTAAAAGGAGGGATAAATGTTGCAGAAAATGTTTTATCTGGAGGGAACATAAAAGAGGCATTAAAAGATGAGGCTCAATCCAGCTTAAATGATTTAAGTTCAAGCGCTTTAAATTATGTAGGAAACAGAATAAATAAACCTAAAACCAAAAAAAAAATTAACTCTAGCACCAAAAGATCCAAAATTAAAAAAAAAAAAACATACTCAAGAGATATTTTTGATTAGCCAAACTTAAAATATACTGCTGGGATAGACACCTATAGAAAGTTAAAAAAGTAAAAACAATTTAAAATGTCACTCATAGATGAGAGTCCTTGTCACTGTATAAGTTCAGATTTAGATTTTGACAGTGTGCCTTTAGCAAATACTTCTGTTGAAAAAAACTACTATGAAAAAGTTGAGCCTACGGCATCTGCAAACAGTGGTACTGTTCAATTTTCTCTTAAGTCAAACAACAAGGATTTCATTTCTTTACATGACAGCTTTATCCAAATAAAAGCAAAAATATTAAAAGAAGACAAAACAGCTCCAAGTGCTCCTGATGCAAACACTCCAAATGTAATTAAAGACAAAGCAAGGGTGTTTCCAGTAAACTTTTTTGGAGCAAGCATATTTAAAAATGTAAAAGCATTCATCAATGGTATAAGGATATCAGAAAGTAATGACTTATATGCATACAAAGCTATGTTTGAAATGCTGCTAAGCTATGATCCATTAGTTGCTAGCCGACTGGGTATACTATCTTTATTTTACAAAGACACCAAAGATTTTAATGAAATAGAAAATGTAAATAGTAATACACACAATGCAGGTGTCAAGCAGCGCTATAATTTAACTAAAAACGGAACAGAAATAGAAATGTTGTGTCGAGTTCACAATGACTTGTTCGCACAAACTAAGATGTTTCCAGGGGATTTACCTCTTATCATAGAATTCGATAGATCAGATGAAAAGTTTTGTTTAATGGCAAAAGAAGCTGACAAAAAATATATAATTCAAATAGAAGATATGAATATGTTCATAAAAAGATATCGTCTAACAGATAGTTTTTACAATGAATTAATGAGAGCACGATTAGATCAGAATTTCACTTTAAAATATAATATGAGGAAAACATTAATGAAATATGTTACTTTTGGTCCTAATAAATCAATATTACAAGGATCACATATTGTAAATAACACAGAATTACCAAAAAGAGTCATTATTTCTTTAGTAAGACTCGATGGCTTCTCGGGTCATTATAGTCATAATCCATTTAAATTTGATAACTTCAATGTAACAGAAGTAGAATTAAAAGTTAACGATGGAGGTACACCTTTTTATCAATATAATATAGATTTTCCCAACAATAAATATTTCATGGCATATTTAGCTATGCTAAAAGGTACAGGAAATATATTCAGAAATGAACCTGTGAATATAACCCCTGAAGAATTTAAAAATGGATATGCGCTTTACTGTTTTGATTTATCAAGAAATGGAATTAATTCAGAAACGTTTGAACTATCAGAAAACGGATCTTTAAGCTTCACTTTTAAATTGGGAACAGTCCCCACCCATGGAATAGCAGCTGTTATTTATTTAGAATACGATTCTCTTTTAATATTGGGACCTAACAATGCCACTTCATTAAAATAATAAAATGAACGGTGAGGAATTAATAAGCATTTTAGAAAAAGATAAAAATATAACCAAAGGAAATTATGGTATTTATGCAGCAGATAAAATCCCCATTATAAAATCTTATCCTACAGCTTTCATAGCAAATACAGATGTAAGCTATCTTCCTGGAGAACACTGGGTAGCATTTTATTTTAAATCTAAAAATGATATTCCTGAATATTTTGATTCATATGGATTACCTCCAATAAGATATTCTTTTTTAAAAAAATTATCCAAAAAATACAAATATTCTTCACATACTATACAAGCATTAACATCTTTAAGATGTGGAGAATACTGCTTATATTTTTTAAAAAAAAGAGCCTCTAATATAAGCATGCAAAAAATTATATCTAGTTTTTCTTCTGACACTTTGTGGAATGAAAAAAAGATTCAACTCTACATAAATAAACAAATAAACACTCCTGTGAATAAAAAAAGAAAAGGATCCAACTATGGACAATATAGCATTAAACATTGTGATTTCATAAACAACTTAAAAAAATGAAAAGCTTTATATAAAAACAAAAATTTAAATTTTTTTTTTCACAATTTCCACACATTTATTGGTGAAAAATTAAATAACTATTAAAAAACACTATGAAAGGATTATCATCAATTAATAAAATAAAAAAAAATAAAATTGGAACAGCTGGAGCACTACTTATTTTTTTCCTTACAACCATAGGAATTTTAATAGAAATTAAATATGGTAAATTAAATGAAGAAATATATCTCACATGTTCTGAATCAGGGTATCAATTTAAAAATAATATAAAAATAAAATCATTTTTTAGCTGCTCAGTTCAAAAAAATGATACATCCAATGATATATTTGTTCCTTACATTGAAATGAACTTAAAAAAAACAGAATCATCAGATATTAATTTTAACAATGAACACAAAAATGACTCCTATGAAATTTTTTAAAAGAGAAGTAATATCATATGAGAAACTAGGATGAGATTAAAAGCAAAAGCCTTCTTCATTCAAAAGTAATACAAAGTTTATTGAAATGGACAACCACAAAGTTATTCAAGATGAGGATGAATTACATATTTTAGAAAAGATCACAAATGCTCAACATAATTACATTTTCAAGCTCATACAAATTAAAAATAATTTGCAAAATCAACTAAAAGAAGAAAAAGGTATAAATAACATATTAAAAGAACAACTCCAAGATTCTCAAAAAAAAGTAATGGAGGGCTTTGCACAAAAACGAGCTGCCACTTTGGCTCGATATAACATGGAATACGAGCGAAAAAACAGAAATTTTAACTACATGAAAAATTATGGAAAAATAGTATGTGATGGAGAAAACGATGAAAGTGAAAATAATAAAACACAGGCTTGTGCTTCCATTGCTAGTGATAGTTATATATCCAATGAAGATGAAATAGATTAAAAATAAAAATAAGCATTTTTAAAAAATCCACCAACAGTATTATAAAAAGTTTAGGTTTTTCTTCAATTTCATTGTAAAAATACATTTGGGATAAAGAAAAAGCGGGTGAAAAATAAGGAAAGAGTAACTATTTTTACAGAATTTGATTGTGGTTTCATCTTAAATATACATATAAGTAAAACCAAAAAACATTTTCATAAAATAAACAAATATGGATAGCTATATAGTTACTCCTATCATCAAATCTTATCCTTCTGATAACACTCTTAAAGAGATAAGCTCCATGTTTTATCATGACTGGAAAAAAATGGGGATATATCTAAACGTCTCAAAAGTAGATTTGATGTCACTAGAGGATCAAAAATCTTTGTATGATATGTCATTAGATATGTTAAATTTATGGTGGGAAAATAATCATAGCCTTAATGACCTTAAAAATGCTTTAGAATTAAGCAAACGAAAAGATCTAATTGAATTAGCTAACATATTTTGTATAGAAAATAATATATATCCCTTTAATATGAATGAAAAAAAAATTCAAATATTATTGTCAAAAATAGCAGAAAATATAGGAAAAGAATGGATAATTATAGGAATTCAACTTGATATACCATATGAAACACTCAACATGATAAGAAGTCAAGCATCTTGTAGTAATCCTTGTAATCGAGCATTAGAAGTATTAAAACTGTGGAAAAAGAAGCAGACTTTACCTGCCTCAGAATTCATAAATGTCCTTAAACATGATATGCGTAGAAATGATATTGCACATTTTTTACAAACTAAAATTATAAATTCCTGCTATTAAAGAATTTTATTTAGAAAAAATATTACTTGTAGTATGGTTATAAATGTTAACATTAATTATAAATATATGTCTATTTTTTGTTAAAATGTAATTGTATTTTATTTTAAATTTAAGTAAAGTGTCTTGAATGTAGTTTATTAAAAATATATAGTATGTCTTATGTAATTGATTATATCTGGTTACCTTCTTTGTAATGTATACCTTATATGTAATTTTTATATCATCAAAAGTAGTTATTAAATGGTTGCCTTCTTTGTAAATATATACTTTATATTTAATTTTTACAATAAGATTAAAAATATGTTTTATTTTTAAAATAATAAACGATAAAAAATGTATATGGTATTTCTCGTGTTTTTTTGTTTTTTTTTAAATCAATTTTTTACACAAAAAACTTTAAAAAACCACAACATATGTAGCTGAGACTAAAATGAAACTATGCAAAGCATAAAAATCAGGAATGGTTAAACACATATGTAAATACTATGAAAAAGTGGAAAATTCTTTTGATGAATGTATACTTCCTTTTAGGACATGGTCAGTTATGTGTTCATATACATGTAAGCAATGGATAATGCTTCAACCACAGTGGAAGCTTAGATTAAAACTTGAAATAATTTTATACTTATTTTACAATTTTCACCATAAAAAGTATTCAGAATATCATGATATATGCACTTTTTTAAAAGAAAAAAGTGTAAAAAATATGATGTATGAGACATATGATCATATTTTTAAAAAAACTGGGTTTGATATTAAAAATGAGAAATTGGTGCAAAATATAGCTAAAAACATATTACAAAAATATAAACTCAAAGAATATCATTTATGTTTAATGATACAATGCAAACTTGCTATATTGTATAGCTTAAACATTGCGATTTTTAATAGATTAAAATATAAAAATAAAAAAAGAAAAGTTTATATTCCAAAAAACCTATATTTACCACAAATGCATAAACATCTTAAACATAGCATACTCAACCTTCCAATACCATCTTCACTTAAAACCTTTCTTATGTCAGTAAAAAATAAAAAATACAATGGTGTCTTTCCTAATCATATGTACTTAATGATAGAATGGTTTGCATCAAAGCAAAAAACTAGTTGGAATACTTTTACATCAAAAATGTCAATCAAAGCTGAACCACTAAAACAGTTTTCATTTCAATGAAATAAAATCATTTATAATAACAGTTTTTGAAAAAGTGCTTTTAATCATTATTATCTTTTAAAGGAACCAACCCAAAAACAAGACAAAATCCATACCCTGGAAACAATTTCTCCTAAATTCATGTGATTTTACCAAAAATTTAATGCATTTCACAATATTAATCATAGGAATTCATGTGAATTTGTGAGCAGCAATTCACGTGAAATTCAACAGACACATGAAAGTCATGTAATTTCACGTGAATTTCACGTGTACATCTAGCAATAAAAAGAGAAAAACTTGTGAAATCCACAAGAATTCACAAAAATTTCTCTAAACAAAATTTTCATCAGATTTACTCATGTCAAAGAGGTAAAAAGTTGTTCCTTGTTTCCAGGGTAGGAACCAGCAAACAATCTGATAGATCAAGGGGTGCTCACATAATGGTTTTCAGGCGAGCATGCACAACGATGCTAGTTGCAATTTAAAGATACAGGAAATTATTCAACTACAGCGCAGCTCTTTCATCACATTAATGTATTCCTTTTGGTTGGATAATAGTTTGTGTCCTTAAAGAAGACTACATAAGGAGTAAAAGTACATCCTTAAAGGACATATAAAGCCGAGCATAGTAGTTGCTTTGCAACCAGTACTTAAAGCATACTAAACTATGAACATCTGAAGCGCAAAGCAAACCCAAGGGGTGTTCATTAAACAACTTAGAAAGTTAGGAGCAAGCGCTAACCCTCGCACTGCAACTAAAGAACCAGTGGCAAGCGTGGGTAGCGCGCGCCTATTGAACACCCCTCTGGAAGCTTTTTTGTGCTCGTCTTCACTTAACACTTAATCTTGTTGTGCTTTTCATAAAAACTATTAAACATGGCTTTAAACAAAAAAAAAGAAAAGAAGCTCTTTCAAATATGGAGAGATCTTAAAAAGATAAAAAATTGAAATTTTGGTTCGAGATTAACTGCGGATCACGTGACTACACAAAGTCATCGCTCAAAGTTATCGTAAACAATTACCAAAAATTTGCTCGGAAGTTATTGTGGTTTATGCGGTTTGTTAAGTCTCCTATCTGCAATTTTCCACGATGGAGCGAGCTTATTATCGTGTCAGGACAATATTGGACAGGTAAATTAAAGTCTTATCGTCTTAAATGAACTTTAAACCTCAGTTAAAAAATGCACCGTAAACCTCAGTTAAAAAATGCACCGGTAACTTTTTTAACAGAATCAAGTTCCAACAGAAGCCAAAAAAAATCATCGATTCAGTCTATTGCGTGAACTGTCTTAATATAAGCCGTGGTTTATTCTAATATTCAAACCTAAACTAGACTGCCCTGGTACAATCCTAATAGCAGGTACCATAAATTTTCTTTTTTTCTTCCTTTTTAAGCTGGATTTTGTATCCTCGCGGTAACACTAGAGATGTGGGCTCCCAAATCTACTTTACACTTCAGGATACCAGAGATATGTCAACCGATACAAGGCTCGATCAAGACATTAAAGACGTGTTTGCTTCAACCAACACAGGGCTCAATCAAAATACCAGAGATGTGGTTACATCAAACGATACAAGGTCCAATCAAGATACCAAAGATAGCTCTACTTCAACTGATACGAAGCTCACTAAACATACCAAAGATGGGGCTTCATCAACTGATGTGAAGCTCTATCAACATACCAAAGATGGAGCATCATTAACTGATGCAAAGCTCGATCAACATACCAAAAATGGGGCTTCATCAACTCATACCAAAGATGAGGCTTCATCAAGTAATACCAAAGAAGGGACTTTATCAACTAATGTCAAAGATGGAGCTTCATCAACTAATGTCAAAAATGGAGCTTCATCAAACGAGGCTTCATTAACTGATGACAAAGATGAGACCTCATCAACCGATGTCAAAAATGGGGCTGTCAAAGATGGAGCTTCATCAACTAATGTCAAAAATGGAGCTTCATCAAACGAGGCTTCATTAACTGATGACAAAGATGAGACCTCATCAACCGATGTCAAAAATGGGGCTAAATGTGATAACTCTAAGCATAGTGACAACACAAACAGTGGATTTTGTTTGTGTAACTCCAGTGAACATAGTAACGGGACAAACACCGCATTTAGTTCATGCAACTCTGGTGAACCAAGTGACAGTCACACCGGTGAAAGCCACCATGAAACATGTGATAATTGTAAACATAGTATCAGCACAAACATTGGATTTAGTTCATGTAACTCTGGTGAACCAAGTAACAGTCACACCAGTAAAAGCCACCAGGAAAGATGTAACTTTGATGAAGCAAGTGACAGTCTCACCTACGCAGAAGGTGTAGAAGTAAATATAAGCTTGGAGGCTGAAAATGAAGATACATCATCTAGCAAAAATGAAGGAAAAAAACTTGTGTTCCAAAAATTTGACATCAATCTGAGCGAGTCACAAAGTAAGGCTCTATTTAAGAAACCTGTGTTAAGTGTCACGGCATCAGAAATGAGTCCTAACCCAAGAAAAAGGGTAAGATTTTTGCAAGGTATGAAGTTTTCAAATATCATAAGCTATGGGACCCCTACTGCGCAAAGCACTCGCAGAAAAGTGCGACGTAAACTACATTTTGATTCGCTCAGTGTCAGCAATAGTGTCAGCGACAGTGATGATGCAGCCTCATGCTAAATGAGACATTAGTCAGAAACAATGTCAGCAACAGTGTCGGTGACAATGATGATGCAGACTCATACTAAATGAGACGTTAATCGTGTTCAGGTGTAAAACACAGAGTTCAAGTTAAAGTAAAGTGCAATACCAAAAGTTCTCACTCCTATAGAATATATTTGATATCACCACAATTGTTAAAGTTCTTAATTTAAACTAGTTAATACCATATTAATGGTATGCGATGTTTTATGTCAGATTTCATTTCCCTTTAATTGCATTGTTTTTAAAAAACTAGTAGAAATCCATGTTGGTATAGGTTACCAAGTTTTCACTTTTTTTACTATATATTTGATATCACTCCAATGGGCAAAGTTTTCTACTGAAATTTGTTAATGGTATATGATAAATCATATCAGATTTTAGTTCCCTAAAGCGTACCTAGTTCTGGTGTAAACCACTCCATATCCAAACTGTTCACATAGGTGCTAAGGTCTGATACATTACTGAAACTTGTTAACAGGATCCTAATGGTTTAAAATAAATCATATTAAATTTTAGTTCCCTAAAGCGTACCTAGTTCTTGTGTAAACCAACCCATGTTATCCAAACTGTTGACGTAGGTGCTGAGGTGTAGAACAGTTGTTTTTGGTAGTATGGTATAATCAAAGTTATTGTACACAAGGAATGTAATTGCTAACTCATTTTCTAAATGTCAAAGCTAAATATAGCAATATAACATTGTTGATTACTATTCGAGATCTTAATTAAACATAGTAAATCAAATTTAAGATTTTTGTCTTTTCTCATAATATTTTATTAGTATAACAAAATTAAAACGTTAAGCTCTAGTATCCAAGACGGTCTCCTATAAATCACACCTTTTGAATTCAAAATTTTAATTCAAACTTTGAATCCAAAAGGTGTGATTTATAGGAGACCGTCTTAGATACTACTCCTCTCTATTGCCTTTACTAGCAGTTAAACTGTGCTTGGAGATTGACATTGATTGACACAGTTCTAGCGTCCCTGCAGTACGTGCCCAGCAACATGACAGGCTATTATGGGATGCATGCCAACATACTGCTATTGTAAGGAGGGGGTAGGGAGGAAGAGGGGATAACCAAGGAAAAAGTAATGCAGCCATGTTGGTAGCTTTGTCTAGGGGAAAGGATTACTGTTTTAACCCTCCAGCTGTTTTATCTTGAACGTATATAGAGGGATTGCAATTTTTTGTTGTTGTGATCCCAAAGGTCAGATCAATACCTTTAAATCAATCATGACTAAGATAGCATCTGTTTGTTGAATCACCAGAACCTATAGTGTACAGTCAGGAACTTTAACCCCTACCCTCCCAGTGCCAGTCTGTACGTCAATACTCTGTATATGGTTGACCCGGGTTGCATTATTGACCAATCAGATAAATCCCTGTATTCAAGGCAGAATTTTTTTGGGTACAATTTTGTAATACCTGGTACCCATCAAGTTTATTGTTATCAGTGCTTATCTCACCCAGTGCCGGATCAAGCAATGACGGACCCGCTAGGCATCAGTACTAAGCCCTATTGGTTGGTCAGACCTAGGCTCTGTATCCTGCAGAAGTATTTTCCATAGTAACCATGAGAAACCAGGTATATTATCAATGGAATGCCCCTTATTAACAAGGTGTTGTGCCAAGGGAATGCCCCTTAGAAATAAGGTGTTGTACCAAGTAAATGCCTCTTAGTAACCAGGTGTTCTGCAAAGTAAATGCCCCTTAGTAACCAGGTGTTGTACCAAGTAGATGTCCCTTAGTAACCAGGTGTTCTGCAAAGTAAATGCCCCTTAGTAACCAGGTGTTCTGCAAAGTTAATGCCCCTTAGTAACCAGGTATTCTGCAAAGTTAATGCCCCTTAGTAACCAGCTGTTATACCAAGTAAATGCCCCCTTAGTAACCAGGTGTTGTGAAAAGTAAATGTCTCTTAGTTACCAGTTGTTCTGCCAAGTAAATGACCATTAGTAACCAGGTGTTGTGTCAAGTAAATGCCCCATGGCAACCAGGTGTTGTGTCAAGTAAATGCCCCATGGCAACCAGGTGTTGTGCCATGTAAATGCCCCTTAGTAACCAGATGTTGTGCCAAGTACATGCCCCTTAGTAACCAGGTGTTATACCAAGTAAATGCCCACCTTAGTAACCAGATGTTGTGCTAAGTAAATGCCCTTAGTAACCAGCTGTTGTGCAAAGTAAATGCCCCTTAGTTACCAGTTGTTGTGCCAAATAAATGACCCTTAGTAACCAGGTGTTGTGTCAAGTAAATTCCCCATGGCAACCAGGTGTTGTGCCTTGTAAATACCCCTTTGTAACCAGATGTTGTGCCAAGTACATGCCCCTTAGTAACCAGGTGTTGTGCCAAAGGATGCCCCATAGTAACCAGGTGTTGTGCTAAGTAAATGCCCCTTGGTAACCAGGTGTTGTGCTAAGTAAATGCCCCTTGGTAACCAGGTGTTGTGCTAAGAAAATGCCCCTTAGTAACAAGGTGTTGTGCTAAGTAAATGCCCCTTGGTAACCAGGTGTTGTGCTAAGTAAATGCCCCTTGGTAACCAGGTGTTGTGCTAAGAAAATGCCCCTTGGTAACCAGGTGTTGTGCTAAGTGAATGCCCCTTGGTAACCAGGTGTTGTGCTAAGAAAATGCCCCTAAGTAACAAGGTGTTGTGCCAAGTGGATGCCATTGGTAAAGCAAGGGCTCTATTAGAGTTGTTATTTTCTCATGCAAAGTCGTCTATCTTTCACAGCCATTATTTGGCCTCCCTAGCCCACTTAAAAGGGTATATTTCTCCTCTTTCCTATCCCCTCAGGATGTGTGTGGTGCACATATGCGCGGGCACTGACACATTCCTCTGTGAAATTGTGTAATGTAGTTCTCGCCATGAATATGACCTTAGCTGTCGAAATGGCGTTAAACCTCTATTACTCACTCACTTCACAGCCATTATGTCATATGATAGTTCCTGTCACAGCGGCCTGCCATACTCTGTAAACAGACTAGGTGTCTGGCTCCCACAGGGGTCATGTGTATGAGTATGGGGAGAAGGTGGGGGAGAAAAATACCTAAAAACATCGACCACAACATACACCATTACCTCCTCACTGACACACAAAACGGACTACAAAAAGAAGATAGTGTGTGTTGATGTGTATAACCCCTACTTGTCCTACATGGCCACACTAAGATAAACACTTTATTTTGTATGGTAAGTTGGCACACTCATGCACTCAGTGCAAATTAACCAGAAAGGACTGTATGGCCTTAGAATCCATCTCCATTTGTTGTAATTGACTAAAACCAACAATGCATCATGCCACCCCACTAAGGTGGCATGATGCATTCTCATCCTAATAGGCCTGGCATGATACATGGATGCATCACAGAGTCACACGTCAGGCCACGTTCGTGCGTTCATGAAGGACACAATGAAAGACTGCATTGTTTTTGGTCAGTTGGGTAGAAAGATTTAAAGAAAAAATCATTTATAGTTAAAGAATTTACAGCTCTGGTCTGTAGTTAATCTAAGACGAGTCATAGTCAGGTGCACCAATCAACCTTCCTCCTAAATGTTAGATACCTAGGGGGAGGGTTTGTAGACTTGGTTCCATACATGGCATATTCAATATATGAGAGAAAAGAGTCCTTATATTCTCTAGTCAGTGCCCATAGAGCCCTATAGGGTCCCTTGTGTTTAGCCCTTAGAAGTTAGATATATCATACAATGTTGTGGCATGCCCTATATGAAGATATCACAATACTTTGACATATACCATACAGTATAATATGAAGACCACATCAACCCAATGGTATGTCTGCTGTTCTATATTAGTACTCAGGGTCATGTGGTTGTCATGTGACCTGTGGCCGTACAAACATGACGCCTACACAATAGGAGTAATGCAGAACTGGGCCAAACCAAACTCCTGCCAACTTGTGGTTTTTCTTGTCTTGAGAAACACCATAGGATAACTGATTATGTGTGGTTCTATTGTCTAATTTACACTGTTAATCCTGCAGCGTCCCTAGGAATGTGAACTGATCTGAGGATCATTTCTTATATACCTTTAGATTCAGGGATATTGTACCTTTATCTACATGTATAATTTTATGTACATATTCATGTATTTAAAGCTAAGATGATGAATCTCTTCTCCTGCAAAGGCAGATAGAACTTTGAATCTGAGAGGATAAACTAAGGATTATATGAGAACATAATAAAGTGGGGGAAAAGAGAAATTATCTGTCACCTTTGGCATATACATATACTAACAACTTTTTCCGAACCCAATATTTATGCCTGTAAACGACATTACAGTTGGACTATGTGATATCTTGGTCAACAACTCAGGCTATTTGTATGTTAGGTAGTACGAAAGTTTTAAAGTGGTATTAAATGGTACTGTATGAGATAAATCCCATGACTAAGGCAGAAACATATTGCCTAGTAGCAACAAAAAATAAATAAATGAATAAATAAAAATAAAGAGTGTTAAATGGAGAGGGGAGATCTGTAGATATTTTATAATGAGCACTGTCTATTGGATGAAATGGTCATGAATTGACCATTAAGAAATTACTTGATTCAATCAATTATATTCATCATTCTGACGTATTATCGCATTATGTACATGTACAGATCAACGATGACGACCGACATATTCTCCAGTTTTAAGTAAGTATATTCCAGTATACGGCTGCTCTAGTACCCACCGTACCGCTACACTCTTATATCTATTGGTGTTTAGTATATAGCACTGTTACTGCTTTTCCTGTGTAGACCGCCATCTTGTCCCCCCTGAACCAGGGGATGCTGGTTCCTGCCAAGCTCTGTATGTTTATGACACATGTGGGTACAAGCAATGATGGAGATCACTGGGTACCAGTTGCGGCTTTAGTTTGGTATCAAACCGTTAGTATGCCAGTGGCACTGCAATCAACACGTCACATCCCTATACAGAATTAGCTGGTTTGATTACCAGCCAATGAAATGATACCAACTATTCACTGCGGTCCTGTGTGGAGGGGGGGGGGGCAACTGGTACCCATCTGATAGGTGTTATCAGTAGAACTCGCTGGTAACAAGCTCCAGCAATGGCGGTGCCCATGGGACAACCTGCTAACTGGGAATAGCTACACACATAGACGTTTACCTTCACATAGCGCTCCACTGTGTCACCACCACCCCATTATGTTAATACACACGTCCCACATAATTCACCGGGACGGATAATAATGAAGGAAATAATGGAAAGTATAACCAATTTGATATAAAAGTAAAGATAATCACACAAAAAAACATAATCATGCAAACACAGATATAAAAAAACAACAACACGAGAAGTGTTTTTAACATTTGATGTAAAGATATACCAAGGCCTATCAATTTTAACACAAATTTGGTAAAATTGGTCTAGCATAGTGATTTGCAGTCCTATACCATAGATCTACAATTACCTAATGGAAAAACCAACTCCCATGGTCATATTGAATTTATTATGTATTATCAAATATGCACTCTCTAAATGTGATTGAGATGAGGAAAAGACCAGGAAGAAATAATATAGACTAAAAGAAATCAATTCAAAATAATCAAGTGATGTGGTATGATGTACCACTAAAATTCCAATATGCATTTCACAAAAACTCACTTGCTATTTTCACACACGAATACATTTCTATGTTACACACTCATCTAAATATTACTTTTGTATCGGACACAATCAACATTTCATTTGACCTTTGAATAACAGCGCATGCTTTTATTATAGACACAGAGATTATTGGCACTCTGCATAAACATACATATACACAAGTCCCATGGCAGGTGTCAACAATCTGCAAGTTCACTGTTCTTGATAAGAACCCCGTTAGTAGAACACAGCATGCATTAGAACATGTACATAAATGTCTTCTATATTCACAGTGCTTAAAACATGCTAGATCCTAGTCCGCTAATAATGAAAAATATATTGTATGTGATAATATGATGTCATCCTAAGGAAAAAGCATGATGTCCATTATTCATCTGGATCTAGCCCGTCACTCTGTTGTCTGCATGTGTAGGGGGTCATTAGTGGTTATAATGAGTCGGTCACTGAATAGCGGATTATTTATGTAGTCTATGTTGTCAACATGTAGTCAGTAGGCATAGTCACTGAGGGTAAGTACACAGGCCTGTTCGGTCTTCAAATATATTGAATTAGAAATAAAAAAAAAGGTTCTATGTCATTTTACAGTTACTTAAATTGATTCTTAATACTCTTAAGTATATGTAGTGCCCTGCCCTGCCCATACCCTTCCCTTTCCCACTTCTTCCCGCCCACACCCTGCCCCACCCACACCCACTCCTGTTGCCCCATTCGCCCCCTGCGAGTATGAAGGCATATACCGTAATCTCCCACATATAAGACGTACCCTGCGTATAAGACACACCTAGAGTTTCAGAAAATGGTAAAAAAAAACAACAGATTCATAACTTATGTTCTACTGACTGGATTTTCAAAATTCAAAAAGCTATATATAGCTCGGTCCCCCCTTACCCCCTATGACTATGTACTACCGGTACGGTAGATTACGGTAGCTGTAATATCTGTGGTAGAGCCCCACACAAACAACACAGTCTGGTGATGTTTTGATGCAGCACGACTGGGGGCAGATACCAGACGTCTCCTGTCATCTGCCGTCCTAGATACCAGCCCACAAAGCCCAGCCTACCGCTCACATACTGAAGTTGTCATCTCCATACCCTGATGTCTGCCACACGTCCCTTATCCCACCACTCAAATATACTGCCCTATGTCTTAGACAGAAGCCTAAATGTCTATATAGCTGCAGTTTTAAAATGTAAAGTGAATATTGCAGGATCTATTTCTGCCATACCTTTATACAGTGTTGCCGAAAAGACGCCGGCTTTTGCCGGCTTAGAATCTTAATTACCGGCGTAGGGCCTAAGGACTTAGGCCATAATGGCCTGCCATAAAATAAGCTTCAAAATGGTGAAAGAATTTTTCAAATCGGTCCATTAGAAGCGAAGATAGGGCCATATTTTGAAAAAATTTTGTATTAGATATTTCTTTCAATTTTTGCATTGTATAGAACAGGTTATAATGAAGTTTATAAAGGTACCTAAAAATATATAAATTCATATGGCCTGCGTCAGAGGGAAATGACCTGCGTAAGATGCTTAGATGCAGGCCACTTTGGCCTGCGTCCAGAAAAAGTTTGCGGCAACACTGTTTATATAAACTACAAGCTCAGCCTTGTAGTAGGTCTACATCTTGCTGAGCCTGCCTCAAGTATGCTATATTTTGCAATTAATGTCTCCCTCTGCAAAATGCAATAGTTGCAGAAGGTCTTGTAAGCTATAGTAGACATGTAAACCTCTGATGTCTGTATGTAAGTACAGCTTGCTTCTCTATATACTGGTCATATTTGGAAGTTAAATATGAACAATGGTAAATCAGTAAGTGTGCATGTTACAGGGGGGGGGGGGTTGATGTAGTCTGATAAGGCATCAATGGCCGCATGGTGGGGCCAGGCCTGTCTTCCCTGGTCGTCATGATGCAATAGAGTGTTGGTGCGTCCTCTCGCCAGCACTGCATTGGGGCATCATGGCAATTCTGGAGAGTTGGTATGCTATCCATGCATCATTCAGAACACATGATGCATTATTGCATACATGGTAAGTAACTAGCCAGGGCTGCATTCATACATATATGATTCCAACCTATCGGCATGATGCATAATGCAGTATACAGCTCTCCAATGCTGAATACGCTACCATGTCTAAAGTTGATGGTGCATGTATGTCGGTTTACAATTTACCATGTCCAGGCAATATGGGATATACAGGAGCCCTGTTTAGGTAATGTATAACAAACACTGTTCACATATGAAATGATGTTATGATGGTCACATTGTGTATAGCTGATGATACCGGTGCCTTCGCTGCTTTCATTAGCGTACAACACCCCGCGTATGGGGGCCAATTACAGCATGGGATGTAATAAATTGTCATTGTCACTGGGGTGAGAGTGGGGACTGAAAGGCTGTGTTGAATTATGAATGAATTTCATTTAGCAGATGTCAGCTACAGATCAATGCAGCAAGAAAGGGTGGCTTTACAACAAAGTTTTAGATTTTCAAACTTTGACAAGACTGCAAATATCACATCAAAATTATGGAATTTAAGAGAAAAAATTAAGTATAAAAAAATTGCCTTGTTAATGATATTCACGATCTACCATGAAATGCACTTAAACCAACATAGACTTAAATTACATCTAAAGGCACCCTTTTTTTGCTGCATGGGTCTATAGTAATCATAGCCACTTATTGTTTCATCATGTCTGTGTCTTTTCTCTCTTCTTTTTTTTTTTCTCAAATGAAAAATATAAATTGTATAGACTGCCAGAAATGTGAACTTGTATGGCCACATGAAAACCAGTCTCTAATTTTTTGGGTTTTTTTTTCCGTTTGACACAATTTGTATATAAACTAATTGTTTACCTCCATCTATTTTCACAGACCGAGTAAGATGGTGTTCGGCCTCTTCGACTCCCCGACACCGTACCGGGGACAGGAGTACTCTAAACTGCACAAGGCAGCACAGGACAGCGGACACCTTTTTGTTGACTCAGAGTTCCCCGCAGAAAACAAGGCAATCTTCTCACCCAACGGGAAGAACGCCAACAAACTTTCGGGCATACAATGGAAGAGACCCAAGGTATTAGATTCTTCATAAACTAAAACAAGTATGAGCTGTACTGTAAATTCAATATATAAGCTTTCTCAAAATATGGATGTTGGAGACAGAGAGTGAAAATAGTGAGTGTAAGAGAGGGACTGAGAGAGAGGGAGCAAGCAATCAGCAAATAAGACAGAGCTTAGAAAATATGAGAGGGAGAGAAAAGGTGATGAGTCAGTTGGCAGTGATTTCTATTATCACGATACCCTACCTAATTTTTTCTGGACCAGACAAGACTGAGCATTGTTATATATTTTGGTTAATCAAATAATATCCTTTGATTTAAATAAATGTTTCATGTTTGCAGGACATTTGTCAAGATCCAAAGCTGTTTGTAGAGGGAGCGAGTTCAAACGATGTGTCGCAGGGTCAGCTTGGTAACTGTTGGTTTGTCGCGGCGTGCTCCTGCCTCACTCAGCACAAGGAAATCTGGCACAAGGTGAGTACCGCAAACCTTCGCGTATAAGGTGTGTCATATACATGAGGATCTATGGTACTAAGTGATTCACATCATAAAACCCTGCATATAAAATGGAGTTCACAGATGTTGAAAAAAAATGTTTCTTTCCTAACTAATACTACCGTATAAAGCGTGATGGTGTAAAAAAGGTTGTTCTCTTTGTGTCTCACAGTACTAGAATAATTTCCAGACCTTTTTTTGCAACTCATATAACCACTTAAAGTAACGGGTGGTAATCTAGTAAATTAAACTTAGAATAAAGGATGAAGTGAAGGCAGGGAAAATGTGTAAGGTCCCTTGTTTAGAATTTTGGATGATATACGAAAATGGACTTGCTTAGAGCTTAGCAGGAGAATGGGATGAAAAGATTTCTTCAGATAATCACCTATAATCCAAGCTGCCAATAAATCATTACTGTGTGCTAGTTATTTGTCGTGAAATGCTGAACCATGTTTTCTCATCAGGTAATCCCAGAGCATAATGAACAAGAGTGGGATGCCGAACATCCAGAGAAGTACGCCGGAATCTTCCACTTCCAGTTCTGGCGCTACGGCGAGTGGATCGACGTGGTCATCGACGATCAGTTACCTACCCGTAACGGTCAGCTCATCTTTGTACACTCCAAGTCCCGCAATGAGTTCTGGTCTGCTCTGCTAGAAAAGGCCTATGCAAAGTTAGTAAGAGAAGTGGTTGCTTTTACATTTCAAACGGGCTTTTGTTGAAAAAATATAGAGATCAATTCATGTTGATAGTCTTTTGATTAATTGTGTATTGTAAAACATCAAACATCTCATGTATAGGTTGATTGATGAAAGCTATACCCAACACTTTCTTTGATATAAATGTGGTAGAAGGAAAAAAATCCAAACCAGCAAATTTGATTCTAAAGATTTGGCATTTTAGGCCTCTGGCTTTGGGGAGGTCCTGAGGAAACAGGTTTTTCCTGTTAATAGAAAACAAAATGTTTGGATATTCATTTATAACCATATATTCTTTCTAGATAGTTTTTTTTTAATGGAGTCATTAACTTTCAGGCTGTTCGGGAGCTATGAGGCCCTAGATGGTGGAGAACTGGCGGAGGCGCTGGAGGACTTCACAGGAGGTATCGCGGAGCCCATCGACCTGGTCGAGGGTGGGTACGCCACTGATGAAACCAAACGCGATGAGTTGTTCAAAGTGATGAAAGCTGTACACAAAAATAATGCTCTACAAGCTGCTGCCATTCCTGTAAGTGAATGCCTACATAAAAGTCATACTATATTGTCAGGGTTAACATTTATTTTTTATACTAGCCTTAGTATGGATGTCCAGTGGGTCAGCCATTTTGAATTTCGCTGCTGGAGGTGAGCCCTATTTATAAGATATACTCTGGGTAACACCTACTTCTAGGTACAGGTTGGTCCCATCTTATCAGCTCTTTATCAGTTGCCTGTCGCCAGAACCAGCTTCAGTTACGTTTGCAGCGTATAGGTCACAGTCTTGAATGGACGTCAGCAGAAAGAGAATAGTAAGAGAAAGAGAGTAAGAGACAGTGCTAAAACAGACCTTGTGTTTGTTAGGCAGGGTGACCAGGGACGTTGAATTGTGCTGGTAATAGCTTTATATATAAGGAAGGCCAATGGAGTAGCAAACAAAATTGCCTTAATCATCTTGTACCTGTGGGTGTGGAGCACGTAGAAGACAGTCATGGATACCTGGTGTCTCTTTTTGTCGCTGGATCAATTGATGCTGAGGCAAAATTGATGAAAATCCAGAGCTACTAGAATCATCTCCATTATATTGACGTTCACTGAAACTCTGCATTTCTCAACATTTTCTAATATATTTCTTCTTTAAGGCTAAATCACAAGATGAGATGGAGCAGTCCATTGACATTGGGCTGGTAAAGGGCCATGCGTATGGTATCACTGCTGTCAAGCGTATCGCTATTGCTGGCTCTGGCCTCTTCAACCTCTTTAACAGAGAGAAGCTGTCGATGGTGCGTCTGCGGAACCCATGGGGTGGCACGGAATGGAAGGGAGCCTTCTCTGATGGGTGAGTGCATGTTATATTTAAAGTACTGTCTGTAAATGATTGTGTATAGCATATTTCCTCGATTGTAAGCTGGGCCCAAATATGTAAGCCTGCCCCGTTTATATGCATGATTAATAAACCCACTGGGCCCCGAATATATGCCTGGTCTGAACATGCAAATCTCTTAGTCATCATTAAGTAACTTTACTTTTGATAGGAATAATTTCATAATTCTTGAAGCTATATGAGGCTAACACCCTATCCTGTACGCTGAATACATATTTAAGAGAGATGAAGTTGATATTTGTCACCATAATTAACCGCGCATATATAGAAAAGTGGGTCTATAGATATTGGAATATTAGGCAGGGTTCCATAGTGATTTTTCAAGCCTATAAATTAGAAGCCTACCTCAAATACAAACCTGGTCCGTTTATAAGCAGGGCCAATTTCTCATTTGAAATCTATATAAGCCTAGGCTTATAATCACTTTTGTAAGAAAGTTTCAAAGACAGTTGTACAGGTTAGTAAATTTGTATCTAATTCAGGTCACCTGAGTGGGACAGGATAGACAAGAACGACCGAGAAAAGGTCGGACTTACTTTCGAGGAGGATGGAGAATTCTGGTAAGCTGCCTCTTGCGAAATATTTATGAATCATTTTATTTCTGTTGTATCTGATGCTCTTCTGTATAGATTAAAAAAAAAGATAGACTATGTCTATGTAGGGTAGACGAATGGTCGGCTGATTACCCTATAGTGCCAACCAAAGTATAGAAGTACTATATTTCCATGAGTTTGTTTTAATCATAATTTTAGGCGCGTTACGAATGCAGTCCTGGTGTGTTGCACGGCAGTGCTGAATTCACGCATCGTGACAAGCAGTGTGCCTATGTACTATTTAGCCCTTAAAGGGTTATCGTAATACCTGAGCTATAAGGCACACCCTGCAGTTAAGATGCACCCGTAACTTGAGAGGAAGCTATAAGGTGCATCCTGGCCTAGATTTAGACACTTAGTCTATTAATAGTACTGTTCTATAGTATAATATCCTCGCCTGTAAGGGGCACTAGGGGTTTTATCCTCGCATATAAGCTGTGCATTATACGCAGAAGATTACAGTAATTCATAAAGCATTGAAAACTAATATCTGTATTGTTATTTTAGGATGACAATGGAGGATTACTGTAAGTACTTCACCAACATGTCGATTTGTCGTGTCATGAACACGTCCTTCTTCTCCATGGAGAAGACATGGTGGGAGACGTCCATGTCGTCCGAGTGGGCCAAACCTAACCGTGATGGAGGCTGTATCAACAACCGCGAAACCTTCCTCAACAACCCCATGGTAATGTATACCTTACATTTATACTCAGAGAAAGCAACTTTTCATGCGTGGATGTTGGAATATCACTTAAAATTGAACTCCTTTTGTGTCTGGATTCGAATTATGTCAGTTTCCTGGGAACAGGTCCCAGCGAATATCATCTCTTGTACCGTAGCATTATTTTTCAGTGCACCCTGTTGCATATTGAATTAGAGGTCCCATAAACCTTCAGCACCACATCCTGTTAATTCATAACCTATATTTTCCTTTGTCTCCGACAAAGGGACTTAAATCTCAATGAGTGATAGAGAGTGAGTTTTCGCGGCTCTATCCCGGGCCGCAAAATGTTCCAGTCACGTGGGATCGAATCCCATTGTCAGCGGAGATGTTTTGCACCAGGCTCCTCCACCACCACCCTCCTTACACTGTAAAAATGTGTGTTAAACTTACACTGTCTAGCTTCTCCCCCTCCCTACACTGTAAAAAAAGTGTGTTGAACTTACACTATCTAGCTTCTCTCCACCACCACCCTTCCTACACTGTACACACTGTGGGTTGTACTTACACTGACTAGCTTTTCTCCTCCACCACCCTTCCTACACTGTAAAAAATGTGTGTTGTACTTACACTGTCTAGCTTCTCTCCACCACCACCCTCCCTACACTGTAAAATTAGTCACTATGTGTGTGAGCTTACACTGTCTAGCTTCCCCCCTCCCCCCTGTGGAGTGGGGACCTTCATGTGAGGGCATGAAGGAGCAGAATAACTTCATTGGGAGTCCACAAGGAGAAATCTCCTTCCATACTAACAGTGGGCATACCAGATTCGTAAAAGGCGACAAACTTGGGGTTTCTTGTGTCTTGGGGTGAGCATGTGGGCAGCTGGTGTCCATATGCGCAGGCCTGGGCTTACATGCTTGTCTTTTGCCATGGGATTCCCCCTCAGTGAACCACGTCTGAGTGATCAAAGGCCGTGGTTTGTCTGGCCCTGCCTATGGGACCAGGCAAATAAAAGAACACTTGCTATCCTTCGAAAAGAGTAGGGGAATGAAGCCCCGGTAGCGGTTTTCCCCCTCGACCCTCCTCATAGATTCGGTCATTCATCTCATAGATTCGGTCATTCATAGATTCGGTCACTGCTGTGTCGGGCAAGCAGCATATAAATACCTGTCCAAAAAGAAAAGAAAGGACTTAATGTCCGAGAAACCTTGAATGTCTGAGTTCCTCGATGGCCCCCGGACGTAAAACTAAACAAACAAACAAACAAACCCTACACTGTAAAAAAAGTGTGTTGAACTTACACTGTCTTGCTTCTCTCCCCCACTTCCCTACACTGTAAAAAAAAAAGTGTGTTGAACTTGCACTGTTTAACACACTAGCACTATCTCGCTTCTCTCCACCACCACCCTTCCAAAATGCTCCAATTACATTTGTATGCTGAGACAAGGGCTAGAGCTTGCTCTACATCCTCGAACTCGTTGGGTTTTTAAAAGGGATATTTCAAGATCCCTACCCTCTACCTTGATAGTTGAGTTAGAAAGGCAATTGATTTCATATATAATAACAAACTTGATTTATTTATTTATTTTTTTTATTTTTATTTTTATTTTTTTATTAATTCCTCATAGTACCTTTAAACCACACCAAGTGAGGTCTACTGATACTGATTTCCAGACCCCCTGGGGCCTGGGGCCACGAAAGGGCAATTAACATTGCTTACTCAGCACAAACAGATGCCTGATGATTCCCCAAAAGGAAGAAACTGCTCAATTGTGACTTTGAATCAGTTTCCAAGTCACAACCCATGGTAACCTTTTACCATGGATGCTGTAACTACCTCCCCATGGAGAGAAGTACACAATTGTCAGTTGCCTAGCAACAGTATTCCTGATGACATCACGCCCCCTGGGCCAAACCGTCATTCAGAGTGGTCGCATCGTGCCAGACAGTCACACCCACCCTAGCTCCGTCCTGAAGATGATTTATTGTTTTAGTTCCGGTTCGATGTAACTGCGGAGAATGAAGACGAAGTGTTGCTTGGTCTGACACAGAAGGCAGGCCGCGGTGAGGGACAGGACCGCCTGACTATTGGTTTCACTGTACTCAAGGTGAGCACGAGTTGAAAATCTATGAAAATAATTTGGCTTTGAGCTTGGTTTCAATCTATTTAATTTCAAGGAGCAGGGTGATGATCAAACAGGTTTGATCAAGAAATATAACTGTGGTGTTGTTAGCGCGGCGACTCTGTCCTACTAGTGAGACTTGTAGACTAGCCAATGGTTCAGAGTCGCCACGGTGTAAGGGATAGGGGAGCCCTGATTTCTATTTTCGTTCACTGTTCTTCTCCTATGGACTATTTTGGCACAATATTGAGGCATTGTTATCAGCATATGTATACATGTACTAATGGTAGATAACTTGTTTTTGTGATATATGTTTAGTTTGGGTTTTATGATTAGATTAGACATTTCAGCTCCTGGAGCTCTATGGAAGATTAGCATAAGACAAAATTAAGATTCACCAATACATCTCTGTAGGCTTTATCTGATAATTCTGTGGTCTGAAATTGCTGTATATATGTACTAAAGGTTTCATCTCACGGGGTTATGGTACATTTGGATCATATATTCTGTATTTGAAGAAGATATTTACTGTTTAGAATCTCTATAAATCTCTATGGAGAGACAAATGCTAAACTTGGTGTACCCTGTCTACAGAGGGGAGGGGGTTACCAGTTTGGTGGGGAGGGGGTTGTGACCAGCTGTATGCTGTTGGGGTTGGTAAGACTGCCACACACAACCCTAGTCATTCTGGGGTCCTTGGTGCATATGGTTCTGGGTCATTGAACATGCCCACCTCTACCATTTGTAGTGGTCATCTATGGGCAGGCAGAACTTCTCGGTAGTAGACCTAGTAGTACAAGGCAGCACAAGAGTTACAGGGTGAGCCAGATGGTACAACCTTTAATTGCCTTTGAAGTTAGCTTTCCTATTATTCTATCACTAGACACAAGATTACAAGTTGCCGCGCTATGTCTCACAGGTCTATTCTGTACTATTCTATTAAAATCTACAACACTACGGTTTTATTTTAAAGCATTTATACCCAGTAGATTGCTTCTTATGAGACTAGCAGTTATATGGCACAAGCTACTATAAAACTATAAAGCCTAATGAATAAAGCACGCTCTGAGATGAAGAATATCCTGTAGCTGTAGGCCGTATTGGGACTATTTTCAATGTATGAATTGCATCTTAAGTGTCTTAAGTCTTACATCATTCAGTTTATACTTTATCTTTCAGGTTGAAGAAAACCGTGAGTATCGTCTGCACAGGCTTCAAGAGGTTGTCAAATCATCAACGTTTAAGAATGCCCGCTCCATAATCCTCCGTCACACATTTAAGCGAGGACGTTACGTGCTCATTGCAACCACCTTTGAACCGGGTCAGGCAGGGAGCTTCCTACTCCGTATATACTGCGGCAATAACACCTCTGCACAGTAAGGTTTTTCTTATATATTAAGTCTCTGTACTTGTATCTCAAAACAAGTATGTTTCAATGAAGGTGTTATTTGCCAGAATTGGAAATTATATTTCAATTGAATACCTTCTGTAATGCCACTCAAAATCCAATGCTGAAAGATATAGTGTAGTGAAGGTTTTGATTGCACACTACCGTAAATTCCCTTGTATAAGCCGCACCCTGAGTTTGAGAGAAGGCTATAAGCCTCATCTGTGGCTTGAAAATTGGCAGTTTATTACTGTTTTATGGTTTAAAAACCCCTTATCTAAGCCACACCCTGACTTAGGGTTAATTCGATTTTGGTTCTGGTATAAGCCAGGGCTTATACAAGAGAATTTACGGTATCTCGCTAAGAATTTATATGAACAGGATTGCAGATAAAGTGGGCTATAATGTATCAAAAACTAAACAGATGAAAGTATGGATCATTTCATGTATATCATATCATTTTACAGAGAGCTACAGGAGGACAAACCAGTACCCAACATCTTCCAACAAATCTGCGGCTGTTTCACCGCATGCAAACAAGCCAAGATCCTCACCCGTATCAAGGTCATCCGTGCTGTCGGACTCGAACACCAGGATAAAGTCGGAGGTTAGTTAACTATCAGATATTTAACATTATTTAAGTTTGTATAAATGTGTGTTAGAGAATAGATATTGGAATCATTAACATCTAGGGAGTAGATATATTGGTATAAGTATCATCATACCAGAACTACCGTAATCTCCCGCGTATAAGACGCGCTGCGCGTATAAGACGCACCCTAAACTCAGCACATGCAATTTCGCGTATAAGACGCACCTCTTAGGGGTGAATTTTGTAAATTCAGTACATTTCTATAGTAAAATTACCCCTCGTATAAGACGCACCCCCAATTTCAGTACATCCTATAAGACTGCCCAGCATTTTGTTTGGCCTAGAGGACGCGTCTTATACGCGGGAGTTTACGGTAATATGAATGTGGATAGATAGACTATTCTAAACATTAAAATGAGGAATGATCAGATAAAAAACAAGTATATTTCCCAGCAGTGTATCAAGTTAAGCTTCTCTTCAATATAATCCATTCAGTAATGTAATGAGTACATGTTTCTATTGGTTACTAATATCTAAATCAGAGAGAAGAGATTGTAAGTAAATCATTGCACAACATATCGTACTCGGAAATGCAAAGGTCTTATCCTTTGTAGACAAAATCTCTATGGAATAATTTCGCTAATGTTGTATTTTTCTGTTATATTTAGTTTTATATAGATGTTAAATAAATGTGATTGATGATGTAGTTTGATTAGATATGTATCTCAGTCTAAGGTCAAATATTTAGGTTGGAATTAGGGATGGTAATGAATTATACTAATGTTTAATAACACTAGTCAAATTGAGTTTCGCTGCGAGTGTGTTTTTCCCTTCCACCCCAAGGGGTGTGAAATCTCTGCCTTAAGGCAGAAATCCGCCTTTTCTATGTTCACCAGGACCATTCCTAAGATCTGTGTAAATTCACTTAGAAAATGATATACCATTTATATGGGGGGGGGGGGTGACGGAAATTACATGGTCTCACAATGTTTGATGCCTTCCAAACTGGTTTCTGCTACTATCTTAATCATATTCATTGGCTCAGAAGGTGTTATAATGTATCTTAATAGCTATTTGGACAACTTTTATCCTATGTCAAATTGACTATAAATCCTCACAATATACTTCAGCCTAAATCGATTTCAGCATTTCACACCCCTGCACCCTTTCCTATTCAGGTGCACCTCCCCTAAAATCTTGAACAATGGAACAATATTTGAGTTACATTTTTCTTTTGAGTTATTTAACCAAGTGCTATTCCAACATTGACATAGTTCAATGGATAGAACCGCCTTGGCATGCAAATGAGCTGTGATCCTGATTTCAGGCAGAAATTTTTTTTTTTTTAATTTTACACAAATTCTTAGTTGCTTCTGTGAACCAGTGTATGTTTTCAATAATTCTATGGACAATTTTTCACCAAATGAGATTAAATGTGAAATAGTGTGCCTTCACTGCACTACGAAAGAAAAAAATATATACTCGGGTATATTGCATAGAGGCCTGCCCCATAAAAAAGGGCATAGCAAATATATTGCAGGGATGTAAGTCTTCAGGGATTTCCTTGATTTCAGGGATTTTCATATTCCAAAAACCTATACATTCCTATACAAAACCTATATTTAAGGGGTTCTTTTCGAGCATTTCAGGGATTTTGGTGCTTAGTGACTTCCATCCCTGATATTGTCATTAGACATTATGACCAAGTCAAAAAACAAAAGATACAACAGGATCACAAACCCATTACCCTCTAAAAGAAGTCCCGGTCATATACCTCCCCATCTAACCCAATCCTGTTGTGTATTTAGGAGCAGGCGCTGGTAAGTTGTTTGAGGGACCTCTCGAGTTAACGGTCTGCTCTCCCCGTTTTATACGTCTTTTAAACAAACCATCCCATCCGCCTGCTTCCATTTTGTTCTGGACATTACGGGATGCCTTGCTGGTCCACAAAACTGTCATAATAATAATAAAGCATGTCATTACTCTCAATCAACTGTCTGCCAAATCGAAGTGTTGACCCTGATTATACACAAAATTTGGTCACTGCCAGAGGAAGTTGTCAATTGAGGTTTACTTCAAGGAGGCAGAAATATCCCCCCTGCTTTGTATTGTATTTCAGTTAGAGCAGTGTTCTTGGTCGGCTTGTTAATAATAAGCATGTTTATAACTGTATGGCTTCTTATAAACATCATATTCTACCAAAATCAAATATCATTATCGTGGAGTTGAGATGTGAAGCTGTATTCAGATGAATAAATTTTATATGATTTTACTCTCTTAACAGCAAGAAAGAAAAAGAGTGAGCAGTGCAGGAAATATTTAAAATTCTCATTTCCCTTTTAGAAGAAGTGCGATCGACGCCTAGTATGGCCTATCTTTCTGTAACACTTTCTGAAAGCCATTCAAACTTCTATAATCACCATCCCATAAGCATAGTTTTCTATAGTTTTTTTTTCACAAGGAAGGCAAAGGGCCAGTGCCATTTAAAGACAATTTCTCTAATCACAGAAATGAATCTTTCCTCAAATGTGACTAAACCAAGTATTCCCTTAGAGAGTCTGAGGTGCTTACACCTTTCCCTTGTATGAGGTCTAGGGACACTATGGCACTGTAGTAGACTAACTGCAGCATGTTAGTTCCTTTTGTACCCATCATAAAATGGTTTTACTAATAATTCCTTTCACAATTTAACATTCCTTGGTTTTCCTAAAATCGGTTACAACAAATATGAATGCAACCATGAACCTACCTTGCAACCACAATAACATGGGGTCATCCTGGACTCCATTTTTTTTATGAAAAAAGGTGAAATGGTGTTAAACTGTGCATATGTAATTCCACTGACACTGACAGGGAAAGATTCGAGGGAATCTTACATACAGGGGCATCAATGATAGGAAGAACATTTGCCACTCTAGCCCAGGATTATTTTTTATATGGGTCGATGTGATGCATACAACAATTTCGCAGAAAGCATGTCAGGGTGGCAGAGGTTTTTGACTGGTAGAACTTCTGTTCCTTAAGTAGAGTGTTTATGTCATGTCTCCGTTTGTACGTGTGTATGTGTATGTTTCTGTCCTCAGCATGGCGTCGTTATATGTCAGGTAACCCCAGTGTCTAGTTATAAAATAGAAAAAAAACTTTCTGAAAGTCCACTTTGGTATAGTCCAAGTTCTATTAAAACCCTAGACTAAAAACCTATGCCCCTCAATTTTCCTCCAGTCATAACCCTCAAGTACAAATGTACCAAAAAAGAAGAGATCAAAATGAGCTTGTAATGTACAAGAATTAGAAACAACTCTCCTTGACTTCAGTCATCACTTTAGGGTGTTTTCTGACGATATCAACTCTGACTCTGGCTATGGTGTCAAATAATCATGGAAAAAGAAGTAAATATTAATCTATCGATTCCTCTGCCTTGTCTGGTGTAAGGTCTGTTTTCCATTATGTCCTGCCTTGTGTGTTTAAATCTGTGCTCGTCCCATTTACTTGTCAAATTTGGAAGTGAAACTTTAGGAAATTTGTAGGAAGGCATATGATGACTGGTATTGGTTCCTATAGACGCTTTGAAAAAAAGCAGTAATTAGCGACTACCTGTAGTCTAAAAAGAAAACTTCAATGGAGGAATTAGTTTTTTTTTTGTGACCATACAGGAACATTCTGAAAGAACATTAGCTTAATTTTGACACTTTGACAATTATCAGGTATATTCTTTAATGGCAAATCTTTCCCATAGTGCAATGAAGGTAATGCTTTGTCAAAATAATAGAACGTTAAAGGTCAATTCTTGAGACAGCCCCAGTGTATGGGGTAAATAGCTTGTCAAGGGCCACATGATGCCTTTAAATTCATGCTCCTCTGTCTTCATGATACACCTATGTGGAATGCAGGTGATTCTACTCATCAGCTCTGTATTGGTGCATCATGCTGACCCTTCAGGAGTGTATCAACCCTGTCAGGTCAGCATGATGCATGAATGTAGCCTTGATCAAGGATGCGGGCTTCCCTAGCCCACTTAAAAGGGTCTATATCTCCTCTTTCCTATCCCCTCAGGATGTGTGTGGTGCACATATGCGCGGGCACTGACACATTCCTCTGTTAAATTATCAACCAGTGAAGCACGGGATAGCCACTTAGTGCCGCTAAAGTGCTGTAAAACACAAATCAATCAATCAATTGATCAAGGATGCATTCATGTATCATGATGAATAAAGAGCATGATGCATTCATGCACTATATGGCCCTTAAAGGAAGTAAAAACGATCCAGCTAGTTCAAAATTGACCAACAATTTCTCTTAGTAACTTTTAGGGATGTTAGATTGATGCTTAGGTAACATAAAGAAGGCATAAAAACCATAGGTCACAGTGTCTTTTTCCACTGGAAGGTATTAAAGTTTGGTGGTCTTAACTATGGCCACCTATGAGAATTTGTGTTTTCCCATATTTAATTCCATAGAAAAAAAATATTCTAACAATTTCTTAACCAAACCTCTTGTATTTATACCTGAGATCATTAGGATTATTTTGGAACCAAAAAGTAGGGGGTCACAAGCAAATTGAAATTTTCCTGAATAAATTAAAAATATTTCTAATTCCTATAGTATAGGAGTCTATGGGTACAGGAAATATGAAATCCAGTGATAAGAATGTATAGAATGCCAATGTATCACACCTAAAGGGTTGATAAAGAAGGGTTATGTCATATTAATTAGGAATATGAGCAAATATTGTCAAATTTGGCAGTTTCATTTTTTGCCACCAGGTGCCATTTGAGTAGATCGTGTCTACTCCCTTTAAACACATCACATGACTTCTCAACTGCCTAAAACATCATATATTCATACTGCTTGCTTGGTGATGGTCTTTTTTTATTCACAACGTATAAAAATCATCACAGATGATTAGTAATAATAAGCAAATACCATCATTGATACTTGTAGAAATGTGCTGAATTAAGTCGAAATTAGTCATTTTGTAATGGTCATACATAAATTGGATTGACTAGAAAGTGAGTATTTTTATCATATTTTCATTGAGCGATTTGTAGAAACATGAATGTTTCCCTGGAGTTGTGACTTTTATAGTTAGTCAGTGAAATGAATTAAATAAGGTAAAAATCCAAGTGTCACCATTTTGTCACCTTAGTGCAAGAAGGTTATAAGTTCAGCAGGTAAAAGGTTACCTCTATGAGAAGCTTCACCAACCTACCCTTTGGCTTGTTGACACAGGTGCAGTTACAATCTTCATGCACTAAGGTGACAATGTGATAAACTACACATACATAAACCCTTGTAAGCATCCTAAGATCAGCTGCTCCTTTACTCCAGCTTGCCCATCACTCTTATACATGTATCTAATGCATACCACTGTTGATATCACTAGGTGCGGACCCGTATGCCATAATCCACACTGAGCGACAGAAGGTGCGCACACCCACCGTCAAAGATTCAACCTCGCCTGAGTGGAACACAACTGGCATCTTTTACCGAGCAGACCCCGTTGGAAAGGCCATTCGTGTTGATGTAAGTAAATGGTACCGACATTATATGCAGCCGCCATTTCATGAAGGCACTTCTAACAATTCTGGGTAAACTTCCAACTAAATCACTTAACATCTTGAAAACATGCTTGAAATAATTGTAAACAATGTTACAAAAGTAAATATCTCTACCTTTGTTCTCAGATCTGGAACAGCAATGCCATTCGGGATGAATTCATGGGACGGGCCATCATTCCAGCCACAGATGAGGTGGATGGCAAACATATGGAGGTGGACCTTGTCACCAATGACAAGAACAACCCCGAAAAGCGACCCGGCAAACTCTTTGTGGAGATTACCACCTCCCACAACCTCATCTACCTCTAGATCTAAAAGGTCAAAGTAGCCCCTGTGGACATTATAGATCAAAGCCCTCAGTTAGAGGCCCAAGTACAAGGTCTTTGTAGACAGTCATCACCAGCTGCATGGATATAAAAAAATGTCATTGACATCATTACTGTGGACAGCTTAGATTGGGTTGTAAATGTCAACATCAGTATGTATTGGTGATAGATGGTAGTTCTGGCTGGATTTAGCTATGGATAGGCCTTGGGATTTATTCTACAAGCGTCCATATCTGCTTTGTGTAGGTTCTATCATATAATGGTAGCCCAAGATGTTATGAAGTAGACCTAAGAAATACAAGAGGTTTGGGTTGATGAATGTAGGGTGCTTAGAGTAACACAAATCCTACAAAATTGTTAGAAACTTTGGGGGTTTGATAGAATTCATCCATGTGCATGGTCATGTATGGGCAAAGCATATGACATTATTCACCACTTGAAGATTAGGTATCAGAGCGTTTCTGAATCAGGCTAAATAAAAGAAATTGGGGGAAAACATGGCATATTACTCTTAAGGGCTTCCCAATGCCTCCATTGAAATATTTCAGAATTGTCCAGGGGTCATACATTGGGTCGCATATATTAGGCTCAAACAGAAGCTTTGAAACTGTACAATATATTGCCTCTACTTTGCTAATAAGATAGTTGGAATATATATTGTGCTAATTGGATCAAGTAGAAGTTTTACCATCAAGATGGTAGGTTTTGGTTTCTGGTGCTGCAAACGTTAGTTGTGAGTGAGCTTTAGGCTTCATTATCATCAGTCTGTTTTCTATATTTATCAAAAGATGGTATTATGTACTCCAGACCAGGAAAAAGACTACAAGGTACATAGAGGTCTAGAAGGTCTGCATGCATGTGGCAAAATTATTGAAGATTACTTGCAAGGTTGTTTCTATATCAAAAATCAAAATATGTGAGAAGATGTGGATTACTTTTTAGGGCTTCCCAATGCCCAGCTGTATGAAAACTGTCTAAATTTGCCAGTAGTTAAGGGGTATGGTTGTAGACACGATACAGAGCATTGGAAATGTGCTGCCTTTATTCTAACCTGCTGGTTCAATAGTTGGCATTATATATATTTTGTAACTACATTATGATATAAAATTTGGTACAAATGATGTTAGAAAGAGTAATATTGATATCTATGGCTATGTAGTTGGTGTGTGTTGATTTCTGGTGCTGTGCATGTCAACACAATGTAGACTCTTGTTATTGATATAATTACTGCTAGATCACACTTATCACTAGTATATTCTTACTCTCTAGCTTCATTAAGAAAATGTATATAGCACAGGTATCTGTCACTACTATAGCACCCTATACATGAGGACACAGGTTTGCTCCCTATTTGCATACCTTGCACAAGTGGATTAAAGGCAGTGTGGATACATTTATATTATATCATATAACAAGAGCTGTTGTTTAGTCTTGAGAACTTGTAGTGCACACATGAGTGATATACTCAGAGGTGGTGATATTACCTTTATTATCTTGTGGTTTAGCTTATAACATGAATGTTGAATAAATCTGTGACATAATAATGCTGATGTGTGCAAAATCTAACAAAACTTTACTAGTGATATCATCATTATCATAAAAATTAGTAAACTGCTAAGTAGGGCATCATTTGGGCTTTTACGTTGTAAAAGTCCAAAGTCTATAGTGAAGGGAAAATTGTTGTACGAAATAAAGAGGTGTCAGTTTGGAAAGGAAAGATTCTAGTATTTGGCATCTTTTCGAACATAAAGAATCTATCATGCATGGAATGACTGTATTTTACATTGGCAACATAAAAGATGTTTGTTCAATCTGAGGCAAGATTATGCATTATATTAAGGTTGCTTCTTGTGACAAATTTCAACTTAGCTTTCTAAACCAGGTTATTCATGCTGTGCAGCAACTGCCATGGCTTTTGCCCTTTTATTTTTTTAATGGATTCTCAAAGTCTTTTATTAATATCATTGATGTGGGCATACAAGTCATGCTTGCCATAGAGTCACTATTTTCATATTATGAATCTCGCTTTTAAACCACTGAACCAAAGATGTAATTCTGTAGATAGGAGATCTATTAGGGCAATTCATCCATGACCTTTGCCTCATCTGGAGAAACTAGTTATTTTACATTTTGATTAATGATCTAGGTTTATGGTATGTTTGTATTGAGTGACCAAAGTGTATAAAGTGTTTTCTATGTCATACAAATACATCCCTCCATGTCTGTTATGTATTGAATCTCAGATCTGAATTTCATACTTTCATCATACATCGCAATAATTTAGGCACTCGTCCTTCGTGTTAAGTTTTACTTTAGCTGGTTTAATTTCAATTCTTGATGTTAATTTTCTTGTTAATCCTCTAAATACCACTTATCGATTCGACACTGTCAATTATGAATGATTACAAAAAGGCCAGCTCTAGTTCTCTCTCATATCTAGTGAGATCTGTCTTTACTTTATCTATTGTTTACAGCATATATATAATTCTTGTTATATAGATAAAATGGGTAAATCTTTATTGGAAATGAAATCAAGATTACTGATAGACCCTTATACTATTTGAGCCCTTGTTAAAGGGAATTTATCTTTTGGATACAAGGAATTACTCTGCGATGTGAGGTAAGAATTAAAATGGGAAGTGCATGTAAAATGAAATGACTATCTTATATTGTATAAAAACAACATGCTTTCATTATGATTATATATTATAGTTGCATCGGCTTTGTTATTGTACAAAGTAGACCATACTTAGATTAGCAAGGAGAAGCCAGGCAGATATCACAGAGCAAAACCTCAGATTTCATCTTCCAATGGTTAAAAAAACAAAACAGATATAAACCAAGAAGTCCACTCTTTTTAAGCTACAGAAGTTCAATTGCCAAAATGCGTTCACTAGATTGGATAATAACCGAACTTTGTCATTCTACAACACTAATAAATTTTGTATTGCAATTCTTTGTTCAGTCATGATATGTAATAACTGTTGAAGCAGTATGCAATGAAATTTATTCCACAATAATGATGAAATTAGAACCAACACTTTTCACTAGATATAGAGGTCCTTCATTTGATTTCTTAATTAGATCATTTTGAGAGGATAATGCAGTAGGAAGGTGTGTGAATATGTATGAGTGGCTGTTTCTGCATTAATGCATGTGTATGTAGGTAAACATACCTACACTATTATATATGGTAATCGTGCATAGCCTGTCTGTGTATATTCACAGAGATTCCATGTGTCTCTTTACTTCCAAATATATCACACAGCTTCAATATCAAAATCAGTTAATCAATAGAGGAAGATCTTTTAAACACTGTTTGATTTTTTTATACATGTAATAGCAATAATAGTATGGCACATCTACCGTTTTCCTTTTCACTCCATGAGGCTGTATGGTTGGTTTGGTTACAATATGCTATAAACCAAGAACCAGTTATTCTGTCAGTGCCCTTGCCCCCTGAGTGTCAACTTGATGCAATATGAGTTCAAGCAGTGCTTCATGTGTATATCATATTATGTTTCTGCATCCATCATATTATTGGTAATAAAGAATATTCTGTAATCTCTTGTCTGTCCAGAGGCTTTATTTGTTAATGTTAAAGAGATGTGGATAAAGTGAGCAAAATGTTCTTGTCTATGTATTTCACCTTTTGGAATTTGCCTTATGTCGAGAGATGTCCTTCCATAAAGACTCATATAATTCAGGGAAGCTTGGACAGTAGGTATATCCAATCCCTCCGCGAGACACATTCTAGAGAATGACTCTCTCTGGATTTAATAGGCATTAGGTGTCCCTATTTGCTGGGGAATATTCCTACACATGGTACCTGCTTACATTTAACCACTACTGCAACTAGCAGGCAGGAACTATTTTAACCCAAAATGCATGTAAGCTAGTAACGACTTGGCCAGTGGTCGAGATGGGGTCAGCTTGAAGCATAGCCAGTCTCTCAGGGCAAAAAGACCAAGGGTCATGCTATGCCAGAAATGACGCATTGAGGATCTTACTCTTAGGTTGTGATTTCCTTCTTTGAATATGTATGTATGGGCATAACTGTTATGTTCTCGTATTACAATCAGGGAATGCAAGTGTGCCCTGAAAACATCGTTCTATATTGTGTTCATTTCTTAATGTTATGTTAGAATTACTGAGCCAACGATCCTGTCTAATAAGGGTTTTAATTAGAGATCTCTATAGACATTAGCAAGATAGTGATGCAGGTGTGTTAGCTCAAAGGTATTGGCTATTCCATCAATACATTTTTCTATATCTTGTTTACAGTCAGCCCTTGCTTCCTCAGATATGGAAAATACAAGGACAAATGTCCGAGGGAGTAAATTATCTGAAGATCTAATTCCAAATATCGTAGAAAACATAGAGTTAGTTACAAATCCTCTGTCGGAGGTAATGTGGAATCTGAGGAATCAAAAGGTTAAGGAAGTGAAGGTTTACTATTGCCAAACGACATGTTATGTTAAAATTACTTAGTTAGTGGGTGTCTAATAAGGGTTTATTTATACAGCTATTTAGACATTAATCAAGATAGCGATTGTTTAATAGCAGGTGAATTCCAAGAAAAGATTTCTTTTTATAAAGTGAGGAATATGTGGCCTAACATCCCCCGCTCTCTCTCTCTCTCTCTCTCTCTCTCTCTCTCTCTCTCTCTCTCTCTCTCTCTCTCTCTCTCTCGGGCCTCCCTAGCCCACTTAAAAGGGTCTATTTCTCCTCTTTCCTATCCCCTCGGGATGTGTGTGGTGCACATATGCGCGGGCACTGACACATTCCCCTGTGAAATTGTGTAATGTAGTTCTCGCCATGAATATGACCTTAGTTGTCGAAATGGCGTTAAACATCTATTACTCACTCACTCACTCACTCACTCACTCTCTCTCTCTCTCTCTCTCTCTCTCTCTCTCTTTCTCTCTCCCTATACTGATAATACTCTCTCATCGTATATTCAAGTCAGAAGTTTGCTAATGGAGTCGCATATTGTGAATCCAAAGCTCTTTATTTATCACAGTACTTAACTATCCTTAATGGAGCATTACTCGAGCGTTTATTACTCTAATTTCCCCCATCGTAGAAGGAAAGTTCAGATAGATCCGAGCCAGAAGTTTACTCTCAAGGCCTTTCAGAACAGTCGGGGGGGGGGTGTCAGTAATCGCCCCTCTGGAATCCCCCACCCCCACTTCCCAATGTACATACATACACTCGAGATCTACCAGGTAAATTTCGCAGCTAGATAAAATTAAAAATCAAAAGAAATAGACCCTATCCTCTACACCGCGTCCGAGATAAGCCCTTGGACCATGGGGAATGAATGGAATATATGAGTAATATAGATAACACATGGAGATTTCTAGTCGTTGGAACTCATCAAAAACTAAAGATATCGTTAGCAGTGCATATAACCTTGGAAGAACTAATAATAGGGATACCAGAAGGCCTCAATAGACAATTATACCGCATGAAATGGCGGCACATTCAAACCCACCCAGCTACATTGTGTTGACGCAGGCCCAGGGAGTGATCATTTTAACAACGGAATGGGGGCAGGTATTTTCAGCGTGGACTTCAGAAAAGGGTGAAATTACCACTCCCTAAGGGGCCAAAGTCGTACATGTGCAGGTGCCCTTTTTGTCGCAATGCTAATTTTTAACTGATAAAAAAGGGGCATTTCTTCTAGGTTCCCTTACCAGGGTCTAATCCATCATTCATTTCCACACCTGTTGTTAAGAAATGACCACCTCCTGCATTCCACTGTTACACTACAAAAGGTTGGGGCCTTTGGTCAGAGCAGTCTGTCACCTGACACACAGAGGACATGAGAAGAACCTGTTTAACCTTTAGGAGGTAAATGGAGTACTTTAATTCACATACATATCGATTGACCCCTCCTAGGGGTGAACAAGGATTATATATACATGGTCCTGATAAGCTCTTTATACCAGCTATCTCGTGTTAGAGAATGTACTACAACATGCCTGCCTCACAAGGACTTACTATGGGACATTCTTTCTTCTACGTACCCTAAGATATTTGGATCATTCTGACTCTATCTACATTTAATACAATTAGCAAAGGAGTTATGTTATTTCTTATGGATACCAACATAAGTACTGTTCTAGCAAATGGAGTGGAAGGGAAGTGCATCATATGAAAACTCAGATTAATATAGTGTCTACCAGGAATACTACCAACCCACACTGCTAAACGGCACACCTGTATAGCAAGGACGCAGCATAGACCCGTGAATTATGCCTCACCATGCTAATTTCTACAATAAGGAGCCATTTCCCCCCCTTTTTTTCATCAATCCTTAACATGTACACAATACTTTAGGATAGAGATAGCTAGGCATAATATGTACACTACATTTATTTAATACTACAACTTATGTAGAATTGAGGTGGTGTACTTTTCCCATTCTTTGCAGTGGACAGCTGTATAATTCCTGATGACAGGGGAATTTAGGACTTGAGGGTATAACTGTATAAGAAAGAATCTGAAAATAACCGGTCCCTGATATATTCATTCAGAGGCCCAGCAATTGATGTCCACTGAGTCAGTGGAGGGCTTGGCCTAGTCTTCCTGGGCCCCAGATATCAAGTAACAAAAGGCAAAGGCATGGCATATGGTGTTACATTTCAAAAACAATACACAACAAGTAGGTAGGTCCTAGAATTAAGATATCAAAGACCAAAGCCACATAATACTAGGGACCCAGTATTCACTGGGAGCTTGGGAAACTACTCTGAAAGTTCCACCTCCACAACACCAGTGCGTGCCACCGCTTCCCATCGCTCCTTTAGCGATGGTTCCGTCTACATCTGCTGCAGGGGTATGGAAGAAGGGCTTCAGGGGTGTCTGTGATTAGGTAGGCAGGTGCAATGTGACCCAGGTGAGTTCTATACATTCCTCTACAGCCCTCCTCTCCTCCACAGCCTTTCGCGCCAAACAGCCCCTAACCCTTTAGGTCGTCATGATGTACCGACAGAATGTTGGTGGGTCTACTCACTGGTGCTGCATTGGTGCCTTTTACTGACCCTTTACAGTTGTGTCTATGTATCAACCCTATAAGCTTAGCTCAAGGTTGCTGCCCAAGACTGCATTCATGTAGATCTATTAGGATAACTATGTATAAGGCATGGCATGAAAATATTACACGTCCTTTTAAGGGGTTATAGCCTGCGACACCTAGTCATACAGGTGTGACCTACTCCCACCTATCACTGCCCTGTTACATCAGGTGTCTTCTATAGTGGTGTCTACTTTAACCCTTTATGCCCTGCATAGGGCATTAAATACGTGCCCATGGTGCACTCATGAATGCAATTATGGTGGGTATCTAGCTAATGCAATATCCGCACTCCTCTAATCCTACAGGTTTGATAAACTCCTGAAGTGAAAGAATGATGCACCAAATTGACCAATGCACTACTGGAGAGAGCACAGCACTGCATTTGCGCATCATGACGACAAGGGAACAGCAGGTGGGGACAGGAGGGTTCATGTGGTCTTTAGATGGTTAGCTTTAACATAAGGGCATTTCTACACTTGGTCACAACTAGCCATATGTTAAATCTGCACTGTGATTGTATCATCAACAATACTGTGATAGGGGAGGCACCTCGAGGGGATCTTTACATACCTGTCACCTAAATTTCATATAATTAGTAGGATTGGACGAAGGAGCTAGGTATTGCCGATATATATAGGCTGCCATGTTTCTTATGATACCATCAGGCCAATTAAGAAAAAAGGGTAACTCTGGTATAATTTTGAGGCTGTCAGGACAGAAAGTTTACTTTTGAACATCCTTAGTGTAATTGGGGATCTCTTAGAGTTGAGGGTGTATAATTTGAGCATGGAGTGCACGATATAGTGATATCAGTTAGATTTTCAGATCATATACCATGAAACACACTACCTATTTCTCTAGCCTCACCTTCCCTTTCCTCCATCCAAAGGACAAACTCCTACATTCATTCAGACTATTGATGCACTATTAGTTCTTAGGATAATCACCAGAGGGCTTTAGAGTATGGCCCTCTCTCCACTGTCTCCCAGTGATGGTAGAGAGTAAGATGGGACTATGAATACTCCCTTATCTTCTTAATCACTATGATTGAATCTCTTATCTCCAATGACAGTTAGACCGATCCCGCGCTCATACACCAAATGTTGGTCATAAAATACAATCACCCATCACTCAACACTCAATACCAGGGATTCTGCAAAGATATAATTAATTCTCAAAGGATAATACAACTTCTACAAGTAGACATTGAGTTCACTCTCAGCGCCTTGGGCTCAGAGTGGGAATTAAAACAAGTGTCTATTGGATTTTACATCGATCACTGTGATTGATAGCAAGTATCACGAACAGTAGGACATTGCTGGGGCAGTATTCTCGTACAACGCCTGGGACACACTTGGCATACACCATTTGGATATAAAGAAGGATTGTTTCAGTTAAATTCTGAGGAATCTATTTGTCTTGGACTCTATAGGAAACAATGGGTAATGCCCATGGATACAAAGGTCGTCGAGGAATGGTAAGATTGATGTATTCTTATGGGTGTGGAGACCCTAGATCTAGACTTTCGGAGCATTAAGATCTGCTTGGGTCATAGGTAGTTTTGACATAGAGTGAGACGCTTATTTATCTGCTATTTTATATTGCATTATGAATGTCTTGCAAAAATAAGACTCACTCAATATGCTCAAATTATACGAGTTGTGGGATTTAGCGTTTTACGACACTGCTTAATTGGCCTAAAACGGATTGAAGACAACACTTTCTACACTATATTCAATTTCAAAAGACATTGGATCAACTTAAGCATTGCACATTTCTGAATTTTAGCAATAGGCAAATCGCGAATTCATAAAAAAATGAAATCTCAACTCTCGAATTTGCCAAGGGTGATAAGGTCTGACTATTCCATAATATAAACATAAATAACCCCCGAGAAAATACACTGTGAACCTAATTGGATATTAATCGGGATTATAAAAGGGAATTATCTAACCATGGATACCTCCGACGGTCGATGGACAGCAGCTAGCAAAGAGGATGAAATTCTTCTGAACCATATTGTAAGTACTCCCATTCCCACTTCTTCTTTTTTTCCGATTGAAATTCAAAATATTTAAATAGCTATTAAACTGGGATTATTGTTCAAATAAAGGGACAGGTCCAGCTAATGGAAAACGATATAAGGGGGCCATCAAACACGTAGGCACCAACAAAAATTCTGTGAGAGCAAAATATTTTGTTTACAAAATTACTGTAAATATCTGTGGAATTATCCAAGGGGTGGGCATTTGCATTGATTGGGTACTGATGATTGGTGGGTGAAATTGGAGAATACATTCATTGAATATATCTGAGAAATCTGAAATCCAAGGAGATGTGCCTTTGTATTGCTAGGCACCAACGGTGCGGGATATCATGGAATCATGCATGAACAATAAATAATTTGAAATGATCACTGCCAGTAGTAGTAAATTAAGGGTAGTCAAATCCATTGTTCAAATCCCGCCCTCTCTCTCTCTCTCTCTCTCTCTCTCTCTCTCTCTCTCTCTCTCCTCCCTCTCTCTCTCCCCCCCCCTCGCTCTCTCTCTCTCTCTCTCTCTCTCTCTCTCTCTCTCTCTCTCTCTCTCTCCAGACATCTCCTCACCAGTTATTTCCAGAAACTCTTTTCATACCAACATGTATGGGTTTTCCCTATCTTATTGACATGATGTGTTATACCTGTTTTCCCTCAGAGCACTTTCTGCTCCGACCCTGTCTCCATTCAGCCTCCTATTTAAGTAGTTCAATGGTGGAGGAAGGATAGGTGGTATGTTGACAGACCTAAATTCAGGATCCTGTACATAGGTTAAATAATAAAACAGATCTGTTTATATACACTGGGTGCTACGTTAACTGGATCTAGCAAAGTATAGATCAACTTTTTGGTCGATTAAAGACCTGGAGGCTTGACTTTCTGTGACCAATTATCAACTTGTTGAATTTAATTAGAGTGGTGGGACAGGCAGTACTTTATGAATTGGAAAGGGTAAAAATAATGTCATGGGAACTAATGACAGTAAACGTCGTTATTACTTTGGATGTTTGCAAAGGTATAAGGTGAGAGGTAAAGTCCTGAGTGGTGTGCCTCGTCTTCACTAAAAATAGGTGAAGTTATCACTGATGAGGACTAACGTTTTGAAGACCACATTTCTGCATGAAATTCCATAAATGAGCCATAAAATTTTTCCATGAGCGATTTCTTCACTTAAAGTTAAGGAAACTACATATAGGTTATTTGCAAAAGTCAATAATTTGAGTTACAGGGGTGGAAAGTTGGCTGTAAGACTTCTGTAAGCCACCTTGGTAGTCGAGAAACCATTAACCCAGGGGCCCCAGTACTACAATAATTTCAGTGTGCCTGGTACTTTGGTATGCTATATACTTTATTACGGTTTAACAGGTGAAAGAGAAAGGGTCTAGTACATAATTCTGCTTGAATTGATAGTCAATTTATGCAAACATCGCCTGACCAATCCTTAATCCCAGCTGTGATAGGGACACGTATTTTGATAACGATTGCGACCTCATTTATAATCAGGAGGATCCTTTTTTAAAGTCGTCAGTAGTGATGAATACACCCCTAGGTTTTCAGTATGAGGTGACACTTGATATAGAAGGTGGAATGAATAGGTTGATAAGAATGTTGTAAGTGTCAAAACATATACTCTATATAAAAGCAATTTAACGGTTTCCTGTGACCTCCATATTGGCTGATTTCCAAGCAAAGATGAACACAGCTATTTCCTTCATACTTTGATTTCCCTGGTGGTATTTGTATGTTGTGTGGGATGTATGCTTGTACCGCAGTGGTTAAAATAAACACCTTGTAGCTCTCACCAGATCCCAGTGCTCATACAGGGCAGGCCCTCATTTGAGATGCCGTTTTTAGTGTTTGCCATCATACCTTGCGTATAAGGGGCACCCCATATATGAGACGCACCCTGAGTTCAGAAACATCCTACAGGGCGCATCCACAGCCATATTATGGCCACTTTAGTACTGTTATTTATAGTTTAGAATCCTAATCTATTTATGAGGTGCATTGCTAACTTTCGCTGACTCTAAAAGGGAGTGATCATTTTCTAACAACAGTGGGGGGCTGGTGGGTTTGCGCGCGGATGCGCAAAAAAAATTTCGACCCCCCCCTCTCGAGGGGGTAAAATTTTTTCGCCCCCCCCCATAAGGGACAAAAATCGCGCGCAAACGTCCCCTTTTAGCCTATAGTAATGCGCGGGGTTCTCCACTAAAAACAGGTGAAATTATTTTGACCCCCCATCAGAGGTATTGAAAAAATCCTGACGGTCCAGGGGTTGAAAAAATTCTGACCCCCCCCCTCAAACCCACCAGCCCCCCCTGTTGTTAAAAAATGATCACTCCCTAAGGCAGAGTAGGAGTATATCCTCGCGTAAAAGCCGCGCCATATTATGTGGGTAGTACGGTTATAATTATTTCAACACCTCCTACCCAGGATGCATATTTGAGGCTAGTGCTTATCTGAGACCCTGGTACTTATGCAGATCAATACGGCATGTACCCCAGGATGACCCACTGATAGACAACCCCTGCCCCCCCCCAGACACCTGGCATGTAGGAAGGTAGCACATTGAAGAAGTTGGGTCATGGGGAAGGGTCCCTAAATAGGGCATTGGTCTAACCTGGAGAACATTGGGGTAAAAGATTTAGGAATTGACACATAACAGATACGCAGACCTAGGGTACTAACTTAAAGTAACAAAAAAACTACAAAAAAAAGAAAGAAATTTAAGGACACATGGGTCCTTGGTTCTCAACAAAACCTACTTAGAGTTAGACTTACTTTTCTTGAATTACCTCCTCTCACGTCCTGCGGCCTTTCTATTTCACTCATCTTCTCTTACTTCTTTATAAACCTTGTCATTAACCATGCAAGGAATACTTACTGCTTCAAAGTTAACGGTCCTTGGTCTTCATGATGCGCCAGTGCAGCACTGGCGACTCTGCTCACGTGACTCTGCTCACCAGAACTGCATTGAAGCTTCATGTGCACCCTTAAGGTGTGTATTAACCCTATAGAGTCGGCATGATGCATAAAATGCATCATTGTAAGTTATTCACCAGGCCTGATCCTGGATCATGGTGACCATTGAGAACGATACATTAAATCACCTGCTACCCTTAAAGGGTTAAGATCTTCTATGGGAACTTTGTCGAGATCTATACAACAAACCTAATAGGTCCTAGTCCATTTTGAAGATACCCAGGGAAGAAGATCTGACAATATGTTCTTTGTATATGCCTGAGTCAGACCAGAGTTGCAGTGAAAAGTGTATGAAGAGGTATGGATCAGCATATTCAAAATTCCCCTGATACAGCTCGACACCAGTCTGTGAATTCAAATTAGAGAGGAGAACACTGTCCAATATATATATATATATATATATATATATATATATATATATATATATATATATATATATATATATATATAGAGAGAGAGAGAGAGAGAGAGAGAGAGAGAGAGAGAGAGACAGACAGACAGAGAGAGACAGAGACAGAGACAGAGACAGAGACAGACAGACATGGTTTGTACTTAGAGCACGTTCATGACATGGAAAATATCCCATTGGGAGTCTTATTAAAGAACAATAGCCTAACTTAATTTGAACAATTAATTTTGTAAACGTGACACTAGTATGAATCTGTCTTTGATGTGATCTCAGCACATCCATAAGCACGGAAAAATAATCAGATCTGTGTAATCATGGGAAACCAAGAGAAACATTTTCTAAGATGTACGATCCCCCGTGCTCTCAATCCTTGAGTTAGATCATTGGATGTACACTTCTAATTTAATTGTTGCATGTAGATTATTAGATTGCTGGCAACTACTTTTGCTTTAGTTTGCTTAAGTATTGCTAACACTTTCATGTATACATGTACGTGTATCAATATACGTGTGCTAGACACAACAATGTCCTTTATGCATCACTCCATGTGCAATATATCTTGGTACTTGGAATACCACATAGTGGATTAAGGCATCATGCTACTCATGCACAATTGTCTCATTAGAGAGTTTAAGATCACGACTTGTACGGCAACGTGTAAGTCTAGAATGATAGGAAATGGTAGGTTAGACGTTGCCGTACACGTTACAAGTAGGCAAATCTTAAACTCTGTGATATTATACAAAGATGTATAGTCTATTTTACTCACCAGGGCTACAATGATGCATCAGGAGGAAACTTTCCAGCCTTATATTTCCGCATCATCACAGGACCCACACGCACTCCATGAATTGGTACACCATGGTAACCAAGGGGCATGAAACTATAGGCATGGTACAACCCCTGAAGGTTTAAGTCCCACTGTTGTACAACTGAGATATGTATCTCATATCGCCTGCTCTGTGTGTTTCTTCACCTCCCTACTGCCTTATCCACATTGTAAGCAATTGCTTCTTCACCATTTAACTTCGATCTTTACATCTCAACAACTCAGCATCAGAACGACAAATTACCCATACAGCTGCATAGCCATGTAAGGGTCACATGATGCCTCCAGGTTCATGCTCTTTGGCCGTCATGACGCACCAATGCAATGTGAGTCGACTCACCAGCAGTGCATTGGTGCATCATCGCCACCCTTGAGGAGTGCATCAACCCTATGGGGTTGGCATGATGCATAAGTGCACTCGGATCCATTCAGATATTTACATTGGCGGCTGACCCGTGGGGCATGTGGGGGATGCATCCCCCTCAAATTAACATTCCCCACAATTTCTCAAAATAGATTAGAGTCAGAATTAGATAGCTCACCCCTACACTGTCCTGCTAACCCTCTGTCAGCATTAATGCACTATACATCCCTTAATGAGACACATACACTGAAGTATTGTGATCATGGATGTGTGTATTCTCACTGGTTCCCAGCTCGTGGTGGTGTGAATTGATGAGAAGTTGATCACTTTCATGTTGCCCACATCAGGCAATGTGACGTAGGTGTGCCCAGGCTGCTTAATCCTTTAGGGGTCGCTGATGCATTAATGCATCATGCCCATTGGTCTCACCATTGAAGTGCTGGTGAGACTCCTTGCCAGCACTTCATTGGAGCATCATATCGACCCTCTGGGAGTTTGTGTATCAATCCTGTAGGGTTGGCATGATGCTTGAATGCAACCATGGTGAGTTACTCACCAGGGCTGCATTTATGCTTCATGACGACCAATGGTATGATGCATTAATGCATCAACAGCACTTAAATGACCAAAGAAGTTAACATACTTGTGCATGACACTATGGGGATGCCACGCTTGGCTGGGCCTGGGTCACGTAAGGTTCAGTGAGCCAGACCTGTACACATGCACACCCCTTCTTATAGGTATATCCCAGCCCCCTTACACCCTCCCCCACCCCACAGCCTACAACAACCACTACTCTGACACATAGTAGCTGCAGTAGAGATATTTGGACAAGTTGTGGTTGGTTGACACTTCAGTTTTGGATCTCATGGGACTGATCATACCCCGCCTCTTTCAACCACCAACATACTCATTATAAGCGGATTTGGATCTTAACGGTTGTCAAATTCAAACTGAGGGTGCCATGCACCGCCCACGGTGTAGCTCCCTGGAGGAGCCCTTTACCTGCAGAGGTAGGGATACCAACAGTAGGATGATACAGACGGTCAGGTTGTCCCCCAGGTACTCTGTGATCCAGGTGAGTGGTTTATGGTTATTCTCACCTGCAGGATACCTGTGTGGTACTGTGTGAATGGGAGGGATCCTATACATACCGGTGTTAAACCATTAGGGGCTGATGCAGGAATGCATCATGGCCATTAGATGGTATGATGCACCAATCAAGTGCTGTCCCAGCAGGCACGTCACATATGCATTACGTCAATGCTCTATACGTTTAACGACCCTGCAGGTTGTGCATGATGCATGAATGAAGCCCTGGCGAGTTAGGTCACCAGGGCTGCATTCATGCATCATGCCGTCTCTGGACTCGTGTACACTTCTTGAGGGTCGTCATGATGCACCAACGAAGTGCTGGCGAGCAGCCTCGCCAGTTGGAGCATCATGCCGGCCAGTGAGCATGATGTCTTATTGTAGACGGAACCATCGCTAAAGGAGCAATGGTAAGCGGTTGCACTGGTGTTGTGGTGGTGGAACTTTCAGAGTAGTTTCCCAAGCCCCCAATGAAAACTGGGTCCCTAGTCTTAACTGGGGTTGGTCTTTGATATCTCAACTCTAGGACCTACCTACTTGTTGTGTATTGTTTTGAAATGTAAAATCATATGCCAAGCCTTTGCTTTTTGTAACGTGATATCTGGGGCCCAGGAAGACTAGGCTGAGCCCTCTGCAGACCCAGTGGACATCAATTGCTGGGCCTCTGAATGAACATATCAGGGCCCAGTTAGCTGGGTAGTCTTATTGCACCATCAGCCTATAAAGGGCTATAAGTTAGTGGGAGGGAGAGGAGGACAGGTGTTGTCATGTCTCTCACAGTTCCTCCACCACTGGGGTCTTTACAAAACAAACTACCGGGGACCATGTAGAGCCCCTTTTTGTAACTGTGTGACTTCAATCTATTTTCTCACGGCTTATTACTTGTCAGCATAGGGAGGATCTATGCACTAAACCGCACCAAATGTAGCATGTATTTAGCAATGGAACAAGGTTCTCTTGAGAAAGGCATGGAGATATACAATTTGCTTTTGATAAATATGATAGAGAGAATACTGGATTTATGTCATGGCCTAGGGGGTTATTTTGCTTTTAAATAAAGAAAAACTGCTCAGATATGTTCGAAATCCAAGATGGTGTACACCCATTGAATACGGCCACATTGTATTCCATCCCCCCATTGAATACGGAATGACCAGTACTGTTCTACAGTAACGCTCGTATCTGCCATGACATAAAAATCTTATCATGATAGTGGCTCAGTTTATCTACTTCTCAGAGCAGGCAGAGATAGAGGATAAACACTGCCGCCACCATGTTATATCCTTGTACTTTTTCTCCTAACTAACTAAGACATTGCCAAAGTAAGCAATTACCAAACCTCAGGTATAAATTATATGGCACTCACATATCATAAATAACGATAGTGTCTGTAGATAACAGATTTTGAATGAATCCCAGTAATGAAAGCAGAGATACATGGAGTTCTGCCAATAACTATTTGTACAGCACTAGGTATTTACTGATTAACATTGTGTGCTAATAGTAGCCGCATACAATGTGTAGAAACTCCATTATATACTGTGTGTTATCCATATTGTAAAGGTGGTACCATCAAATTGGTTACATTTCTGACTGTTTGATATGGGTGAATACACGTGTTCTATGTGCAGCCTAACCTGTATATACACATTATGATTGTGTAGTCTTACTATATATATATATACACACAGATCATACAGGCTTCACATTGCATAAACACCATTGTCCACCAATGTAACCCAGGCAGGGATATAATGGGCCTGGGGGTGTGGATCTACCCATAATACGTCGAATAAATCCTAAAAGGCTGCACGATCCTTGGTCTTTGTATTGCTCCAATGCAGTTCCTCTGAGTCCTCTTGCCAACACTGCATTGGTGCATGTGTCGAATGACCCAATTGGTTTGGCATGATGCATGAATGCAACCCTTGCAAGCAGATCCACCAGGGCTGCATTCATGCATCATGACGACCTAATAACGGCTTAAAATGCACCATCAAAGAGTTAGTATGCTTATACCAAACATTGCCTTAAATAGTTGGTATACTTCTGTTTCATCTGTTCACATAGACCTAGTCTTCCTCTTCACTTTATCCTGTAGGCGTCTTTCTAGCTGATTTATTATTATTGGCAAGGCATACTTCTTTTTCAGCAGTCATTCCGTTACTCACTCAATCCCTTTGTTTGCATTGAATGCCGTACACACTAAGTTACAGGACCCCACGGAGGTCAGGTTTCCGTCAAGAGTAAGGCAGTCCCCTTCCCCATATTTCTCTATCTTGTACATCTTGTCATGTTCCCCCTTCTTTGTCAGGTCTTGTGATGTAGTAAAAGATTTAAAGGATCAAAGTGACAGATTAGGTTAGTCAACGCTCTGAATTACTCGTGAGAAGTCACTGAAGCAATGGGCATGGCAATTTACCCAAATAAGATAATTTATCCAAATAGATAATTCACCCAAATTATCATTTATCTAAATAAGATAATTACTGCATAGAAGTAGGTTACTAGTATAGTTAGGTCTCTACGGGCAGCATAATGAGAGTGGATAAATAGGCTTATGGTTGAATAATACCATTTTGACAGATTAAGTCATATTTATTGCAAGGAATTTACATTGGGCATTTTCACATAAATATTGTGTTTCGGTTCTCACACAAATTTGCACCAGACATACAGAAAAGGGAAGATAAATATATAAAATGAACCAGTGACTTTCTGCAGCAGAGTGCATTAATAATTCATAAATGGCATAATATGGTTGTCATGATGCATGAGTGTGCCCCTGGCCCTTGTACTATACATTCATGCATTATGTTGAACTTTCATTGTGTTATGCATCATGGGAAGGGTCGGCTTATGATGCACCAATGTAGCCCTGGCGGCTACCAAATGCATGAAGGGCTGTATTCATGGAGCATGGCATCCCTACAAGATTGATACACTCCCAATGGGTCATCATGATGCACAATGCAGCACTGGTGTGCAGACTAGTCAGGTCTGCATTCAATATCCATGTAAATTGTCTGAAGGATTACCCATATGGAAGGTTTCCCACATCTTGTGTATGTTCCAAAATATTCACCTGTATAGTTGAGGTCATTAAAATTCCTCAGGCTGAAGTAGTGTCAGGGTATATGGCCCAGGTACATGGACCCCCATAGGTGAAGTGGGGAGGCTAACCTCCAGTCTTAGCCTCAAACAAATTGAAGGTCATCTAGGGTAGACCTGTGACCAAAGGATACTCCAGGTCCACAAAGGGGTACTTAGAGACGTATCAGGTTAAGTCAGGTGGATTACACAACCAAACACCAAGGTCTCTCTCCTGACCTCCTCAAGGACTCACCTTCTATTTCATTGTGAACACTTACAGAGACTTGGTCTAAAACCTCACTACTTCGCACTTCCCATGAAGTTCGACCTAGGGTCTCGTTCAGCCATTATCATGTGCCTTTGCCTCTCCCTATCTAATGTACGTCTCTGAACAGCAATATAGTATCAAGTTTTTAATATGCACAGATGTTTTGTACAATATATAGCTGTTGAATGGTTTTGGCTGAAGAGTACCCAGGTAGCAAGGATACATTGGGCCAATGTCGGCTTATATTGGGCCAAGCATGGACAAGCATGGCCCAATGCTCCATTGCTCATTAGGTACTCACTCACATAGCCATTGGAATGCCAATGTTAATGTTAACAGTACCATACTCTTTCTGTTATGGTGAAGTCCTCTAGCATTATACGTTATGACCAAGATCTTCACTTTTCCTTGTCTGATCAGGTACACTTGTTCACACACAATCCATTAGGCTAAATATACACGATAAATTATCTGAAATATTCATATGGATAACAAGCATTATGAGTCAGGCACTAGTCATAAACAAAATGTCAGGTTGCCCAATTATTGTTATATATGGAGATTTGCATTTAGCTGGTCATCTCGAAAGAAAGTACAAATGTCGGTATGCATTGATAATAAACCTTAACAACTGTAGCCTTTATGAAAAACAAAAACATTTCCTCTACTAAGAAAATAAAACCATTGATTCATCTGCAATATACTGCAGTGAAACATGTACGAATAGATAACTTTATGATGTCAACGGCCCAGAGATCCATTTACAACACACAGGCCCAGAAGGCGTGGTCATTGCACTTCGGTATTTGCCCAAGACATTTCTTCAGGGATCATTTGTCCAGTTCATTTCTCCCAGATGGCATGGCTGATGACTGTCTACAAACCTCCAGTATGGCAGAGTAAATTGTGCATGTAATTAAATTACTAGTCAGAGTCTTGGGTTGCCATTAGCTAATAATATATTAATATTAACATAGCATAAAATATGTCCACTCTGTCGGTCATACCATGCTGAAGCTATAAAATGAAGCCATTGTCTTCCCATTGACGGTGACTGCAACACAAACCTGACCTAACTTTTCCCGGCACAGCATTCAGATTTTCCTTCTTGGAGCATGTCTCCTCCAGGCTCATGTCCCTTTGTCATTAGGGAGCGTTCATTATTTATGGCAGGGGGTGGTGGTGGGGGGGGTGAGGAAATGAGGGGGGGGGAGTCAAAATCCTTAGAGGTATTCACTTTTTCAACCTATTCCCGAAGGGGGGGGGGGTAATTCTCACGAAAATGGAGCACGGGGTATGAGCCACTGTACACTCCAGGAGGGCTAACCCCAAAGGACTGAGACTGCACATAATATTCTCATTGTTTTTGTCTTCTTAATACCTTCATATGGGTACCTACTTTTTCCCATCTAGCAATATTATTAATAAGTCCAGAATTATATTTATGGGTACATCATGACATTTACCAGGGGAAAAATTGAGTGTGTACATTCTGAGGAACTCGTAGATGATAACAGATACTGCTAATAAAAGTACTGTACGAGAATGATTTTGATGTAGTAAAATGAACATTTTGATAGCATTAGGGGGATTCTTCATTGATAATTCTGTCCTATGCAAGAAAAATATCAGTTGTGTACCTTTTGTATCACCGTGCCTAGGTACACTTACACAGGTTTAACAAATAGAATAATAGGTGATTGCAAAAAAAAAAAAAAAATAATAAAGTACTTGGTTTACTTTTAGCATCACCGTGCGTAGGTACACATAAACAGGTGTAAAGGAAAAGCTTCAGCTATTTAGTAAACAAATTCTGAGTATGCTCTCAATATTACCCCAAGGAACGTTCATGCCAAATATTGTGAAGATATACTTATTTTCCAATAATCTATGGACATTTACAATGCAAACATCACCGTGCATAGGTACACTGCCAGGAGAATGTCAACGGTGTTCAGATGAATGGAATCTGGGAATTACAGTACAGTGCCCTTTTAATTATTTCAAAATATAGTTATTTGACAGTCTGTTCAGATTGAATGGGGAATGTCCGTATATACTTCAATTTATCTACTAATTATGCCATTTTATGGGCTTATCACCGTGCATAGGTCCAGCCAAAATACACAGGTTCCTTGGAAAACGTTTTCCATGTATAGATTATAAGTAACAAATTAAAGCTGTTTAGATATCTATAATATAGGCATAAATAAGCTAGAAAATCCAACGAACAAGCTTTATTAAGACTCTATTATTATTGCAAATAGCCTTAATACCCCTATTAGCAATTGTAGCTAGGGTCATCACCGTGCGTAGGTCAAACTTAAAATAGCCATAACATCTGGAATTTTAGAGATTCATGTTCCCAATTTCACCCATTCTCTGAAGTGGCATATCTGTGAATAACTGATTATGAATAAATGCAGCTCTAGATTCACGGAAATCTGCCAATAACAGTGGTTGCAGAGCAATAGGTGTGGACTGACAAACTTTGTGTGCCAATAGTAGGCCTATATAATAATGTGTAGAGACTACATTATGCTGTGTATTATCCATGTTGGAAAGGTGGTACCATCAATATGGTTACATTTCTGACTGTTTGATATGTGTGAATACACGTGTTCTATGTGCAGGCTAACCTGTATATACACATTATGATTGTGTAGTCTTACTATATATACACACAGATCATACAGGCTTCACATTGCATAAACACCATTGTCAACCAATGTAACCCAGGCAGGGATATAATCGGGCTGGTGGTGTGGATCTACCCATAATACCAATAGGAAACCCTAAGAGGATGCATGGTGCCTAAGTATTGTTCTAATGCAGTTCTTCTCGGTCCTCTTGACAGGACCGCATTGGTGCATCATGAGTGTATCAACCCAGTCAGTTTGGCATGATGCATGAATGCAGCCCTGGCAGATAGATCTACCACGGCTGCATTCATGCATCATAACGATCTAATAATGGCTTACTGCACCAACAAAGTTTTAGTATGCCTATACCAAACAATTTTAGGGTCATCATTGTGCGTAGGTCAAACTTAAAATAGCCATAACATCTGGAATTTTAGAGATTAATGTTCCCAATTTCACCCATTTACTCTCTGAAGTGGCATATATGGACTGCTAGAAAATAAAAGCAAAGTATGGAACTGCCAATTTTACCATTTTTCAACCCTGTGATCAATCCATTTTCATGAGAATTAACCAAATAATGAACACTCCCTTATGACGCACCAATGTAGTGCGGGTTAGTATAGTTACTAACACTGTTTGTGTGCATCATATACCTTTTGGAAGTGAAACAATCAGTTTTAGGGTCATTATGATACATGGAATTCAGTTCTTTTTGTAATGCTGCATCCATGCATCATGAGAACTAGAGGGGGCAATGCAGCAATGCCCACTGCAGCGGTGAAAGCCTAATCCCACCCTGCATGGAAAAGGCTCTGAATGGGGGCCCAATGTCAATTTGGAAATACCCTATGCCACTCAATAATTACAATGTCCCCAGTCAAATTTAAAAATCTCAATGCTTCATGTGACTCTGTCTCGTGTTCAAAATCCATAATGATTGGTGTCATTCTCAGAAACTCGCAAAGAGATACATGCGACTCGCAAAGACAAACATATCGATTTTAAGTAATGCCCGTATCACCATGTCAAATACAATGGTCAAGACCCATGGGACATTGTCCTGCAGCCTGGGGTCCAGTAGCAGTCTGCTGGGAGTGTCTAGTATCCATGGTGACGAGATGTGACCAATGGTCACGGGTTCAATTAATGTTTGATCTGTCCTTGGGGTACTTAAGGAGGGAGGTAGACAGTGGGAGGGGCACTGTAGCATGGGGTCACTGGGTGCAGTGCCAGCATCCCATTTTGCTTCCCAGAGTTGTTGTCACGGGGGTGACCATCAATGAACAAACCATACGTGTGTATTGAACAGATCCATGAGACAAATGCAGCTTTTAATGATGTTGATCCGATATTAAAGGCTGTAGTCCCTACATCATAGCACTATGCATATTATATGATATTATTAACAAATTGATGATAGCTGCATCCATTCTCTATGCCCAGGTAGCAAGGATACATTAGGCCAATGTCGGCTTATATTGGGCCAATGTCCCGCGTACATGTATACGCAAGCACAGGGCATATGGAAGCCTGTGGTCGGAGAGGGAGGGTATAGGTGTTCGAATAGGTGACACTCTTGTGGCACGGTCATCATTGCTGATTGGGTGGCTTCCATTCACTACTGCTACCACTCTCTTTAAAAGGGCTGACAAGGCCACTAAACAATTGGCTTCTCATCACCAGCCCCTGAAGAATATATATGACTAGCGCGATTTTCATCCCATTTTCTTTGTCACTGAGCATATCCCGGCATATCCAGGCATAGACTGGGTGGCATGGTCCCTGGGGGATGGTATACTCTCTCCCAAATATTTGTTGTGATTTTATGGAAAGTTGTGAAAGTACTCCGTATTCCACTATTAAAGCAGCCGCTATCTTGGGGTTGTTTTACATACCACGGGATGGGTCACTGCCTTTAAATACGGTTATAACCAGCATTCAGACTATGTCCATCCGACTTAGAGAGGACATCCGGTTAGCTGGTCCCTAGACATTGCCACACAATCTTATATTGGAGGAAAAAATCTATAGAGTCAGTAATAAGTCCTTAGCCCTTACTTAGAGACTCTGACTGGGGCCCCTACCCCAGCCACCCTAATGTATAGAAGATAACTTCTATACATACATTGCCTACCATTTTACTCATGCAAAATAATTGAGTAGACTTTACTCCTTTACAGCTGAATGTCTGTTCCACAACTTGTCCCAGTCTATCTATGTGAAACTACCATGCCCCCTTTGCCTTTGAAGCAGATCAAATCCCTTCATTTTGTAGTAAATCAGACTTTGTTTTCAGTAGACAGTTGCAATATGTCTACATCCAAAAATGCCATTTTATAATTAATTGCTATATTGATTTCAAGTTCGATGGCAGAGGCTAGTATCCTATTGAGACTTCTTGGGGAGTGGTCATTATTTATCAACAGGGGGGGTGGTGGGTTTACGCACGGCTGCACGAAAGTTTTTTACGCCCCCCCTCGACGGCAGTAAATAAATTTTGTGCCCCCCGCGCCGGAGGCGCGGAGAGTTTTCGCGACCCCTCTTTGATCTATAGTAGCGCGCTGGCTTTTTTTAACTAAAAAGAGGGTAAATTTTTTTAGCCCCCCCCTCAAGAGGAGTGAAAATCCTTTTAGCCCCCCCCTCGAGAGGGGTCAGAATTGTTTACGTCCCCCCTCAAACCCACCACCCCCCCTGTTGATAATAAATGACCACTCCCTTAGTATAAATAAATTATCATAGCCAAAAGTCAATATTTAGACCATTTGTACTGCCATTTTAGTGTGCCTACCAGAGTGTGCATAGACCTAACTCGGACTGTAGGTCATCCCTACAGTCCGAGGGTCTCTGGACTCCGTTTCCTCTGATTTGGAGCCAGACTAGGACAAGAAAGACCTCTTATATCAGTGTCGCCACCTGCTGTATCAGCTCTAAACTAACAATGAGGGTGCAGGGGCATGTGCGCAGCTTGACATCTTTTACAGCTCTCACAGGGCCCATAAGGATTCCATAAGAACAGTGCTATCTATGCGTGGTATCAATTCAATATGAGTTATCGACAGTTCATTATACAGGGACATCATTTCCCACTGCCCTGTAGCGTCATTTCACATGTACATAAAATAAAGTGCATCTTTCATTGTTCAGTCTATCATTGGACCGTGTCGAGCAATAGAATTAACTACAATGCATGTACGCATAATCATATTAGCCGATTTCCATGGTCAAATTACATAGTTTCATTTGATTGTAAGATATCATTTTTATTATTCACGAACAATTGTTTTTTTCCTGTGAAACTACAATGGAATTGTTAATCAAAACGGTATAATTGTGTTTACTTATTTCCTTTTGGAGCAATTTCTCCCCAGTTAACCCCATCTGCCATATCATACCTAGCTCATATTTAAGAATCGTGGCAGGTGTTCCTGTTCGGATATGATTTGATAAACCATCACTCCCTTAGCATGCAATGCTTTATATAGGTCAGTGTTCTGACAACACCATAAGTGTAATTATTCACACCTGGGCATGCCAAGTTACATGTACTAGGAATTATTACTCACAGCCACTTTCCCTTATGGATATTTCTCATTTACTCCTTCTATGCTTCCATGTGAGCACGCAGGTGTGTTGGACACAGTATTTGATCAACATAAAGGGTCATTTTAATTATCCTGCTGGCCCCTGTTTGACCCCCAGCCACTCCCTGGCACCCATTCACTCAGTTCCTACCCCTAAAAGGCTGGTATGATGCTTTAAGTTTCATATCCCTTGGTCGACATGATGCTCCAATGCAGTGCTGGTGGGTCTACTCAGCAGCACTGCATTGGAACACCATGCTGACCCTTTGGGAATGTATCAATCCTATACAGTAGCATAGCAACAAATTCAGCAATATCGAGTTACTCAGCAGGGCTGCATTTATGCTCCATGGCGAGCAAATCTGAATACATTTATAAAGCAATAAGGGGACCTTAGAGGGTTAACACTCATCAGTTCAACCTCCCCAACTATCGCCCCTCCCACCACAATCTACTTCCCTCCATTTGAGCCTCCAGTGCCCCTCCCCTTCCCCCTCCCCCCCTGGAGGTGGACAGTAGGAGGTGGGTGGCTTCACACGAAGGCTTCCTCCAGTTTCCTCAGGAAGGTCTCAGGATTCCTCCTGTAGTGTCATCCAGAGGTTAAACTGCTACATGGATGGGGTGCACAGTGAGGCTCTACCTGTTGCTATGTAGTAATAGTGTAAAGACTTCCTAATTTGGCAGTTTGTAAGTATTCTAGTAGTTAGTAGTTTAGACGCCTAGGGCCCCAGACGGGTAAAATCGACAAGGGGACAAAGCCAATTCTTAAAATCGACAAGGGACATAGGGTAGAGTGACAAGGGACAAGAGCCATTTCTTAGAATCGACAAGGGACATGAGACCCCTCTGCCTATAGGGCCCTACGACTGCATGAGAATTCAGCAGTATCTCCCTTATAGGGCCAGCAGGGCAGAATTGACAAGGAGACAAGGTCACGTTTTAAAATTGACAAGGAACATGGGATTGAAAGGCATGGGACAAGGTCATTTATTATAATGTTGACAAAAAGACAACTGCACTTCTTAAATACGACCAGGGGACAAGGGCATTTCTTTAAAATCAACAAGGGATATGGGGCTTCCCTGTTTAAGGCCCTCTTTTATTTCATTGAACAATGACACAGGCATATTGCAAGGACCTTCCACTCTTAACCATGGTCCCATGGTAATATCACACCTTTCACATAGGAAATCCACACAAAAACGTGTTTTGATGGACAGAAAACACAGGGCAGAGTTCAATATAATCAGATTTTCTCTCTCACTAGGCCCTCCATAGTCTGCCCAATCCCCTCAGTCACACCCTTTCCCTCCCACTGCAACCAGATAGCTTTCTAACCAGCTCTGGATCAGGGATCCAAACGACCTTGACCGTGACCTTTGCCCCGGATGCAGGTACATCAGCTCCTGGTTTGCCACTAGAGGGCAGCAGCTAATCCATCTCATGATGCCTCACTGTAGCATCGTTTTGAAAGCTTTCTTGTCACGACCGTTGGCGTGCCCACAGAGACCAATAAAGGCTTCCCACGCTCTTTGCACTTTGCATATCCCACTTTGTAATCACTAAGTGCAAAGGGCCTGTGTTCTTATCATCTAAATGTGAATATCTTTGGTGTACTCCGAAGGAAAGAGGATAGGAAGAATATGAAAAAGGGGAATTCTCAGAGAAGAGGGCACAGGAGATTGCCTTTGATATAGGCCCTGAGACCTAAAAACTGTCTTTTGCATAGAAGACGCAGCCACTTTCCCATCATGACAGATCTATAACTTGTCATTTAATCTGTCTACCCAGTATAGCAGGACCCTGTGCCAAAAGGACCCTAGACAGGGAGGGGGGGGGTACCGTGTCAACTGTCAATAAGAGTGCTTGCCCCTTGTTTCTCATCCCGATGTCTCTTGTCAATTTTTTAAGAAGTTGCCTTGTTCCTTGTCTCTCAATCCCATGTCCCTTGTCTATTTTACCTGTCTGGGGCCCTATTAAACGGTGTAATAAGGCAATTCCAAACTTCCATATATATATACTCTATATTAGAGTAGGTGTCAATGGGTGCTGACCTTTGCTAAGGCCTTATTTAGATTGCCTGGCAGGCTGCGTTAGCTGCTGTTGGCGGTCAATCAGGATGGGATTTTATTGTTTATTCGTGTTCATTACATGCTCGTTATTTTCCCATCAAGGCCCAATCCCTGCCCCCTACCTGGCACCCCATGTGTCCTACAACTGGCACAACATCTCCTGTCTGTAGGCCAAGTTTGTGGACAGCAATTTTCCCCGAAAGAGGCATTCTGTGAGGCAAATGACTGAAATGAGCCTTTAAATCATAGAAATATTTCCCACAAAAGGTGGGCTTCCCTAGCCCACTTAAAAGGGTCTATATCTCATCTTTCCTATCCCCTCGGATGTGTGTGCACATATGTGTGTGCACCGGCACATTCCTCTGTGAAATTGTGTAATGTCGTTCTTGCCATGAATATGACCTTAGCTGTCGAAATGACATTAAACATCTATTACTCACCCACTCCCACAAAAGGCTTGGGATTATATTTTTTCTGTGTGTATGGTTCTCAATAAGCAACATTTCATGGAAGAAATTGTTTTCAGATAAAAAAGAGGATAATTTTGCATCCCTTTATTCACATGGCGTTGCACATTGCCAGGTCTGAAAGGCATGATCATAAGCCAACCAATCAATGCAGTTTATTTGTCTATCTGAATTGGTAGTAAAAGCAACTCTGAAGGACCATGAAGCAAATGACATAAATAGGAGACGGATTCTGCCTGTTGTAAATATGGTCTGGCGGGGTGTATCATTATAGTCCCTATAGATAATGGATTCTACATAAACCCGCACCACCAGTTGGCTGTAACAACTAAAACATCCCTCTTCCCCTACTCTCAGATTGGGGGTCATCCATATTGTATTGCACATGCAGTACCATAACATTATTGCTGGACCTGAAATATGCAGTGGGCCGCCCACGATTACACTGCCACCATATGATTCCACATTACTATCAGCATTGATTTATTACAGTGCTTTAACCCGTTACAAGGCGTATATAGTGCATTAATGCACCATGTCCATTGGTAGTCATGATGCATGAATGCAGTCCTTGTGAGAACTCACCAGGGCTGCATTCATATGCTTTATTCTGACCCTATCGGGTTGATACAGGCCTGAAGTATCGGCATGATGCTCCAATGCAGTGCTGGCAAGTCTACTCGCCAGCACTGCATTGTAGCATCATGCCGACAAACCGGGCAACAAACGTACACCAACCTGTTGGTATCATGGGGACCCTAGAGGGTTAATACCATGTTAGGGCATAGGGTATGAAGGTATTGACAGTAAAACCAATACAGGTATACAGAGTGTAGGGTGGTATTGTGGACTGACATAGCCATGTGGACTGTGTGTATTGAATAGGGCTCATCTGATAAGACACAAGCCCCTGTTAATGGAAGTAGACATTTAGTTTATTACTCATAGTTTAGGACCATGGGCGACCACAGTGGTAATAATAAACGAATGTGGTTTATAATCCTGGAGGATAAATGCTAATGAATAAATAATGAAAAAATATGGATTGCCATGATATTTCCTGTCGTTAGTGGAAAGAAAAGTGTGGAAATGATCAATGTATAATTTGAGTAGCCCATCTTTATTGGCTCATAATTCTTTGGAATGGAATAAAGATTATAGTCCATGAAATATCAAACATACAGATGAAAACTAGTGAAAGGTTCAGCAAAGATGGCTAGGACTCAAATTCAAAAGGAGCTATGAATGTGAATAGCACTATCATTTGAAAAGAAAAAGCTAATTGTTTGTTTGATTGTACAGGAGAAGACTTTAAGACAGACCATTGTGCAGTCATCACATAGTGTATGAAAGAGCTAGCGTAGCAGTGAAGCTACGCATTTAGTCCTGTAGTTGTTTCATTGTAATGACTCTGAGACAATTTTAAGGAGGAGGTCGTAGTAACGTTTGAGGTAAGAATGTGACCAGTGGTCATTTCCTTAAATTCCTGGTAAGAAAGGTGGCACACACTGGCCTGAGCTGCAAACGTTGTTATACCCCGGGGACCCATATCGGCCAGGGTGAGATGGGATGGCCTTAATCTGATATTGGCTTTACCAAGAACAGGCTGATCCCTCACCCAGCTGACCCTCACTGACACTTCAAGCTAACAAAACCTCCTCACTCTACAGGCATTCAGAGATGCTTCCAGCTACCACAAATCCCTCACCCAGCATATCTTCACTGAAATTTCCAGCTGAGTTTGAGTTTTTGATTATGAGTTTTGATTATCTTTATTGAAAGCATCAATGACAAAGTAGCTACTTATTAGTATAGTACTAGTAATGTATCCAGGTCAATGGAGTACTTTTACAACTGTGATAAAAACAGAGCAAGAATACAGTATTAATGTTATTGGGGTCATTGCCTATAATGATTTTCATCTTTGATTGCATTGCACGTTCAGGCAAGGATGTTTTGCATCACAATTATTGATATTAGTGAGTACATGGACCCATGGTTATAGCAAACACTTAGCTATGATGGTATAATAAATATGCAAATTTATATCATTAGGACCTTGCTTTGCATTACTATGGGCTATTGTCCAAGTCCCTTGATAACAGTCTCCCTCTGTGGATTATTCCAATCATTGATACATCTTTATGGTGGGTTATCTCTTTAGTCACAACTGGATATTTCTCTCTGCCACTTTTTTATCAATAAGTACCAACTAGCAGCGTTACCCAAATGTATGGGCCCTAGTCCATCAGATGCAATGCAAATGCTGGGAACAATAGGGGATAATTGAGATCCAATTTATTTTATTTGAGATGAATATGAATTTGTCTTTTAAAAAGATAGATCATTGATGCTTGTTGGGGTTGATAGCTAGATTGTCATATGACAAATTGATAATTCGATCTTAAAAAAGAGCCATTTGACTGTAAAATGTAAAAGTGATATAACCCAATCGTATCAAGATTATTCTTACCCTTACAATATTCTATGGTAATACTACAGTCATAGAAGTTGTGCCTACATAAAGTTATTGTAAATGATGATGCCCCCAAAAAAAGACAGCGATAAAAAATACCCCATTATCTCGTATGACACCACCACCATCATTACATAGGCACAGCCTATCTCTATTTATTGTGTAAAGGTAGCGCAAGTTAGCTCAGCCAGACAGGACTGGAGGACTGGGGTGGGGGTTGTGTGTGGGGTATATATTTAGCTTGTACACTATACCTCCCTTAGGTATGTATGACCACCTGCCAGACCCTGGAGGACGCCGCCATTGTGGACACTGATTGTTTTACCCTTTTAGGACAGTAAAACATCTAATTGTATCATACCATATAACCTATGAAATTCCCCTGCCATCTATGAACCATTCCAGTCAGTTATTTTCCTTAATAGTTTGATGAATTGAAAAATTAACAGGATATGGAAAGGTGGCTATGGCTATTCTAGAAAACAGCCCAAAAGGGAGGTTAGCAGCTTATCAGGAAAAGGGTCCATATTAGATAGAATACAGTATTTATGACATCATAATCCATAAATGCAGCCCTGGTGGATAAATCTACAATCATGCATGATAGATGCATGCATTATGCCAACCATACAGAGAATCTTGAAGGATTAGCATAGTGCATGAATGCAATGTCTTATACAATGCAGGCTAATAGACTCCCCATCATCTTGATGTCCAATCTACATGCACCAGGAAGCATCATGCGGCCCTTAAATGGCTAAGCCCCACCCCTAATTCTGCACAAACAATATGTCCCTCCTTGGAGATGGCATCGATTTTGTTGTTTGAGCCCCCCTAGTCAATCACTCCTCTACTATTGGGCAGCACTTATTGAACAGTCAGTGGTGAGGGGCTGTAGTGGTGGGATGTGGTGATAGGTTATTGATCACTCACTGATTGGCTCTGTGCTGGGTGGGATGATTAATTGGCCTATTAGTGTCTGTTACCCGTAGACTGGCACATAAGATGGAATGGCTTCATTCTAGCCTGTTTATTTTGTGTGTAGTTTTGAATGCAGAATCAATCCCTTTATTATTTTGCTCGATCAATTTCTTAGTAACGATTCTCATCCAAATCATTTCCATTTTCAGAGATTTGTATATCTAGTAATCAAAAGTCTCTTTGTCAGTTTGTCAGTCTGTCTCTCTCATTCTGGCTAGTGTCTGTCTTTTTTTATTTTCTTTGGATTACTCTGACACTCTCTCTCTCTTTCTCTGTCTCTCACCCTCTCTGCCTGTCTCTCCCTCCCTCTGTCCTTTGAAATTATGTTTAACACGTGCGATATAATTTACTCACTCCTTTCTATCACTTCTCCTTATAAATTAACCAACAATCTAAGTAAGATACACATCCCACTACAACCACTAAATCCACACACTGTACACTATTTCTATTCACCCCAACACTCTCTGTTCCCCAGTGTTGCACCAGGGACATTGCTATCCTGGTCACAACCTGTTTTTTCCGTGTTTTTGCTCTTTTCTCTCCTTCAATTGCCGTTGTGCCCAATCTAATAACTCAAACCCACAGCAACCCTACAGCACCCAAAACCTTATCAGCTGTCTCCGACCTGACTGTAGAGCCACCTCCTTCCATTCCGCCCCTATCGGCATCCAGGGACCTACGCCCTACCCACCTGCCCATAAAACATTGCCTCCAATTCTTTAAGGTCACTTAGAGCTGCTCAACTCACAGTGAGCTGCTCAGAGGGGAATGTGCTGAGGTGGCTGGAGGTAAAGACTTGGTCTGTTAGCAACTAGCATTGACATTGTCAATCAGTCAGTTATAGTAATTGCTCTATTCACTGCTGAACTCTTGGGATAGAAATAACACCCATCACGATGGTCATTATCGATGCTTCCCCTCGAGTGCCAGATCAAGCAATAAAGGTCTATACTAGGAGTCAAGGAAACAAGGAACTGTTAAAGGGCATGGGGAGGGCAGAATATGCATGGAAGGATGTCATCCGAAGAGGGCTAAGATGCAGAAAATGTAGATACAGATCCCAACATTTTGGAGTTCTAAGCGTTTGTTAGAGAGATGGGGACAATCTCTACAGAGAATGCTTTATATAAATTGACCATAAAGCAGCAAAATCGTTGGTTCTGATCATGGCCTTATGGGCAGATGGGCAGAGTGCATTATACCCTTGATGGTTCATTCTACTGTAGGAAACATCATGTATTAAACACTGCAGCAGCATTTCAAATGTGGACTCAGCTCATAACTATATACACAGGGACATTGGAATCTATCAATGTCCTGGCACTTAAGATATCTAATAGGGCATGGCTATTTCCTTCAATGTATCTGAATCTACATGTATTTACAAGTAGAATATTCCTTTTTACTGTGCGCACTTTCCTATTTACCAGCCGCCCACTCTTACCTGAGACAAATACACTGGTATATAGGCAGTAACTGGATACACCTGAGTGTAAACCCTACTCACATCAATCCAGAGCTGCTCAGAACAGCTCAGAGCAACTAGAGTCAGTTCCCTGTCAGCGCTAACCTTGTTACCAACTTGTGGAAATCGGGCCCATCCAGGGAGGCCTGGTGGGAATGGGGTGTACAGATCATGTGGTGACCTGGAGGGGCCTCCAGTACCTCAGATTACTGTCTCCTCCAGGTGATGAGATCCTACGTCTCTGTAACCCTCTAAGGGCTGCATAATATATAAGTGTTGACACCATTTTCACCCAAAAGTGCAGTAAGTCATTAAGGACCCATGGTATATTAACCCTCTAAGGGTCCTATATTGCAGTAAACCTTTAAGTCTAAGGGTCCATGGTGTATCAATTCTCTAAGGCCCCTGAGGGTCCCATATTGCAGTAAAGTCCAATGGTCCGATAGTCAGTGTGACAGGATGCCTTAATGCAGTACTGGTGACTAGACCGACCATTAGGCCTACTGTATTAGTGCATTAAATTATGCTACACTGTTAAAGAAAATGTCATCGAAATAATGATGCAAGCCTCTTCCCAAAGTTACCGGAGATCCACCATTATTTTCACAGAGATTCCTTGAACATTTGTGCACCAACTTACTGACACCTGGGGCCTCTTGTAAAAACTACACTGGTTCAATGCTATACAATGACAGTCGTCCACTGTTCATTTGCTCGAGGATCCCTAGTAAATTCAACAGTTATTTTCTGCAGTGGACCAAGTAATATGATCCTTGAGACATCATGCTACCTCAAAAGGGTTAATGAACTACTTATCTGCAGCTGCTGTCTGCTAAACTACCTGATACCTTACAGCCAAACAACATGCTGTTATTGCCTTCCTGCTTCACTCTATCAAACGCGCCTGATCCGCTGAAAAAAGACAACAACAACAACAACAACAACAACAACAACAGAAACAAACAATCACCATAGATGCAATTTGTGTTAATGACACATAACAGTCTGAACATCTTGCTGGTTATCATTTCTTGGTTTAATCCAGGATACATTTACTATCCCGACACCTGCCTACCTGGAAATGTAATATCTAGAAAAAGACGTCATAGCAACTTCACTGACGTCCATCAGACGCCCAAAGCAGTCCTTTTCTCGATTTACCCATTAAGATTTAAAGTACTGCATCGTGCGGTTTGACCGTCACCAGAACGGTTACTTGGCAGCACTGCATCTATGCATGGTATTAAAATACTTGATAGACTTGCTTACACTGCAAATGTACATCAGGACGAGCAAGCAAGAAAACCTCTAGGTACCAAGTGAACTTTGTATGGCTAACAACACCTTTCACCTGTTCCAGGAGTCCAAAGTTCAGCACGATGCAGCAATACAGTGCAGCTGACTAGACTCACCTACACCAACATTGATGCATCGTGACGACCAAGGATGCATTCTGCACCTGGAGGCATTCTCTGTCACTAAGTGTTGACATCATTTTCACCTGTTCCTGTCATACATAGATCAGAATGATACACCAATTTACAGTGCATCATGACGATGAACATGAGCCTCGCACTGAAAACCTTAGAAGCCCAAAACTCGTCAGTGCAGACGACTTTAAGTGCTCATGTTGACAATACCTAAAACTACAGCTTAAGGTCGTCAAAATGACGACTTTAGGTCGTCATCCTGACCAATTAAGCCGTCAGTATGACGACTATATATTGTCAGTATGACGAGTTTAGGTCGTCATTTGACCTTGAATACCCTTAACTTGTCTGTATTGGTCTGTATTGACGAGTTATAGGCGGCGGCATGTTTTCTGTGGGAGGCATTATGTGGCACTTAAAATGTTAACTGCATCTTTCACCTGTTCCAGTAGTGCACAGGTACCCAGGAGGACGTCCAGGAGGACGTCCAGGTGTCCTTAACATACCTGGGACACGTGATTCAAGCCGGGGATTCAAGTCACATGTCTGGCTGTACTGGAGGCAGGTAAGCTGAAAACACCACCACTGCTACTGCCCCCCTTTAATTTCAACCCTTTAAGGGTCGCTTATACATTGATGCATCATGCCCATTGGTTGTCATGATGCACCAATGAAGTGCTGCCGAGACTACTTGCCAGCACTTCATTCATCATGCCGACCCTCTGGGAATATGCATCAACCCCGTATGGTTTGCATGGTGCTCCAATGAAGTGCTGCAGAGCAGTCTCACCAGCACTTTGGATTGTTAACTACTGCTCCAGCACCAGGACCACACCCCTAAGTGAGAGAGGTTCTTATCAATTCACCTCCAGGGACTGCCCTGTGATTGTATCTCCTAAACCCTTTAGGAGTCTCCATGAGCATGGTCCTTGGTCCTTGGTCCTTGGTCCATACCATCTCCAATGGGTCTTTATCTCTTCTTTACTCTACCCTGTTACCGACATATATGCCCAGATGGACAGGCACATGCCTATGCATATATTTATCAATATGATGTCAAATTAAGGTAGTTTTCTCTCCATGAATATGGCGCTGTTGAAATGACGTTTAACAACCAAGATCCACCCTCTCCTTTGTTGTCGTGATGCACCAATTGCTGTCAATGTGCCTCTCTGGTACTGTATTGGCGCATCATGCTGATCCGCCGGCTGTATAGTAATCCTGTAGCCCTGCTGAGCTGCTCACTAGGGTTACATGTATGTATCATGAAGGCTATGGCCATGGGACATTACATCATTACGGGGCCCTTGATGGGCTTATGTTACAAAACTGCTCTGAGATTCAGTTTAAAAAACAGGGAAAACCCATGTGCTCTACAAGTTAAAGGTGCTTTGCATGGGAATAGACGTTTATATCACCTCAATTCTAACATATTCCCTTAACACTTTAGAGGCCGAAGGGGTGTATCATACCCATAGGCCGTCATGATGCACCAGTGAAGTGCTGGAAAGACTGCTTACCAGCACTTCATTGGAGCATCACGCCGACCCTCCGGTTATGTCAAACCCGTAAGGTTGCCATGATGCTTGGATATTTGCCAGTAACTAACCAGGGCTGCATCCATGTACCATGACGACCAATAGTCCCGTTCTAAATTCCTTTGCACTGCAACAGTTAGCCCTACAGACAAGGACACACAATCTGGGACGATATCCATCGACAGTTTCAGGGAGGGGAGATAATAGAGGGGTGTAGGGCAGAGGGGGAGGCAGTGTCGGGGAATACGTCGATAACATTGGGAGGCTGTAGACATAGTGTGCCACTGACAGAACATTGCCTGTCCTACCCCTGATCCATCCTCCACCCCTTCCACCCTCTCATCACCTCAGAGCAACATGGTTAACACCCTCTCACCCCCCCCCCTGCCTCCCACCCCCTGGTTCGTCACCTGCCCATACTGACCATCAGCCATCAGTCAGCGACCAATCAATAGCTGCGTCCCGCATCACCCACACTGGACTGCGCGCCGCCGCCCTGAGTCGTCGCGCCGCCTAGTGGGCCGGTCGATAACTACACTGGATCCTGGAGAAGGACTCCAGGAGTCGGGAGAAGGAGGAGGAGGGAAGAAGGGGACCGGCCTGCATGCCACTGGAGTACTGGAGTATATACAAGGCTCTGTGATGGAGGAATAGGAGTACCCTGATAGCATCTGTCACCACAGGGCTGCCACATTGTTTAGCTACTGGAGCAGGTATAACTAAGGAGTACGAGAGTACTGGAGGAGGGGCCTCCAGGAGGTAGGCACCGGACCGGTGGGCAGCATGGTCGGCGGGCTGGACTTCATCACCGCCCGGCGGGCGTGCCACCACCGGACCCAGCAAAGCACCCCGCCCCTCCCTCACCCTGGAGGAGCAATTCAGGCATTAACCAGGGTATGGCCCATCCCTTCACGCCCTTAAGACGGCCAGTGATCAGGGCCAGTGGTTACCGCCCTGGAGGTCAATACTAAGGGGAGTGATACCCCTCACCTACCCTTGAGCTACTCTCCTTACCTACACCTGGAGGCACATCCCCAGGAGGAGGAGTACCGACTCACAAGAACAGGAGCAACTCAACCACTAGGTCCGAAGTCAATAATACCACCATGGATATGATTAAAAGGATGCTGTGTAATGTCAAGGTAGGTGCTGGACCTATGACCTGTACAGAATCCTTACCTCTAAGCTCACCACACACCTCTCTGCCTCCCTCCACCCTTAAGCTTAACCTGTAGGCTGCTGCATGATGCCTCCAGGTTCATGATGCACCAATGCAGTGCTGGCATGCCTACTTACCAGCACTGCATTGGAACATAATGAAGACCCTTTAGGGGCGTGTCAAGCCCTATAGGGTCAGAAGGATGCATCAATGCACTGGTCTTGGCTGTATTCATGTATCCAATGAAAACAAAGGGTTACAAGTACTATTTTGATATACCATGCGGTTCTTGAAGGGTTAATCAACAGGCACTGATTCCTGGCTCCTATACTACAGGGAGGGGGCGGGCACACCACGATTCCTATACATGGCCCTGGCCACTCCAGGGGCAGGGGACCGTGCACTGTCACTACTCACAGGGATTTAGGGGGTCTATGTGAGGGGAGTGGGGATGAAAGCCTGTGCACGGTATAGGGATGGAAAGGGATGTGTGGGCTTTGCTAGTACAGATACAGTTTATAGGACGGCAATACCTGTAGAATATTGAAAAAAGGAGACTTCTATTGTATGGAATATCAGTAGATTAATATGATAACTTATTTTTGAAACATAAGTCTCTAATGAATATATAATTAAGTATCTTTTTCGAAGACATTTGATGAATAATGAGGTAACAGGAACATCTAAAAGTCATTCATCGATTCAAACAATTTTTGTTGACTGAGTAGTTTAGTGAGTGCAAGGGGTGAGCGAGTAGTATGATGAGTTGGGGAGTAAGTGAGCAGTATAGTGTGTTGGGGGTGGGTGAGTAGTATAGTGAGTTGGGGGTGAGTGAGTAGTAACGAGCGTTGGGGTGAGTGAGTAGTATAATGAGTTGGGGGTGAGTGAGTAGTATAGAGCGTTGGGGTGAGTGAGTAGTATAATGAGTTGGGGGTGAGTGAGTAGTATAGAGCATTGGGGTGAGTGAGTAGTATAGTGAGTTGGGGGTGAGTGAGTAGTATAGTGAGTTGGGGGTGGGTGAGTAGTATAGTGAGTTGGGGGTGAGTGAGTAGTATAGAGCGTTGGGGTGAGTGAGTAGTATAGTGAGTTGGGGGTGAGTGAGTAGTATAGTGAGTTGGGGGTGAGTGAGTAGTATAGTGAGTTGGGGTGAGAGTAGTACCGTAAACTCCCGCGTATAAGACGCGTCCTCTACGCCAAACAAAATGCTGGGGGGTCTTATAGGATGTACTGAAATTGGGGGTGCGTCTTATACGAGGGGTAATTTTACTATAGAAATGTACTGAATTTACAAAATTGAGCCCTAAGAGGTGCGTCTTATACGTGAAAATGCTTCTGCTGAGTTTGGGGTGCGTCCTATACGCGCAGCGCGTCTTCTACGCGGGAGAATACGGTATAGTGAGTTGGGGGTGAGTGAGTAGTATAATGAGTTGGGGGTGAGTGAGTAGTATAGTGAGTTGGGGGTGGGTGAGTAGTATAGTGAGTTGGGTGAGTGAGTAGTATAGAGAGTTGGGAGTGAGTGAGTAGTATAGTTATTTGGGATGAGTGAGTAGTAGAGTGAGTTGGGGTGAGAGTAGTATAGTGAGTTGGGGTGAGTAAGTGGTATAGTGAGTTGGGGGTGGGTGAGTAGTATATAGTGAGTTGGGGAGTAAGTGAGTAGTATAGTGAGTTGGGGTGAGTGAGTAGTATAGAGAGTTGGGAGTGAGTGAGTAGTATAGTGAGTTGGGGTGAGTGAGTAGTATAGAGAGTTGGGAGTGAGTAGTATAGTTATTTGGGATGAGTGAGTAGTATAGTGAGTTGGGGTGAGAGTAGTATAGTGAGTTGGGGTGAGTGAGTAGTATAGAGAGTTGGGGTGAGTGAGTAGTATAGTTATTTGGGATGAGTGAGTAGTAGAGTGAGTTGGGGTGAGAGTAGTATAGTGAGTTTGGGGTGAGTGAGTAGTATAGTGAGTTTGGGGTGAGTGAGTAGTATAGAGAGTTGGGAGTGAGTGAGTAGTATAGTGAGTTGGGGGTGAGAGTAGTATAGTGAGTTGGGGGTGAGTAAGTAGTATAGTGAGTTGGGGGTGAGAGTAGTATAGTGAATTGGGGTGAGTGAGTAGTATAGTTATTTGGGATGAGTGAGTAGTATAGTGAGTTGGAGGTAAGTAGTAGAGTGAGTTGGGTGGTGAGAGTAGTATAGTGAGTTGGGGGTGAGAGTAGTATAGTGAGTTGGGGATGAGTGAGTAGTATAGTGAGTCAGGGGTGAGTGAGTAGTATAGAGAGTTGGGGGTGAGTGAGTAGTATAGTGAGTTGGGGGTGAGTGAGTAGTATAGAGAGTTGGGGTGAGTGAGTAGTATAGTGAGTTGGGGTGAGTGAGTAGTATAGTGAGTTGGGGGTGAGTGAGTAGTATAGTGAGTTGGGGTGAGTGAGTAGTATAGTGAGTTGGGGTTGAGTGAGTAGTATAGTGAGTTGGGGGTGAGTGAGTAGTATAGTGAGTTGGGGGTGAGTGAGTAGTATAGTGAGTTGGGGGTGAGTGAGTAGTATAGTGAGTTGGGGGTGAGAGAGTAGTATAGTGAGTTGGGGTGAGTGAGTAGTATAGTGAGTTGGGGGTGAGTGAGTAGTATAGTGAGTTGGGGGTGAGTGAGTAGTATAGTGAGTTGGGGGTGAGTGAGTAGTATAGTGAGTTGGGGGTGAGAGTAGTATAGTGAGTTGGGGTGAGTGAGTAATATAGGGAGTTGGGGTGAGTGAGTAATATAGGGAGTTGGGGTGAGTGAGTAGTATAGAGCATTAGGGTGAGTGAGTAGTATAATGAGTTGGGGAGTAAGTGAGTAGTATAGTTAGTTAGGGTGAGTGAGTAGTATAGTGAGTTGGGGGTGAGTGAGTAGTATAGTGAGTTGGGGTTGAGTGAGAAGTATAGTGAGTCAGGGGTGAGTGAGTAGTATAGAGAGTTGGAGGTAAGTAGTGTAGTGAGTTGGGGGTGAGTGAGTAGTATAATGAGTTGGGGAGTAAGTGAGTAGTATAGTTAGTTGGGGTGAGTAAGTAGTATAGTGAGTTGGGGTTGAGTGAGTAGTATAGTGAGTTGGGGTTGAGTGAGTAGTATAGTGAGTCAGGGGTGAGTGAGTAGTATAGAGAGTTGGAGGTAAGTAGTGTAGTGAGTTGGGGGTGAGTGAGTAGTATAGTGAGTTGGGGTGAGTGAGTAGTATAGTGAGTTGGGGGTGAGTGAGTAGTATAGAGAGTTGGGGGTGAGTGAGTAGTATAGTGAGTTGGGGAGTGAGTAGTATAGTGAGTTGGGGGTGAGAGTAGTATAGTGAGTTGGGGTGAGAGTAGTATAGCGAGTTGGGGGTGAGAGTAGTATAGTGAGTTGGGGGTGAGTGAGTAGTATAGTGAGTTGGGGTTGAGTGAGAAGTATAGTGAGTTGGGGTGAGAGTAGTATAGTGAGTTGGGGGTAAGTGAGTAGTATAGTAAGTTGGGGGTGAGTGAGTAGTATAGTGAGTTGGTGTGGGTGAGTAGTATAGTGAGTTGGGGGTGAGAGTAGTATAGTGAGTTGGGGGTGAGAGTAGTATAGTGAGTTGGGGGTGAGTGAGTAGTATAGTGAGTTGGGGGTGAGAGAGTAGTATAGTGAGTTGGGGTTGAGTGAGAAGTATAGTGAGTTGGGGTGAGAGTAGTATAGTGAGTTGGGGGTGAGTGAGTAGTATAGTAAGTTGGGGGTGAGTGAGTAGTATAGTGAGTTGGTGTGGGTGAGTAGTATAGTGAGTTGGGGGTGAGAGTAGTATAGTGAGTTGGGGGTGAGAGTAGTATAGTGAGTTGGGGGTGAGTGAGTAGTATAGTGAGTTGGGGGTGAGAGAGTAGTATAGTGAGTTGGGGTTGAGTGAGTAGTATAGTGAGTTGGGGGTGAGAGTAGTATAGTGAGTTGGGGGTGGGTGAGTAGTATATAGTGAGTTGGGGGTGAGTGAGTAGTATATTAAGTTGGGGGTGAGTGAGTAGTATAGTGAGTCAGGGGTGAGTGAGTAGTATAGAGAGTTGGGGGTGAGTGAGTAGTATAGTGAGTTGGGGTGAGTGAGTAATAAAGTGAGTTGGGGTGAGTGAGTAGTATAGTGAGTTGGGGGTGAGTGAGTAGTATAGTGAGTTGGGGGTGAGTGAGTAGTATAGTGAGTTAAGGGTGGGTGAGAATATATATAATCACATCAGTTTGTTAGATAAATGTCTACATGTGCATATCTGCCCACTTGGCCTCCAATCTAGTGGAAGTGGGTAAAAAAGAGGAACTAAAGGTTTTTCTAAAGATGGTCTAGGAAAGCTCCACAGATCGAAGAGCAGACAAAGATGAGGAAATAAGGAGTAGGGAGGCAACAGTATCTAGATAGTTCGCTGAATCTGGGGGTTGATGGGTGGGTGGGGCCTGATCCCCTGGAGCTGTGGGGGATTGGGACCGGTACAGTCTGGAATGTCAATCATGCCTCCAGGTCGTTAACGAGCGGCACTGTGCCACAAGTGTGTCCGGTACTCTCCGGGCTGCTAGGTACCTCCAGTATCCAACATGTAGTCCTCCAGGGGTCTGTTTCAATAAAACTGACGACAACACGGCCCACAAATTGTCAAACATTCTACAATGAGCCATCACACACTCACCTTCATTGGTGCTTAAACCTCAGGGGCTGCTGATGCAGGAGTGCATCAGGCCTATTGGTGGTCGTGATACACAAATAAAATGCTGGCATAACTACTCACCTGCATTGCATTGGGGCATCATGGCGACCTTCGGGGAGTGTATCAACCCACCCATAGGGTTGGTATGATGTATCACTGTAGCCCTGACAATTAACTCGCCAGGGCTACATCCTGGATCATGACAGCACGATGCATGAATACAATGGTGTTCCTCAAAGGGTTGAAGTGCCATGATGTCTGTACCAAATCCTATGTGTAATATAGAATAGGGATACATTTTAGGGAGGTATCTGTGACAACAGCATGGCTTCTAGTAGGATAATAAGATACACACCTAAGTGAATTTTCAAATCATGTTTTGTATTGAAATTAACCCCAGGGCTTGTCTGGGCGGTGCCGGCTTGGTGCCCACCCATGTGCAAGCCTTATTTATCACAGACATATAATACACGAAACACATTATTTTAACTCTCTTAAAGGCAGGATGGTGCATTAATACATCATGCCTATTGCTCTTGGTGATGGATGAATGCTACACTGTCAGTGCTGCATTCATGCATTCATTCATGCACTGCTGGTAAGTATACTAACCAGAGCTGCGTCATCACGAGTGGTCGTAAAACAGGAACCAAACGACATTATCAGGCACAGAAAGGGTTAACAGACAGTGTAGACGGTCCTTAATACACTAGATCGCACATCCTAATGATAGAAGTTATAAAAAGAATTAAATATACTTGTTTATGAGTTATAAAACAGCAGTTTTCTGACGTGCCAGGCACAAGTATCAGTAATATACTAGATATGCACGGTTCTTTTCATTCTTATTCATCAAGTCGTTTATTCATCCAATCACAAGACCACCTTAGTCAGCCAGTCTCAGTTGCAAATGATTATATCCCTTACTCTAAAAGAAGAAACCTTCATTTTGTTCTACAAATCTTATGTTTAAAGATTAGAGCAGGAAAAATTATTGTCCCACAAGATCTTTATTATAAATACTTTTTATGTCACAAAACAGCAAAGGTTGATGTTTACTGCATGATAATCACTGCTCTCTGGTGCCCACTTTACCTATTGATCAGCATGGTGCCCACCTCTTCAGTTACCATCAGGATGGCTAATGAGCATGATGCATGTATGCTGCCCTCGAGGTATTCTGAAGGGTACCCTATGCAGCCATTAGAGTGTTTTGGCTGTCCACAGTAAGGTGAAGTCCCTGTTGGCTTGCTATATTAACCTGTGTGCTGTGTGTGTGTGTGTGTGTGTGTGTGTGTGTGTGTGTGTGTGAGCCGACCTGGTGAGCTCGCCTCCAGGCATTGGGGGCACAGGAGGAGACATGCCAATCCATCACCTGGAGCAAGCCCACAGCCAACAACAGACCCACTCTAGGCTCCCTCCTCTATAACCATACAAGGGACCCACCCCAGGCTCCTACGGCTTATTTCAGTCAAAGTGAAAACTCGCAGGACACCCGCTTTTTGCCGGCAAAATCGCTGCCAGGCACGCAGAGCTTACCAGCGAAATGTCTAATCAGAATCTGGAGACCTAGGGTTGCATTTTCATTTTTACGGCTTGCAAATCGGACCATTATTAAGGTTTTTACAGCCTAAAACAAATGTCATTGCTGTTTGTTAAGTTTTACAGAGTTAAATGATTAAAATAGTGGGTAAATTCCTGTTTATCATCATTTCTTTCCCGGCAATAATAACCTTGATATATTCGGTCCCACCAAAACCAATCCAGGCCTGCGGAATGATCAAGTCTGCAAGACCAAATGGCTTGCAAGGTGCATACTTTTTTTTATTTGAGTAAAGAAGTCCAGCGCTGATGACCACCCAGTGTGGTGGATCAGGTCTGCCCCAACCATGTTGAGTTTGTGAACTCTCTTATCTGTGCTTTGGCAAAGATAAGTTTATGATTAGGGAGCGATTGTAGTCGACTTAGGTTGACTACCGCCAGAAGTATTTTTTGCTGAGTTAAATACTTCAAGGTGCTATAGTAGCATATCACCAACTTGTATTTGTGATTGAAACCTGCTGGTATCGAGTACATTGACAATAAAGTTTTAACTGGAACCTGTTTCATGATTGATCATGGCTTTTATAGCGATTTGAAGCCTCTGTTATCGTCAGCTATGTTGAAATAAGCCTCGGTGCTGACCCTATGGGGTGGGTCTTTTTATTTTTATCTGGCTGATACAAATAGTTACTTATTGCGCGAGAGCAGGCCAGAGGTACAAGGACACTCCTAACCATGGCTCTCTACCTTTTCTGTGTATCTCTAATCAATAGATAATGTGATACATTTATCCACTAACAGGTGCATATTGTGGATTTGGAAGCAATTATCGTAAAGGTGTTTCTCACATACACATTTTTTGTTTCATGCATACACATTTCCCGCCATATTTTTCTTTTCTCATAGTAGAGTGTCGCTTTTACAATTTTCAAAATAGTTCCTATATCTTTAATATCCTATTCAAGGCTTTACCTTCATCATACAGCCTGGGTAAATCTGGGCATAAATAGTCTGTACTGTAAAATGTATCTTACATTGGTTGTACTAAAGGCAGAACATGCAAAAGGGTGCTTTAACCACTCATGGCGTGATCAGAACCTACACCCAGGTTTGGAATAAGATGCAATAAATCATATAAGATATTTTCACAATAGATGCCTGTTGATAATGATCACGCATATCATCGGTATTAAAATCATTACTTATGTAACACTAGTGTACTGAAAATGTATCTTAATTAGAATGGCTCTAATAGAAGCCACGCATCCAGGGTGCAACAGGTGCATACATAAATAGCTATTAATAGATGGAGGTTATGTAATGAAAACTTCCCAATATATCCCAACTATACATTGTGTAATATGGAGTAACCGAATCTGTCATCACCTTATACCGGAACATGTGTGTGTGTGTGTGTCTCTCTCCCTCTCCCTATGTTCTTTTTTCTCTGCGTCTCTCTCTGTAATTCATAGTAATTCTCAGTTTGCCACTCTCTCCGTCATTTTGACTCTCTCTCTCTCTCTCTCTCTTTCTCTATCTCTTTCTCTCTCTCCCTCTCTCTCTCTCTTTCTCTCTCTCTCATTCTCTGTTTCTCACTCTGTCTCTCTTTGCATTTCTCTATATGTCCCCCTCTCTCCACCTCTCTGTCCATTACCTCCCCTCTTTCTATTTTTCCCTGTCTCTCTACCTCTATATCTGTCCCTGTCTCTCTCTCTCTCTCTCTCTCTCTCTCTCTCTCTCTCTCTCTCTGCCTCTGCCTGATTCTGCCTCTGCCTCTCTCTTTTATAAGCTATTTGTGCCGCTCTGACCTCTAGCCCTTAGTCTCAATGCTAGGGTTTGGAAGGCAAATAGAAATAACAGAGAGTGCCCTAGACGTGTAGCAATCATTACAAATGGGCTATTGTCTCTAGGACCATTCTCTGGTCAGTGTCCTTTAAATTGGGGAGCAGCACAGCGACTAAGCTTCTACAGGTGTGCCCTGATGGATTAGGACTCATGCGCAGCTCACCACCTGGTGCCAGGAGCTTCTCCTTAGTATAGGAACCTGTGTCACCAGCCTTACTGTTGAGCCCTTTAAGGGTCGCAGGATGCCTTCAGGTTAATGCTCCTTGGTCTCTGTGGTGCATCAATGCACACTGTAAAAAGATGTTGCCAAAATAATGGTGAACCCCTTGTCCACAAATTTGCCAGAGATTCCCCATTATTTTCATGGATATTCCTTGTGTCACTCTACTACCATCTGGGGCTCCATTGTAGAAGCCGCTTTGCTGCAATATGATTTTGATGGTTCACTGTGCAGTTGTATGAGTGGGGCTTGTAGATTCGACTCGACAGTTATTTTTGTGGAGTGCAGTGCTAGCAGATTAACTTACCAGCACTGCCTTTGGGAGTGTATCCATCCACTGTACGGCATAATGTATGGTGCATGCATAAAGCATGAATGTGGCCCTGCGAGCCTTGGTTTTAACTAGCATAGTAACCAATGGGCTTCTGGCATTAAAGCCCTTTGCACCCTTAAAGTTTTAAAGGCTGACTGTTCCTATTGCCTGGCTTCCAATCATTCATTGCCACCCTCCAGACAGACCTCTTAATCACCCATCTACTCCTCCAGTAGCCTGGTATCAGAGTGCCCCATACAGTGTGTACTATCTGTTACCATGTCTGTGCCTCAGCCCACCAGCCTCCACTTCCCTCTAGGACTCCTTCCTCAGCCACACATGATATTGAATCTAGACACAAGCTACTGCCTCAAGTCTCTATAGACCTGGCCGGCACCTATCCAATTATCCCGCTCTGTCCATTGCCCAAAATGGGGTAGATTGCCTTAGACTCAACCACTTACCTGTCAGACCACTAGATGCACTAGAACTTCCTATAAATATAATATATTTTGTGTAATACTCTATTAAATTACCTCAATTGGTTGCATAAGGGGATGCTTTCAAAAGCTGGAAAACCATGTGGAAGTAGCCTAGGTTCATAATGCTAGAAAGTCTCTTTAGAACTAGCCTGCACATCTCTAATTATCTCACTCTGTCCATACGCGAAAAGGGGGTTACATTTTCATAGACTTGACCAATTAGTCATTGGACCACTGCAGGCATGCAATGGGAATTCCTTCAAATATGATCCAATTTGTACAATACTTTGTACTGCCTAAGCTAATATAGCTAGAAAGTGCAGTTGCATTTTACAGTTAAGTGGTTGACTCAAGGGCAGTCTACCATAACAACCTTTTCTGCAGGAACAATATCCAGTTCCAATCATACAGAGTCTGGGGTCTGGTATTCATTTTCAGTATTTCCAGACCAATGGTGATGTTGGTCATTTACCCCTGAGGTCTGTCTATTCTACTGGGTGCCTGTCAATATCAGTGTCTCCTTACCCCGGCCCTCTTAAGAGAACAACATATTCTTGAGATCATTTTATTACAAGTTGTTCAGCTCCAGTGCCACTGTAACAATCGGTGTTATATTAGTCTGGTCCTTATTCCAAAGTATGATGAAAGAAAAAGAGGTTGATAGAGGACGTGAAAGAGGGATAGAAGGAAGGAGGGAAGGAACAAGAGACATAGTTAGGTGAGAAATGGAAACAGGGGAGAAGTATTTTTGACTATTGTGGCATGTTGTTTGGTGATAACATTTGTATGGCAGGTCCCTGAGATGTTTAATAAAGCCATTTGCATAGTTTGCAATCTGTCCATTTTGAACCAGGGTGATGGTCAGATGATAGCGATTGTCTGACTAAGAGGCCAGCCATGGTGGGTTTGAATCTCAATCAACACTCATGTTATTAAAATATGACCACAAAATCAACATCAATTCGATTAAAAGCCATCACATGAATGACCATTTGATTACTATCACCGAAATTAAGTATCAGTGAAGTTGGAAGCAGGAGATGATAATAGCAGGACGAGGCTGCTTGGGATGAGAAATATTGATGTACAAAATTTGATAGGCTATTGTAAAATACTGTTATCTTCTGGCTAAATAAAATTGACCCTCAGCAATATGATACAAATCATATCACAGAGCGATAATAACCCTCATTTCCCTAGACTATGATGTCAATATCTCCTGAGTATTCCATGAATGCCAGCACCTCCTTCTCATCACATAGATCTATTTTGGTTCCAAAACCGATATCCAGTTCCATGTCTCTGTGATAAGGTCCCTGCATTCTTCCCAATAAAGGGTCCTTTGCCACAAATATGCAATATGCGTGAGGATGCATTGTCTACTAATAAAACGTGAACTGGGGAATAAAATGTAGGGATTAAATCATGGAAGGCTGACAGCTCAATGGTGACAGCAACAGCATAATGCTAAAGTTAGTTCCTCCCGGGTGGTCTAGGTTCTGCAATGTAAGGCTTAGATCAAGTTGAAAAATATTTAGACTTTCCTTTCCATGAAAAGCACTTCAAATGTTGATATTTATCTTTGGTTGTATCATGGATCCATTGAATACTTAACCAAGGCTACATACTTAATAATTCTAATGCTTTCCAGAGGTGCCATGTCTTTCTATGAAAACATTTGCCAACATACAACGAACAAAGGGTACATATTACAGTGCCGAGACTGTTAACTATGATAAATGATATAAACATTAGTCTCTAGGCTGCACATCATCTCTGACATTGTCAGCCAAAGAGTGCTCAACAACTATGGGTAATTAACGCAGCTTCCATGACATACAGAAGCCTTTATTACCCTCCAATGATTCCTCCATGTAAAACCTCTACCTAGGTTCATACGTCAGAGAGTCTGCAGTGAATACCCATCAAGTATAGAGGGATTATTGGGTAAGGAGGCAGGGTAATTAGATGGGATAACAGGAAGTAACATGTCTAGGTAGGTTCATGTAACATGTGAGAATAGACCAGACACAGTCTTATGTCTTATTGACAATGAGCATTAACCATTTAAGGGTCACATGATGCCTCCAGATTCCTTGGTTGGCATGATAGAACAATGCAGTTCTTATCTACTTGCTAGCAACACATCAGGGTCACTGTATTGGGTTTATTAATAAGACACGCTTGGCATAATGCATTATGTACACTTGGATAGTTGACTACCAGGTTTACATACATGTGTGCATCATGGCTTGGTATATCATACTATGTAGGCTATAAGGAGTTAACATAGAAAGTAGCTATATTAGGGTAGGGTAGGGTAGGGCTCTGTCAGGGCTAGGTTTACATAATCTATAGGGTGGTAATTGGGTAGGGTATCCCCTAGATGTCTAGATCTAGCAGAAGTAATGAAACTATTTTTCTTGTATAGCCTTTTACAATGAATATAAGAAGTATTCAAACATGTTATAAGATCTATTAGTTTGTAATGCATGAGTGCAGTCAGTGCGTGTGAAAGAGCAGGAGAGAGAGTGACAGATAGACAGAAAATGTAGAGAGGAGTTCGGAAATTCCCTCAAATTCGTAGCCATATTTATTTGTTGAGGGATTCACCTAAGTCGTATATTGTGTATCTGCTGTGCCTGTATTGATGAAGGGGAGTGATGGGAAGAGGTTGAAACTGTTGTGGAGAATGGCTTGTGCTGTATGAACATTGGTATATTGCACTCTGTAGGCTAGTATAAGTTTAACAAGCAGGAAAGAAACTATTTTTGATATAATGCTATTAGTTTATGGTTCAAACAGATGTCCTTTAACCATGCCAGACTAAATGGTACACCATCATGTAATGAAGACCATGTATTTAAATGAATAGAGTATTGTAAGAGATCTGCAGCCAAATCCTTCATCTTGCATCGGTCCCACAGAGAAAATGTCCACTTTGGGTAAGAATTCTGACCTAATAGCTACAAACACACTGGCTGAAACTGGCTGAGGGTCACCCATTAGGCAGACCATCGTGCCATCCATCAACAGAAAGTACCAATCCATCACAGCTATTCTGAACCTATTTTTATTCAGATCATTACTTTAAAAAAGCAACGTGACAAAGGATCAATCAGTGGAATTGATTTCTATAGCATAGCCAAGATTCCCCTAGGGTAGCCAGATAGCCATATGCATATTAAGGTGAGTCTGGCTCTAAGATTTGTAATTATTTCTGTAAACCCATGTTGTGACAAGAGTACATAATTATCTACAATATACTGCAAATCCTGATCTTGCATGGATAACTCTTGTTCAATTCAAGGCATGTGGTCAACTCTTGGCATAGCAGTCCTGTTGTATGAGTTGTATGAAGATGTGTACTAATTCACTGCATGAATCTTCAGATTTAAGCTGGATGTAAAGTTGCTTAAATGTGCTTAATGGCCTTCTTTATGCACCTCTCATCAGCTTTAAGCAGGAAATGCTTAAAGTTGCTTAAAGTGGCTTAAAAGATCTTAAAGAAGGCCATTAAGCATATTTAAGCAACTTTACATCCAGATTTAATCAACTTTACTCTGCTTAAATCTGAAGGTTGATACAGTGTACGTTGGACGGGCCTCCTAGCCCACTTAAAAGGGTTTATATCTCCTCTTTTCTCACATTTAACAGGACACTCAATGCCTCCAAGTTTGTGTTCCGTGTTGTCACAATGCTTTAATGTAGGGTCAGCAAGAGTTTTGGAACATCATTTTAATCTGTCTGGTTTGTATTGATCCACTAGTTTCAGCATGATGCTTGAAAGCAGTCAAGGTGAGTTTATTACCTTGGGTGTATCCATGCATCATGCACATCTCATTCAAATAGTTAAAGAAATGTTATCTTGATGCTAAAACCTTTTAGGTCATGTCAAACAAACACAGAGCAGCTAAGAGAGGATGACAATTTGTTCTAAATAAGGGTACCATGAGAAATGCTTCAGGTATGGGCTATATAAATGACCTGGCACTGACAACTAAGCCATTGATAAGGGGACTGAAACTATATTGTCAAAAGCATCCTGGCTCTGACCTTGGATGCCATGCACTGTCCCAAATTTACTCTAAAGTTCATTGATAGTAATATTGACTCAGTGAATGGGAATGCAGATCATATTTGCTACTCTGAGTCAATGCTGAAGATGCAATCTTATGGAAATTGCAGTGACAGGACTTTGTTCTTTTTTCTGTACACTGCTTTTGATTGAGAATGATGCAGCTCTAGGAGAGGAGAGTTTCTGTATTTAGACCATTGTTTCATCAACCCTAGAATGAGGAAGTGGCTTCAGTATGGTATTGGTGTAGCAAAATCATAGTTAATGAAGATCAATTGCTGCCACCCAAAAGTTCTGCAGTCTGAATCCCTGGCTATTTGTATTTTACTTGTCTAATACCTGCTCAAAGCATGATCAGAATATAATTAAGCATAATGACTCAAATTCTACCAATGATATGCTTCACACTTTAGTAGTTTCAACTGAGATATCAGAACCTACACCCAAATTTACATAATCAGGTTAACCCTTTCACTCCCAAGTATACCCTTCCCAAAGTACCCTGTCGTAACTTCCTTAAGTAGTCACCAGTACCCATAGCTCCTTTAAATGGCTTTGAATTGATTTGGATTCATGGCCCAGTCCAGTGATGCAGATGATTGATTTTCACACCTTTGACAATAATTTGGTCAGTGTCAAGTGTATATTATGGACAACCCCTGGGAACCTATTGGTTTATTTTTTCCATAGAGTTATGTCAGAGGGCAGTGAAACGATGTTGAAGAGTGGTACATAAATTGTAGTCAAATTCCTGAAATTTGACAACGAGATGACAATGAGGCGACAAAACCATGGTTTATATTTACTGCTGCAGACCTAATCATGATCGACATCCTGGGTCTGAGGGATTCATGCACAATCTATATTGCTCAGAGCTGCTCTCTAACTCTCTGCCCATAGCATGGGATTCATGTAGAGTTACTTGGGTTGTAAATAGAACTGACTTGAAGTAGAATTGAAGCTTAATATCATGTTTAAGTTCATTTTAGTGGAATGCCCACAAGGTTGCATGTGATGTCCACCCTCGCACACACCTTAAATCAGCAGATCCACAATTACAATCATCTTCAGGGAGTGTAGATATTGAATGAGTATCAGTATACAGTAACATTAATGTGAATGAGGTCATTGTCTCTAGGATTATTCCGTGGTCAGTGTCTTGTATTGTTAAGCAGCTAAGTGAGGGTGTTCCTATGGGTATGCGCTGATTGATTAGGACTTGTGAGCAGCTCACCATCTGGTGCCAGAAACCTTTCCTTAGTACAGGTACCTGTGTCACCAGCCTAACTGTTTAGCAGTTTAACAATTGCAGAATGCCTCTAGGTTATTTTTTTTTGGTCTCCATGGAACAACCATGCACAATGTAGAGGAGGTTATTATTTTCACAGAAATTCCTTGTGTCACTGTGCTTAACTGTACTGCCATCTGGAGCAGTACAGTGCGATCAGACATGGTGGTTCACTCTGCAGTTTTATGAGTCTGCCTTGTAGATTAAACAGTTTATTTCTTGGAGTGGCAGATTAACTTACCAGCACTGCCTTTTGGAGTGTATCAATCCATTGCATGGCATAATGCATGGATGCATGTATAAAGTATGAATGCAGCCCTGCAAGCCTAGGCCTTTACTAGCATGGTGACCAATGGCTTTAAAACCCTTTTCACCCTTACAGTGTGAAAAGACTGTTCCTATTGCCTGGCTTCGAATCACTCATTGCCACCCTCCAGACAGACCTGGTTAATCACCCAGCTGGCCTCCCTATCCTATTTCTCTAGTAGCCTGCTATCGGAGTACCCCATACAGATTATACTATCTGTTACCTTGTCTGTGCCTCATCCCACCAGCCTCTACTTCCCTCCAGGACTCCTTCCCCAGTCACATATGATATTGAATCTAGATACAAGCTACTGCCTCAAGTCTCTATAGACCTGGCCTGCACCTATCCAGTGTCAGACCACTAGATGCACTAGAACTTCCTATAAATCCCACTGAACAGGACTCGAGTTGGGAATGTTCACAACTTGGGCAAGGAGAACGTGATTATATACTGAAAATGTAGATATGCTAGAACATCTTGTACTTAAATTGCCTAGATTGGTTGCATAAGGGGATGCTTTCAAAAGCTGGAAGATCATGTGGAAGTAGCCTAATTTCATAATGCTAGACAGTCCCTATATACCTAGCCTGCACATACCCAATCATCTTACTCTGTCCATATACGAAAATGGGGTTACATTGCCATAGACTCAACCACTTACCCGTTGGACCACTGCAGGTATGCAATGGGAATTCCTTCAAATATGGTCCACTTTATACAGCCTATGGTCATATAGCTAGAAAGTGCAGTTGCACTTTACAGTTAAGTGGGTGACTCAAGGGCAGTCTACCATACCAACATTTTCTGCAGCAACAATATCCAGTCCCAATCATATGGAGTCAGGTGTCTTGGTATTCACTTTTAGTATTTCCAGACCAGTGGCAGAGTTGGTCATTTACCCCTAAGGTCTGTATATTGTACTGGGTGCCTGTCAATATCAGCTTACCCCAGCCCTTTAAATCTAAGAACAGCACTCCCTTGAGAGCATTTTATTACAAGTTGTTCAGTTGCAGTGCCAATGTAACAATTGGTGTTTTATTAGACTGCATTGTCCTTATTCCAAAATATGATGAATGAGAAAGAGGTAACAGTCGATGAGACCCCTAAACTGGCTTGAATTCATTAATATACCATATCACTATCAGAAGTATAAAATGAAGTGAGGAAAAAGACAAAATAAAAATAAATGTTTTGGATTGGCCTGCAAACTTACACGAGCCTCCATTGAAAACATTGTTACCACATTGACATTTCCAGAGCAGCTCGAGGTAGAGTGTACTTTGTGTAGTGCATTCCCAGAAGGCTGTCAATGTATTGCCCCAGACTCCCTCCCCACTCCTCCATACTTTCACCCTCACCACAACTGCCACCGCACCACCACCTATTTTGGATAGCCTTCTCCTGACCATAGCTCTTGTTAATGTCAAGCCACTGCTGGGGGTCAATGCTGACAGTCAGCATGGAAAGGTTCATATGACTAGGTCAGTCTGGGGCATTTAACTAGGTCAAATAAGTCATGTTGTGATCAGGCTCATTCTCAGGGATATGGCAGCCGGTAATTGTGAATCTGAGACTACTAGGTGTGGTCGACTCTTTAAGGGTCACAGGATGCCTCCAGGTTCATGTTTCTTGCTTTCCATAATGCAGATATGTAGCACTATGTTACTGGTGAATCTTCTACCCAGCACTGTACTAGTTCTTCATTCTTTAAGATGTGAAACCTTTAGGGGTCTATCTTTTGTGTATTGTTTGCAAGATGCAGTGGTGATTCACCAGCCAGGGCTGCATTCATTTGTCTTGAGGACTGAATGACATGGTGTGCTAATGCACCTTGCTTTCAACCCCTAAAGCAAATGGGAGGAGTATTTGTGAATATAATGTTGTTCAGTGTTTACATTTTACATTTGTGTGGCAGTTCAATTCGATGTCTACATGATTATTTGCACTCTTTGCCATCTGTCCATTTTGAAGCAGGGTGGGGGTAGGACAATGGGTATTGTCTGATTGAGATGCCATGGATAGTAATGAATCAACACTCATGTTACTAATAACCCATTTTATCAATACCCTTACTGCAAAATCATATTATCATACCACATTTTGTTGATCATAAAAATTATGTATCAATAACCTTAGAATGATGGGACAATGATGTGTGGGTTATGGAAAACTTCAAGCTAAAAGAAATGGCCCCTCTGCAATGTAATACCAATCGTATCATGGAGCGATAATAACCCTCATTTCCCTAGTCTGGGATATCAACATCTCCTCAGTATTCCATGAATACCAGCAACTCCTTTTTACCACATAGATGTATTTTGGTTCCCAAACCAATATCCAGTGCCATGTCTCTGTGATAAGATCCTGCATTCTTCACAAAGAAGCCAGCCTTTGCCACAAATATGCAATATGCGTGAGGATGCGCCGTCTACTGGTGAAAGCTGAACTGTGGAATAAAATGTAGGGATTATAATCACAGAGGCCTGACAGCTTAATGGTGGCAGTAGCACACTGCTAAAGGCTCTATCATGGATCCTCTCACATAGGTTTATTCCACAGAATACTTTACCAAAGCCTTATACTTAATAATTCTGCTTCACAGAGAGGTGTCATGCCTTTCTATGAAATTACTTTCCATGTTAATGTCTTTGCAATTATATGAAGGGAGGGACTGTCTAAACTACCAGCATAACTATACCAGATAAAAAAATAATCCCAGGCAAATCTGAATCATTCTAAGGAATTCTCAATTACAACATCGAATAAGTAATACCACAGAGTGGTAAAATCATATACATGTTACAAGGCTTATGGCTAGTGGAGAAATTAGTTTTTAACATTCATTTCTTTTGACACATTTAGGAATTGGTGGCCATCAAGTAACCAAGAAGCCAACCAAAGTTTCTTATATATGACATAATTATTACACGATTTCTTGGATTTTGGGTGCTTTTTCTGGATATCCCCATGCTGATACCTGTCGATATTGCACACCATGATGCATGCATCATGACTTTTGTAAGGTGTGCCTGATATCCATGGATAACAGGCACTAGTGCCTGATATCCATGGATATCAGCACACCTTACATATCATATGTCACATGTTAAAACCCACGAAATATTCCAGGCCAGGGTAGGGATCGAACCTGCAGTCTCACATCCCAAATCCAACTCCCTATGCACTGCGCCACAGGGACTGACGAGGTATGCTCGGTTCGAACCAAATCTGGATATGATACAAAGCCGTGTGCGCTGTCGCTGTCCGCTGCTGGGCGACGAGGTGTATTCTACACAAACATAACCGCGAGACGCATTCAAAGGTTTAGCTGTCCGCTGCCGGGTGCAGAAGGAGGAGACGCGGTGGTCTAGCGGTTAGCACGTTGCGCTCAGCCGTGAGAGGTCCGTGGATCGAGCCCCAGTCTGGGCGCATCTTTTTTCGCCGTGTGCGCTGTCGCTGTCCACTGCCGGGCGAGGAGGTGTATTTTATACACAAACATAGCCGCGAGAAGCTTTTTTCGCCGTGTGCCTGTCACTGTCCGCTGCCGGGCGAGAAGGTGTATTTTATACACAAACATAGCCGCGAGAAGCTTTTTTCGCCGTGTGCCCTGCCGCTGTCCGCTGCCGGGCGAGGAGGTGTATTTTATACACAAACATAGCCGCGAGAAGCTTTTTTTCGCCGTGTGCCCTGCCGCTGTCTGCTGCCGGGCGAGGAGGTGTATTTTATACACAAACATAGCCGCGAGAAGCTTTTTTCGCCGTGTGCCCTGTCGCTGTCCGCTGCCGGGCGAGGAGGTGTATGTACCGATCGTGTACACACAATGGCTGGCTTCGAGTCCCGGGGAAGGATTTTTGTTTTCAACTTGTTTTTATTGATATTCTATTGATTATTCATTGATTTTTTTATTGATTAATCATGTAATAAAGACAGTAAGGAATGGGCTATCGGTCACCTCGTTCAGTGTATCGTAGGATATCGTAACACTGAACTCGGTGCCCGATAGCCCATTCATTACTCTCTTACTATTTCCTTTGTATGCTAGGCGTTAGCTACACTATCAAGTGAGCAAAGAATGATTACATATTTCCTTTTACATAACACTAGTATATGTGAAAATTAACAAAGCAGATGGTATCATGAGTGCTTTTGCTAACATACAAGAAACGAAGGTTACATATTGCAGTAGCAAAACTAACTATGATAAATGATATCCACTATAGAGTCTACACTGCACACCATCCCTGACATTGTCAGCCAAAGAACCTAATGACACAGTTATAGGTACTTAGCACAACTTCTAACTTTCACCTCCTGAGGCCTTTATGACCATTCATTGATTCCTCCATATGAGACCTCTGCCTAGCTTCATACAACAGAGAGACCATTGTCAATACCGATGAAGCATAGAGGCATTATTGGGTAAGAGGGCAGGTGATTAGATGGGATAACAGGAGGTAGCATGTCTAGGTAGGTTCATGTAACAGGTTAGAATAGACCACACCAACCTCCTTGTCTTATTGACAATGGCATTAACAATTTAAGGGTCACATGAGGTCTTAGGAATCAAGTTCCTTGGTTGACATGATACAGCAAGACAATGCCTGCCAGCACTACATCATGGTCACTGTGCAGGGGTATGCCAGTCAGTTAAGGTTGGCATTATGCAGGTACGCCCTATGTAATATTGAAAAATTGGCTCACCAAGTTTCCATCATGGTGCGGTAAACAATATTATGCAGCCAATACAGAGTTAACATTGAGGGTAGCTATAATACCTAATTGTTAGGAAACCAACTAACCTGATCACTATGCCCTCCACACCTCATGAACCCCCTCCCCTACCCCCATGTATATGACAGACTGTATACTATATTGAACGCAATCATTACTGTGAGTTCTAACTAGCTCGATGCAGCAAGTTGGGAATCTGTGTGTTTTCCAGTTTTGGAGGCAGCTGTGCATGTAAAATGCCTTTATTCAAGGGACATTTTTGCATATGCTGCAGAAGACAAGTCTTGTGTATGATTCTATCTCAAATATCATAACAAAATATGAAAATAGAATCATTTGCTATGCAATATTCCCTCATAATACATGCCAGACTAGACAAAATGTCCACTGTAGGTCCCATATGGGCTGGAAAAGCACCATGCTTATAAATGTCTTCATCATTTTCAAGATTAGAATATCTGAAGACCTGAACAATGTGAACAGGCCCATGGTGCAAAACCCTTTTGTTTTTATTAAATTCCCTCACCAATTGTTGTTTTGACCTGATGATTCAATGAAAACCATATTGAAATGCTATTAGAACCCCATATTAGGCATATGAGGCCTATTATGATGCACTATTGAGCTATTTAGCTGTAAATAGCAACAAAAGCGTTGTCAGCACCAAAGACTAGAATCATAAGATGTGTCTAATTCTTCTCACACTTATTGTATCTCTTAGATATTTCACATGCCTTTAAAGATGATCAATTAGAACATAAAAATGGATAATTCTGGTATCAGTGGCTGATCACACGTCCATATATGGTGATCTATGTGGTCCCACATAAAGAAAAACAGGCAGAAATTTTGCTGAAAATCACAGTTTTTGCAAACTAACAAAAATCACATGTCTGCCATAGTGTTATGAGCCACCATAGAGGTAGGGAAAAAAGTCATACTCATTTATAAACTTGATGGGTCAGTATTATGCACTATCTATGGAAAACTGATGGTTAGAATATTTTTTTTCACAAAATATATAGGGCCAAACTTTGAAAAACAGCAATTTTTCTAAACTAATGATTTTTAAATTTATAATTTGTACTTCCGAGGTAAATTGTGCACTATATTAATGTAATACCATCTACCCTGGCCTGAACGCAATGAGTTTCATCTTTCATTTGCTCCAAATATTGTGTAAATCGGATGAATTTTGGCTAAACTACAGCATTTCTTAGTGAAAATTCAGGAAAAACTAAGTTTTAGGTTCCCAACTTGCTGCATCTTAGGGTAGGGTATGGGTTTGTCTGGGTGCGTTATACATAATCTATAGGGTGGTTATTGGCTAGGGTATCCGTTAGACCTTGGTTAGATTAAGAAGTGGTAAAACCATTTCATTCATATGGGTTTTTAAGGAGAATATGAAAAGTGATAAAATATATCAGAGTGACAGAAAGGCAGAGAGATGAGTCAACGGGAATTTCCTTAAATTTGTTTTGGATTGACCCATGATTAGTATTGTGTATCTATTGTTCCTGTATTATATAACTTAGGATGGATATAATAATAGAAAAGCAACAAGAATAGTGATGAGAAAAATTGTTGCAATTGTAGCGCATGACATGTGCTAAACTGTATTATAAATACCAAGTGTCTAATCAGAGTTTTGTAATAAACCTAAAGCCAAATATCCCATCTTGCATTGGTCCCCTCTGGGAAAATGTCCACTTTGGGTAAGGATCACTTGAATTCTGAACTAATAGCTAAAAACAAGCCAGCTGACACTGGCCGAAAGCCATCAATTAAGCACACCTTCATGCCATCCATCAAGGGAAGTACCAATCCACCACAGCTATTCTGAACATATTTCTATTTAGATCATTACTTTGGAAAAGCAAGATAACAAAGGCCCGATCTGTAGAATTGATTTCTATAGTATAGGCAAGATTCCCCTGGGGGAGCCAGATAGTCATGCATATTAAAGTGAGTCTGGCTGTAGGATTATTAAGAATTTTGGTAAACCCCTTGTGTGTGAAGACTACACAACAATTATGTTCAATATCCTACAAATCATGATTTCGCATGGATGTGGTCAACTCTGGGCAAATCACCTCTGGTGTATAAAGTTGTATACTAAGTGGGCAAAAATTGAGGACATCACCAGTTGGTCACATGTGGGACTTCTTTGCCACTCACATTCAACACTTCAAAGGGGAAATAAATTCTTCGAATGTTGTGTTCCTTTTTGCCGTGATGCTCAATGTAGTGCTAGTGAGGGTTACTAGAAAAAAAAACCGGTATGAAAAAAATCAATAATTACTGAAAACATCATGCCAACCCTTGATCTGCTAGTTTCAGCATGATGCATGAATGCAGTCCAGGTGAGTTACTTAACTTGGCTGCATTAATGCATCATCATGGCCAATGGGTAGTATGGGACATTTAATTCAAAGGACACCTCGTCATGACGCAAACAATAATCACAGAATGGTGATAGAAGGTGACAATTTGTTCTAAATGAGAGTGTCATGAGAAAGGCTTTAAGTAGGTGCCCTGATGAAAAATATGACATTGACAACTAAGACATTGATAAGGGATCTGAAGCTGTAACACAGCTTTTGCAAAAATCATCCTGACATTGTCCTTGTGTGACATGCACTGATCCCATTTCACTCTAAAGTTCATCGATGGTAATATTGACTTAGTGAGTAGGAGTGCAGATCATATTTGCTGCTCTGAAGTCTGAAGTCTCATAGAAATTGCTTTGAAAGGACTTCTTCCCTATACGGCTTTTGATCATTGAGATTGATGCAACGCTAGGAGAGGACAGTTTCTGTAATTACACCATTTTTTTTTATTAACCCAGGAATGAAGAAGTGTCTTCTGTATCGTATTAATGTGACAAAAACATCATTAATGAAGATTAATTGCCCCCCTTAGTCTGGATCTTTGATTATGACCTATTAAAATAAAACACCCCTCCGCGGGGGATTTTTAATTCCCCATTTGGCCACCAGGGGGCATTGGAGGGGCAAAATTACTCTAAAATCATTATAAAAATATGTTAGACTAATATTTGATGCAGAGATCAATGGTCTCATTTAAAATGCACCATTTTCAGTAGAAATGACCCAGACTTGGTAAAATGAACATTTTTCATGAATAATCATCCTATATGCCCGGTCCTAGTTGCCATGGCAAGCATTCCAATAATCAAAATTTGCAGATTTTTATGCCAATTTTTGGGGGATATTCACCAAAACCCCAAAACTGAAAACAGAAATGGAAAATTCCTTCTAGATCAACGTCTATGATAGAAATCACCATATTGTTATGTATTCTTTTTATGAAAAAGGCTGATTTATTGTGTTTTTGGACATTATTATGGTTAATAATGTATTTAGAGCTTTACCTCAATTTAAAAAATGAACAATGACCTATGTTCAAGGAGAGGTTCTGACATAAATAATGGGAATATTTAAGCCAATGATGTCTCAGTTTAAAGATCTTGAGATGGACTTTGATAACGAATTTCCATGCAGAGGGGTGTTTTTGCTTGCCAGGTCAAATTTGTATTTTATTTGGCTGGTACCTGCTCAAAGCATGATCAGAATGTATTAGATTATAATTTTTGAACAGAGTATATTAGATTATTATTTCAACAGAGATATCCGAATTTACACCCAAATTTACATAATGAGTTTAACCTTCTCACTCATATATACACCCTCTCCAAAGTACCCTCCCCGGTAATGAGAAACGTTGAGTGAACGTTAATCAACGTTCACTGATGGTGGTTAGTTGGAATAGCACTTGTTGAAAACAGTTGATTTGACGTTAATTTGGGGTTATTAAGAAAACGTTTTTTTTCACAGATGTTGGTTTAACATTGAAAGAATGTTCAGGAGACAACGTTTTTCCAGATAACCTTTAATCAACGTTGATTAAACATTATTTTATGGTTCCCAAATGAATCACTAGATGGCAGGAAATGACATGGTGGGACTGGGCTGGACGCTGCACACAGGTATCTGCCTGATATGTACCATAGTGATGATAATATGATAGTTGTATCAACCTTATCATCAAGATCCCATGTCCAGATATATCCTGGTGAAAAAAATATCCATGAATAAATGAAAATTGTCCCTGCATTATGGTCCATGGTTTGGTAGACACCCTTATTGAAATATTTAGACTTTGTATAAGCCATTTCCGTTCTGTCTTCCTGTATGAATCAAGATGCTGCTCCTCGGGCACATGATCCTTTTGCAAAAGAGGATTGGTGTACCATTGGAGCACTAAGAAATGAGGGGGAATGAATCCTATTCTATAAAATATCCAAGAAAAGTAAAAAGAAAGTAAATATCTTATGCTAATACGCAGGCATCAAAGGGAGGAAGATGAGGTTGGTTCAAAATTAATCCAAAGTCATTTTGATGCATATTTTCATAAAAATTCTTGTGTTAAATCAATGTTTTTTCAACATTTATTCAATGTTGTTTTGAGTCCACGAAATGTAGTTAAGCTGAACCGCCAGCAGCCATGGTATGTCTAAATGGCTCTGAATTGATGTGGATGTATGACCCAGTAGAAGGTTGCAGATGGTTGATTCTCACAACTTTGACCAGAATTGGCAGAAAAACTGAGCAGTAGTTAAGTGAATGATACAACAAAGCCATGGTTTATATTTAAAATGTAGACCCCATAATAGAAGGACCCCCTGGGGCAAGGGGACTCGTGCTGGTCAATAGGTTTCTCTAAATTGCTTCATGCAGAGCTTATTGAGTTATAAATAAAACCATGCAGTTGACTTTAGAATTGTAGCTTATCATTATGTTTAAGTGCATTTTAATGGGATTCTCCCAAGCTTGCCATCCTTGAATACATGTATCATACATCAGGTGATTCACAATTGCCAACCTAATCAGAAATGGCTTTATATTATTCATATTATAACTATTTCCAGAGGAACAATGCACCATATATCCTGTAGGCCAATTTTAAACCCGATCCAGCAGCTCCTCTGACAGAATGAATCCTTCTTATCTGAATGACAACACCTAAGAGCCCCATATCTTACAGGAGCCACTTTGCTCCTCAGCCAGTGTATGCTGCCTCTACCTAATCTGTCCCAAGGTGTCTGTGGGTGTGAACTAACAGAAGCAGTTTATCTCAGACACTAAACAGCCTACTAGGTGACAGGGAGGAGGCAGGTGACGATTAGGAATGATGGAGTCTTAGAATAATATAGACATCAAAATTATTTTAAGGCATGTGAGGTTATGGTAGAGTTGTGAATTTGCAAGAGCGGGAAGGGATTAGTTTATGGAATGGATGCAAAGACAATGTTTTCCTAGGTGTTTATGATCCTAAAACGTATCTCCTAAAATGTAGAGGCACCCTGAGACGGACAGATACCTAAAGTCGGACACCTTCTGGATTGAATTACATAATCAATAGGAGGGATTCAGGTACCAAATGAAGTAGACATGAAAACTAAGCTGTCATACTGATCTCTACCAAATACAGCACAGCAAATTTAAGTCCCTTCCCACATAGTTTTACAACTGTGCAAACACAGGGTGTTTCTATTGTATTCTGATGGTAAAGAATGGTGACTGAATATCAATGAAATTATGTAATTCTTTTGCTGATTATTTGACCCAGCAAACCTGAATACATCACTCACATTACATTGTGGGAGTTATTCTTATAATATTACCTTCAGATTACCCCTACAGTTGGACACCAATTACACCCCATTCTTGGCACAACTATATCATGGTTCATGTACTTTTACAAAGGATATTTTATCACAATGAGAATCTTTCGTGATATACCTTTACTGTCAGATATGGATATTGAATAGGTATTTGGCTTCCCCAAGATCTAAATTACAAATCTATCACCACTCCTTCTGGCCATCGAAGTCATGTGGATCTAAGCCTGTAGACTGCCCTGTTGAAGGTATGCAAGATCATACATCTGAGAATAGTTTACATAGTGTCACCCATTGTGTCTCTATCAATTAGATAACATATAGTCCGAGTCTAGGGTCCTCTCTGACATGAGCTGTCCAACTTTTGGGGCAATTTGATGTTCTGTAGACAAAATATATATATAGTTAATTTATTCATATGCATTGGAGAGATTTATAAAAAAAACCTCTTCATGGATATTGATGGCTTAGTATCATGTCTAAACAGATGCGATGGAAAGTTGAATTCACCGCATTTGAAGGAACATGATGTGAGCATTGTATAGGGTCACCTTCTGTGTGGCCCGGAGCGTCCGAAATGGGTGCCATTACCCTATAATGTATATGGAAAAGGCCCAAGAATTTTTTGTGCCAAAACACATGGTTCAACATGTGTATGGTTATAAACACAAAGGAGTACTTGTGTGGTACTTGATCCTACCACCTGTGCAGATGAGTGAACAGCGAGCAGCCATTCCCAATTGGTCAACTAGCTGTTGAATGGCCAGAGCATCCCATGTAAGGCATCTTGGAGTCCCCATCAACAAGACAAGATGGGAGGAAAGATTTGAAATATAATGTTTAAACAAGCCAATACATGATGAGTCACTCAACGAGAACAATTTGAATACTTGTTATATGTGACAATGCTTGATGAAGAAAGAAAGGGAGTGACAGAGGCTGGAGAAAAAGGAAGGGAGAGAAGTTGAAATGAGGGAATGAAGGAAAAGGAATGTGTTGAGGGAGAAAAGGGAATAGAGGCTGAACTAATAGCTACAAACACCCCGCCTGACACTGGCTGAGAGCCATCCATTATGCATAGGTTCATGCCATCCATCAAGGGAAAGTACCAATCCATCATAGCTATTCTGAACTTATTTCTATTCTGATCATTACTTTGGAAAAGCAAGATGATAAAGGTACGATCTGCGGAATCGGTTTCTATACCATAGGAAAGATTCCCCTAGGGGAGGCAGAGAGTCATACGTATATTAATGTTAGTCTGGCTTCAGGATTGGTTGTGATAAGTGTACATGTATGATAATGTACAATATACTGCAAATCATGATTTTGCATGGATAACTCTCGTTCAATTCAGGTCATGTGGTCAACTCTTGGCAAATCAGTCCTCCTGAATGCAGATGGTTGTGTACTAAGTGGGCAAACATTCAAAGAGTTAAGGAAATGTGCTCATGATGCTAAGACCTTTTAGGTCATGTCCAACAAACACAGAGCAGCTGTGAAAGGGGGACAATTTGTTCTATATAAGGGTGCCATGAGAATGGTTTTAGGAATCGACCATATAAAGGACCTGGCATGGACAACTAAGACATTGATAGAGGGACTGAAGCCATATTGTCAGGAGCATCCTAGCATTGACCTTGAATGCCATGCACTGCCCCAAATTTAATCTAAAGGTCATTGATGGTAATATTGACTCAGTGAATGGGAGTGCAGATCAATTTTGACGATGCAATCTCATGGAAATTGTTCTGACAGGACTTTGTTCATTCCTCTCTACACTGCTTTTGATTGAGATTGATGCAGCTCTAGCAAAGGACAGTTTCTGTATTTAGGCTATTGTTTTATCAACCCTGGAATGAGGAAGTGGCTTCAGTTGGGTACTAGTGTGACAAAAACATCATTAATGAGGATCAATTGTTGCCCCCAACAGCCCTGTAGCCTGGACCTCTTGTTAATTGTATTTTATTTGTTTGATACCTGCTCTACGCATGATCAGAATAATATTCAACCATACTGAATCCCACCAATGATATGATCCAGACTTCTAGTAATTTCAACAGAGATATCAGAATCTACACCCAAATTTATGTAATCAGTTTAACCCTCTCTCTCCCATATACACATTCCTCAAAATACCCTTTCTGTAATTTCCCTAAATAGCCACCAGGGGATCCACCAGCAGGCATGGTATGTCTAAATTGGTTTGAATGCATGGTCCAGTAGAGGGTTCCAGATGGGGGATTCTCAAAGGTTTAACCATAATTTGACAGAAAAAAGACTTAGCTGACAGTATTTCTTGATGCTTGGTCAGTATCAAGTGGACATTGTGGACGACCCCCAAGGAACATATTGGGTTATTTCTTTCCTATAGAATTATATCAGGAAGCACTGAAAGCATTTTGGGTACATAAATTCTAGTCAAATTCCTGAGAATTGACCAGACACAGCAGACAGCGGAGTTGAATGAGACAACAAAGCCATAGTTTATATTTACTGCTGCAGACCAAATAATGAAGGAGCCCCTGGGGCTGAGAGACTCATGAGCTACTCAATGGTCTTAGAGAGAAGCTCAGAGCTGTGTCAATGGCACTAGGTTCATGTAGAGCTTCTATATCTATAATTAGAACTGTGCAGTTGGCTTTATAATGGAAGTTTAATATTATGTTTAAGTTCATTTTGTTGGAATGCTAACGAGCTAGGCTGTGATGTCCACGCTTGCATACATCCTACATTATTTGTCATATATATATAATATATAGGACAGAAAAGTGGTGTAGATGATACCATAAATTCTGGCTAAATTACAAGTATTAGCTGCTTGCAGGTGGAAACTTTGACTATTAGAGAACATTATCACCTCTTTTCCTATAAAACCTCAAGAACCATACCCCTGTCATTCAAGCATTATTCATACAGACACCATCAGGCCAGAGCTATTCACAGAGAGGAAGGCTATTTAGGTTCAATCATAAACTGCTTCAATATAATCCATAACTATTTTGAGATGAGCAACTCACTCTATCCTACCAAGATGATTTCAGAACAGACCCAGCTGCTCTTCTGACAAAATGCATACCTAGAGGTTGACAGGACCTAAGGGTCCCATATCTTGCAGGTGCCATTTTTAAGTTGCCCCTGAGTCAGTGTATGCTGCTTGTGTCCCCAGGGTGTCTGTGAGTGTGAACTAACAGAAACAGTTATCCATTTATCTTAACCTCCAAACAGCCTACTAGGTGACAGAGTGACAGGGTCAGGGAGGAAGCAGACGCTGATCAGCAACAGTGAGTAGACTACAATGAAGTCTTTGGCTAATATGGACATCATTTTGAGGCAGGTGAGAGGTAATAATAGACTTGTGAATTTGCAATAGAGGGAAGGCATGTCTATATAGAATGGGTGTAGTCACTTATGATTATAAAACTAAATGTATTATTCTGATAATGATGCGATAAATTTCTTTTATTTTGTCTAAATTTTCAATTTTCTATAAACACTTCAGCCGACATAAATTTGTAACCTTATTAACACAATAAATAACGTTCTGGCTTCAGTGAACATGCTTTAGTATGCTTTGTTACATCTAATATATAAATACAAAAGTGAAATAGACATACTTGAGACGAATTATCATAATTTCACAGCGAGAAATTTATATAAACCTTTTGTGTTATTAAAACATAATATTTTGGCAGCCATATGCAAGTATTTTTACCATAAATACCGGTAGTATTTCTTCATCATTACCGGTATTTATTGTAAAATGCTTGCATACAGCAGCAATATATGTTTTGATAACTCATGATGTAAGACACAAGACTTTTCAATGTTGTACCAGATAAATGGCCCAATGTTTGCGTAGCTATAAATACATAGAAGTACTGGTATATCAGCTGATCCTCCCAACTGTCCAGATGACTGAATAGCCAACAACCATTCTCAACTGGTCAATTAGCTGTTGACTGGTCAGAACGGCCCTGCATCATATCAGGCTCATGGATTCTCCACCCTAACAACCACAGGTCATATGGAAGCCTGTGGTCGGAGAGGGAGGGTATAGGTGTTCTAATTATAGAGAAGGGGTGACACTCCTAAGGCACGGCCATCTCTGCACCCCAGGGGTGTTCAGTAGGCACACATCAAGGTGCTGACCTGTAGTGGTAAAGGTATATCAATTGGCTTGCTTGTGGCATAACCTATTGAACACCCCTGCTAGTCTCCCTTCATCTCTGTGTCAACATTGTGGTCCTGAAAGCACATGGCTGATTTGCATAGGTATGGTCCTGAAATGGCTAGGCCATGGGTGATTGATCACTGTTATTGCTTAACAGTTGTTGATTTCAAGTACTTGTGCCTTATGACTAGGGAAGCTGGCTAGTGGGCCCTACACTTAGGAGTCATGCAAGGCTACTCTGACTTGTAGGCACACCTGACCTGGTCCCACACTATATTCTTATTCACTTAGAGAAAAAATACAAGGACACTTGAATAAATTACATGTAATTCATAGGAGAGGTATGTGAACCTAAAAGACATATATTACTGAGGCAAACTATTATTTGGTGTGACTGCAGTAAATATGGCCTCTTGAAACATAGACATCCCCCCCCCCAAACAATATCAATAAACAGAAAAATGGCTGACTACCATGTGGCATACCTTTAGGAACTACTGCACACTGTCTCCCCCCAAAGGCTTAGTCCATCGAGCCTGTGCTGACAACCACAGGACAAGATGGGAGGAAAGATTAAAAAACATGATGTATTTAACAAGCCAATACATGAGATGTTACTCAGTGAAAAGCACTTGGATATCTGTTATATGCAACAATGCTAGGTGATAAGAGGATAGAAAGAAGGGAGAAGGTTGGAGTGAGGGAAGAAAGAAGAAATTAAGGGAGAAGAATGTACTGAGGCTTACAGACGACGGAAATCATATTATCATAGAGTTTACATTGGGAATTCAAAATGAAAAAGAAAGAAAAGAAAGGAAAAAAAAGAAAGATGATTGATGACTTTGGCCTACTCACTCATGAGAGCTGACTACTATAGACTACTATAGGTGTAGTGAGTCTACTCGCCAACACTGCATTTACTCACTGGAACTGCATTTGTGTATCATAAACACAAAAGAGCGCTGCAAGGGAATGCATTTAGCTGCCTTAAAAGCACAAAGCAGGAGTATTTGTGTCCATGAGGTGGCATATTTGAATGCTGATATTGCCACAGTTATGTATGATTAAAGAATGATACTCTCAAGTAAGCAGGTTATAACATAAAAAGACCTCTTATTATTAGAAGTATCAATGTACAGATAAGCTAGTTGAAAACATTAATATCATAATATAAATTAAAAGATTATAGTATGAAGTGATGATAATCTTCATGTCCCCATTCTAGGATATCGATCCCTCCTCCATATTCCATTAATACAAGCACTCTGTTTTGGTTCCTAAACCAATATCCAGAGCCATGTTTCCTTGATCGGGTCCCTGCAACCTTCATAATATTTATGAAAGCTGAAGTGGGGAATAAAAGTGAGAATTAAATCAGAGAGCATACTGCTAAAGATAGTTCTCCAGGTTGTCTAGGTTCTGTGCGTATGTCTCAAATTAAGAAACATGCAGATCTTCTCTTCGGGGGCCCGATTTTTATTTATATTTGTCTTTAGCTGTATTATGACAATATATGCCATATTGAGGTTTTTGCAACTATATGAGGGGACATACTCTTTTATCTAATAACATAGCTGGATTAAATCAAAGAATATGTTCCAAACAAAAATGATAAATTTTAAGGAATTTCCAATTACAACATTAGATAATCAATTGCTTCAGACAGTGGTAATACATCATAATATCCTATGGGTATGTATTGCAAGGCATAACCCAAATGAAGAAATTAGTCTGAAGTTTTGTTTTAAGTAAATCTTAACAAATCAGAAGCCTGTAATACCTAGACTGGCATCTCCATTCAATGGCATGCCATGAATACATTATAGTCTAGACTTCAAATCAGCGCTGACATTGTCCACAGCCAATATATGGCACAGTATGGGCACTGAACACAGTACAGTGATCAAAAGTCCAGAAACCTTCATGATCCTTCCCAGCAAATTGTCGTTATCTGTCGCCATGATTGGTCATCAATGGTGACTCCTTTTTGAGTGATAACTCACTGCGTCATCTTTCGCCACTGTGTGTCAGTCTCACATGGCATGGCAATTTATCACAACAGTCACCAACATGATCTCACTCACTGCGTGAGTATGTGCCACCCCTTGTCATCCCTCACAAAGCATGGTGACTTATCACCACCATCGCCAACATGGATCTAACTCACTGCGTGAGTATGTGCCACTGCCTGTCAACTCTCACTCAGAATGGCGGCTTATCACAAGCATCGCCAACATGGATCTGACTCACTGTGTGATTATGTACCACTCCCGGTCAGCTCTCAATCAGAATGGCAGGTTATCACCACCATCGCCAACATAGATCTCACTCACTCCGTCAATATGTGCCACTGCCTGTCAACTCTCACTCAGAATGGCGGCTTATCACAAGCATTGCCAACATGGATCTGACTCACTGTGTGATTATGTACCACTCCCGTGCCACTGGCATCAACTCTCACACAAAATGGCGACTTATCACTACCATTGCCAACATTGGTCTCACTCAATACGTGAACTTGTGTCACTCCATGTCAATGCTCTCTGAGGATTGCATCATCTGTCACTCACTCTCACTCAGATTGGCAACTTATCACCACCATTGCCAGCCTTTGTCTCACTCAATACGTGAATTTGTGTCACTCCAAGTCAATGCTCTCTGAGGATTGCATCATCTGTCACTCACTCTCACTCAGAATGGCAACTTATCACCACCATTGACAGCACCACTGTTCAACATGTAGCCTATCTAGGAAGTGTGGGCATGAAGTGTAAGTCCCATACTTATAAAATGTGCTTTGTTGCACACTGATTTCCATGTAATACTTCAGGGTTGAATCAAACAAGATTATATAGAGAAAATATCAATTAAATTTAGATAGAGGTATCTCTAAAATAAAAGCAACTATCCATAAACACCTTTTCTCTGGTTACAGGAAAAATACATAAGGAAGTATCTACATGAACACCTTGTCTGTGGTTAGAGGGAAGATACATATGGCAATACCTTCTCTGGCAAAACATACATTGATCTAGCAGATGTGAGGCTGCATGATTACCAATGTCGATGATCATGAGCTTTTCATCTAACAAGATGAGTGATCACCAGCATCGCCATCACTGGTGAGTCTGAGTGATCACCACTCTCACCATCCATGGTGAACCTACGCTATGACGTGGTGCGCATTTCATCTAGCGAGGTGAGTTATCAACCGCCTTGCCATCCCTGGTGAGTGTGAGTCATCACGATCCTCACCAACCGTGGTGAACGTGCATTATGGCATTGTGTGCGTTTCATCTAGCGAGATGAATGATCACCTAAGTGACCATCCCCCGTGAGTGTGAGTGATCACAATCCTTGACATCTGTGATGAACGTGCCTTATGACATGGTGTGCGTCTCATCTAGCAAAGTGAGTGATCACTCATGTCGCCATCCCTGGTGAGGATGAGTGATCACTCATGTCGCCATCCCTGGTGAGGATGAGTGATCACTCATGTCGCCATCCCTGGTGAACATGCACTATGACGAGGTGCGTGTTTCATCTAGCGAGGTGAGTGATCACCTGCGTCGCCATCCCTGGTGAGTCTGAGTGATCACCATCCTCGCCATCTGAGGTGAGGCCATGTGATCACCACCATTGCTATTCCTGGTGATCTTGTGCTATAGCGACGTCGTGTTCCATCTAGCGACATGTGTGAGCCACTTCACACAGGTTGACGAGGAATCACGACAATTTGCTGGGTTCATTGAGTCCTGTACATAAAACCACTCTCTAGGTTCACACAGGAGACAGCCTGCGCTGAATAGCTGAACGATAGAGGGGTTATCTGGTAAGGGGCCAGGGTGATGGGATAACAGGATGTAACACATAAAAATTTCATCAAAATAAAGGCGCATTCCTCGTCCAAAGGTTGCCAGAGATCCATCATTATTTTCAGAGAGATTCCTTGAGGCTTCTTGTAAAAACTACACTGGTTCAGTTCTTTTCAATTATGATGGTCCACTGTTCAGTTTTGCAAGGATCCCTGGTAGATTCAACAGTTACCATTACAGTGCTTAAGATAGTCCAATCAATATAATGTGTGCGAAACTTGGAGGTATTTTGATTTTTTATTCATAAAAGCTTGTATTCCATAGCCATATAATGGATGTAAGAGGTGGAGTCACCAAGAAATCTCGATATCATGGCCATTTTTGTTCAGATATTACCAAAATACCTTTCTCCTTTAATATCTTCACAACTAATTACAAAGCTGCAACAGATAAGGTGTCCATACCCATGTTTGTGGTTCCAGGTTCACAGATCTAATAATATTATGCCATGGGAAAGGGTGCAGTATGTTTTAGTTTGACTTTAGTTTGATTACTAAACAATTATTTAGTGTCATGTCCTTTGCAAAGAAAGGATTACATTGATGTCATGTCCTTTGCAAAGAAAGGATTACATTGATTAAGGTCTCCATACCTATGTTATCATGGTCAGGAAATAATTTTCTGCAATCAGGAAACATTGAACAGTTAAAAATGAATGGTTACCCCTGGGCGCAAGAATTCCTTGATGACCATATATTCAAAATGACATTTTTATGAATCAATTGCTACTAAAAACTATATATGGCATTTAAGCAATTTTTGATATAAAGAGCACAGAAATTTGGGTCAGGCTAAAGGTCCTTGCTCCACTGGCATACTACAGATGATACCATAAAGCGTTGTGTGTGAGAAACTAACCAGGTGATTCTGCACACAGTAATATTTTCTGTAAGATATTCTTTTAAGACGAAGACATAGGCATAGGAACAAAAAGGCTGCTGAGGTCAACCTAAGCAGACTATATCCTTTACCATAATAGAAGGTCAATTACTTTGAAGAATGTTATGAGAAAATCCACACTAAAAAAGGACTTGTATCTCAAGGGAAAGACTGAAGAACAACCTCCCCAACTTACAGTGGCCATTTCTGAGTTGCTCCTTAGAAAGATGTGCTGTGCCTTCTCTATCTCTTCCCGACAGTCTAAGGGTCGGAACTAGGAGCCAGACTTCATTTTATCTCACCTAATGACCCTCCAGTACAGCCAGAGGAATGATCCAGGGTGATTGGATATGTGAGCAAATTGCATACAGTCACATATAAGATGCCTAATAGCTCTAATGGTACCGTTCCCCTCTGACTCCAGTTAAATCCCATCAGCAATAATTGGAATGCCTCATACATCAATTGTAAATGACATAGTTTCTCCTATGAAATGGCTTCAGGACTTTGTTTTTGCAGCGATGCAAGTGTTGTTTTATGCAATGCATCTATGATTATTGTACTAAGAGGCCTCACTGTGAAATGGTTATTACTTCACACTTCATGTAGACAATATGTAATTGATACAGATGAATTGCACTGGGCTATGGTATTCACTTGGCACATAATAGGCATTTTAGAATATGGCTATTGATAATTGCCATGTATTATACATCTATATTTACCACTCTTGCCCACTTATCAGCCAGAAAATATGTCTCAATATCAGTCAAAGCCCCAAGCTCCTTCTAAGTACTCCCCACCACCAAGCTACATGCATACCATTATCGCCCACAATCGATGGTCTCATACACCAAATTGATACTGCACAGTGTCCAAGATAGACATGGCATCAACCGCTCGATCAATTGCCCAAGCCTGCAGATAGTCACACATATTGCAGTAGATTCTCACAACACAACATGCATGTACATCCTCCATCAGCGAGTCTCCCCATCACACACAGACCAACATTGCTCCAGTCATACTTACCACAGGCCCAAGCCCATGCAACTGTATGTCACCTATCTACAAGCACACTACCCATGAGGAGGTTTCTCCTCTAGGGTAGATTAACCTAAAGACGGCTACATACTTTGAGACATCCAACCTCAGCAAATAGCCATAAAATTGGGTTTGCTAGTGAATCAGCATTACCAACTGGTAACTTCAATGCTCATCAACAATTTCATACTGTTGATGCAGGAGGAAGTCTATTTTTCATTGCAAATGTTTTGGGTAGACGTCTCAAGGTATGTTGCCATCTTTAGGTTAATCTACCCTATTGCCCACAATTGATTGTCTCATAAACCAAGTCGGTGCTGCAGAGTACCTCCTACAGACATGACACAAACTGATAGATCAATTGCGAAGTCTGCAGAGAGTCACACATGAGATTCTAAGAGTCATACTTGCCAAAGTTTAAGTAATGAATGGTTGCGAGTGTACGAGACATTAAACTCTTCATATTTTCTGCCTAGATTTTTATATGTAATTGAACTTTTACATCATTGTTATACAACTGAGTGCCATTTTCAGTCAAAGCCCTAGCCTGCCCACATGGTACCTTCCACCCACTCCAATGGCATCATAAAAGAATTTAGTCATGTCATTTCTTTGGGTTCATGCAGTATTGATACCAGGGAACGAAATCAGTGGGTCAGGGAAGCTTCTATTATTTGACAACAGCACCACTCATTGAGATTAGGGGCCTGTTGGTTTCTGCGCTGCCCCTAGATGTTTGGGTCTAGGGGTGGAGGAGAAGAGGGAATATCTGATGCCACTGCTTATACCTGCAGTAAGGTCATCACCCTCCCGCGCAACCTTACCTCTACCCCTCCTCTATTGACAGTGTACCAGGGGAGCGTTACATAAGGTTGAGGTAGAATCTGCCTTAACTTGCCTAGTTGAGGCAAACTTAAAGGTAGCCTTAACCGAGCGTTACATAAAGCTGCCTTTAGGTTGCCGTAAGGGTTGAGGAAAATCCTTAACTTGAATTTCCTTACCTTGAGGGAAAATCCTTAAGGTAAGGAAATCTGTGACGTCATCCGAGGGATTCCCCCTATGACGTCACAATATACGGGGAATCCTAAAGACTTTACCTTAACTGTCGCGAACCCCAAAGGATATCACATGCCCGTCGGCCCCACCTACAAACATAACAAAGGTAAGTTTAATCGATGTTTTATCCCATCCAAAGCTATTCTTAGTGTGCACCACTCATCTAAGTTGCCTTAGGCATGCAATAACAATAATGGATTCACATATATATGAGATTAAGTCGGAATTTCGATATTTGTGTTAGGCGATAATTGGGGTGTTGAGGGTGGATTTTGGGTTAAGGAAATTCCTTAACTTACTCGTGTGCGTAAATAACATTTCCTCGGGAGTTTTAGACTGACACAGAATTGATATTTTGGTTTTGTTTCATTTCAGCATCATGCAACAGGGTATTGCCCAAACCACCAAGGTTGCAGAGTCAAAGGGGGGCGACGATGACATGCCAGAAAGTGAACAATCATCTTCTGAGGATACAGATGACTCCACAAAAGACGCTACATTCGACATCGATAAGGCAACGAAGAAGGATGGACCCTCCGATGACTCAGAATCAGAAGAGGACTCTGGTAGTGCAGCCAAGTACCTTTTGAAGAAGGGCAAATCGAAATCCACCTCCTCCAAATCAAAGGATGTTGCTGAACCCAAGGCGTCCACCTCTAAGTCGCCCCCTACAGCCAACGATTCTCTCAATGCAGGGAAGAAATCCCTTTGGTTTACACTTGATGAGAAGGTGGCATTATTCGAGGTTGCTAAGAAGCACCGCCGTCTGTTGCATGAGTATCGCACTGCCAAGAACAGGGACGCCAAAGATGCTGTTAGTCGTAAGATGTTGGGTAAGTAGGATATTCTCTGTACATTGATAATTAGAATTTTCTTAAGGATATCAAGATTCTTTACATCTAAAGTAAATATGTATGTATTTGTAATACTAGATAGAAATTTGAAATATCGTCTTAACTTCTGTCATAGAACCTTGCGTTACATTCTACATAAGGTATAATTAATGTTATTACATTTTGATTTAATTTCTGCAGATGCTGTCAACTCTGTTTCCAAAGTGCCAAACGGACGGACGATGGAGCAGGTACTGAAGAAGTTGGGTGATTTCCCGGGCAAGGCTTCCCTTAAGGTGATTGTTTGGCTTCCCCATTTCAATTGTCGACTTTGCCAAAGACATAGTGTACAGTTATTCTATTGAAGCCACTAAGGCTTCCCCATTTCAATGGTCGACTTATTACACTACTATACAATTTTCTAACTTTCTTGTCTTTCAGAATGATGCCTTAATCAAAAATTACGTGAGGAAGGGGAGGTTTATTCCGCACGGTATGGAGCTAGATGACGCAGAGGTCCTTGCCTTAAAGTATAAAATGGTCCCCGAGATTGCGGGTAAGTACTTACCAAATAAACAAGATTCTTTTCTAGTAATGGATCCCATGTCATCCCACATTATCTATTGAATGTGTGTAATGAAGTATCTTAACTGTTGTACAATCCAAGATTCTTTATAGTTATTAATATTAGTATATACTGTGAAGTGTTATATTTCCGACCATAATGGTGATTAAGAACAATTTTTCTTTTAATATCGTTCTATTGAACAGGCCAAGAACGGGGTAACTCATCCAAAGTCAACAAGGACACCAAGGAGAGTGCTTCGAAAGGTTCAAAGAGGCACCTTGATAAAGACACTGACCCAAACCAGCCTCGTTCTAAGGCAGCCAAAAAGAATGCCGTCGAGGATGTCAAAATAACCAATGATGGGGGTGATGATGATGACCATCCCGATCAAGGGGGGGGTGGGTGAAGCCTCGTCTATGACTGGCAAAGCCGATGATGATGTTGATGCCGGTAACGCCTTGAATGACGTGAATGACGTGGATGATCATGTTAGCAGTGGCCAGCAGCAGGGTTCTGTACCAGACGCTCTTGACACATCACAGGACCATGCAAGGTCCACCCTAGAAGTTCCCTCTACTCCTACATTCGCATTTATGTCGACCCCACGCGTTCGGGCACAGCCACCTCCAGCAGACCCACAACTCGCAGAGGCCATAAGGACATTGGCTAGTTCTCATGAGCGTTTGTCGGAGGCCCTTCTTGGACTTCTGACCCAAAGTGCAGCCACCCAAGAGCTACTAGCAAGCCGTAAGTATTTCTGTGTTTTGGTCTAATATATATAAGCAAAGTAAAGTAAATGGTAAAAAAATTCTGTCCATGTTATTTGTGTATCATGGAATATTACTGCTCACTCAAGGCACCTTCACACTTAAAGATGTAATTTTGTTAATGATCCACGTGTAGTCTCTTCATCTTTTTCAAATTTCTTAACCTCATAACCTTGGATCTTTAATCTTTGCAGAGTTGCGTGGGGTCCGGGACATTCTTGCAATAGTACATCACCGGTGCCTAGCTCCTGTGTCAGTAGAGACCCAGACTGAACGTGTTGTCCGCGAGGGGGAGGTTCAGACCACCCCCCCTACGGTAGCCAACAACGAAGCACAGACATCACATCCTGAGAGTGCCGATGGGGAGGCCCAGACCGAACCAGTTAACCTTTCACGCGTAGAGAGGAGAGTCCTACAAGAATGTAATGGTGATGCAGTTGACGCGCAGGCTGAGGCAGAGGCTCCTATCGAGGAGGCTGGTGGCACAGACAAGGAGAACAGCAGTGAACACAAAGGGCCATCCAAAAGGGGGCGTCCACGCCGAGGCGGACGCAAAACCTAACTTTCATATACTGAAACAATCCCACAGATAAAGCCAATTATTAGTACAAGACTCTTGGCCTGTGTGGACCTGCTTTATTCATGGACATGACAATTGCCAAAACGAGCCTTAATTCACACTACCTTAATTTTTTCCTTCTATCTGACTCAACAAGTTAATATTGTCAGACAGTTCTCTTATGATGCTTTGCATGTTATAGGTAATTAGTTTCGGTGCTGTGATAATCAGCACAGTTAGTTTGTCAAAAAATTATTTGAAGAAAAGTACTCATACTACTCAAATATATAGTGAAAATCAGTGCCTGTTGCAAAGAGTTGCCTTTAAAGAAGTTTAATTGACATTACATAGTTTGCAAGCACTCATAGTACTTCAATAATTAGCATAATAATAGAGCAATCGCAGACTTGAATAATCTGTAATTATTACAACGAATTGACACTAGCGTTACATAAGACACTTCCAGCAGTTACTTATATGTCTACTGTAAAAAAAAATATCTGAAAAATAAAGAGTTTAATTTGATATCTCTGTCGTTCTGTTAGTTGCCACAAACTTATGCCATTCAAGAAATATAGGGAAATATATTAATATATGTAAAAGGACGCTTACATGGTGCAATATCTATTCTGGAACAGTTTATAGCCCAAAAATCTAAAAATTACCGGTTAAGGAATTTCCTTAAGTTTCGTGTTTTGGGGTGCCCTCTAGCGGGAATCCCGTGCAAATGACGTCATTCCGAGGGTGTTTTTCCAACTAAAAGTGCTTCGCGTGTCACCTTAATTATGGCTTCTCCCATCGACCCGGTAAGCTTTATAGGCCTAAAATACATTTAACATACAAGAACTTTCATTAAAGAACATGGTTAAATCCATATGGTCTCTTTCCATGCCAGAAATTAGCCATAATCTGTCTCATTTGATCGAAATTTTGTGTGATTTGAGGTTAAGGTTAACCTTAACTTTCTACCTTAACTTTATTGTAGAACATGCCACCAAGTGAGAGCGACTCGGATTGGGCCTCTGACTCTCAGGCCATGGAGGCAGGACCACCTCTTCCTCCCCCACCAAAGAAGAAGAAGACTGAGCGGCGGAAGGCCACACAGAAGAGGGATGTCACGGTGCTCGACAAGCCAGACCCAAGCTTTGATCCATCAGAACATCAACTGCCCCGAGAACTATTGGACTTAACACAAGAACAGACATTCGATGTCGATGATGAGGACATGTCGGAGGATCATGTTGGCTTCTGGCGGGACGAGGACAGGGATGTACTCGTAAAAGCGCTAAACCATTACCGCAAAGACCTCAAAGGAAACTTTGAGGGATGCGGCGGTGGAAAAGCGAAGCGTGTCCGTGCTTGGGAAAAGGTTGTAGGTAAGTTAGACTTGTAAGGGAGGGTGTTGCCGTTCTTTTACTTCTAACAAAGATCACTCATGAAACACTGTATGTCGTTGTCAATAAAAAATTTCTGTCAGCATCCAATAATTAAACAACCAAATTATTTTCTTTTGCTCAGAACATGTGAACCAGCGTTGTAAGACGAAGTGGAATGTCTCACAAGCACAGGGGAAGGCGTCCCGGTATGCGAAGGAAGTAAAGGCAAAGGTAAGATTCTTAATGTACTGTCAATACTTTATTAAACAATAGACAATGGAATAAAAAGAAATCGCTCTGTAGTAATAAATAACATCAGGTTGTATGGTTTAATTATCCCCCCAAAAAAATATATATAAAACCTAATCTAACTCTACCCCCATTTTCCTTGGCAGTACAACGCTCTGCGCCGAGCTAAGCAAAGGACTGGAGGGGGCGTCATCACGGATGACATGTACCTGACACCGATAGAGCAATCGATGTTAGACTATGTTGGTGTGGAAGGTGTTGTTGGTAGGTAAATCCAACTTGTACATCAGAAAAAATATTTGTACAATATCTGAATCACTTAATACCTGAGTATAATAGCTGAGATCATTATCACGTTGTCTCACTGTGTAGGTACACTTTTATAACATTACATACCTGATTTCAAGGTTGAGATCTAAATATATAAAATATACCTATGTCGTTCACTAACACAAACCTATGTACACTCCCCAACCCATGTAGCACCCTCTTAAAGAATCTTTACATATTGCAGGGATACCTGGTTGCAGGGGAGTCCCACTAAAACCGAACACCCCCATGTCTGCTGCCTCTACTAAGGGCTATGAGAAGGCCGCACGCGAGGCCTGGGACTATAAACGTGAGAACATCCCTGACTATGGTGCTGAACTAGAAACTACAAGACTGCACTGCACCTCAAAGAAAAGGAGCAATAAATCTAAGAAATAAGTGTATGACAACGAAAATTTAACATTCTTTAAGAAAGAGATAATGTCTTAATATGTGCTGTAGTCGAGTACAAACATAGCTGTATGGCAAAGAAAATCTAACATTTAAGTGAGATATAATATCCTAACATTTGCTGTAGTCGAGTACCAAAATAAAACAAATACATATCATGTAAAGGTTGACTTAACAGTATTAAAAAAATAAATATAATGTTGTCAATGTCTTATGTATGCTCTTAATCATCACTGCTGCTACTCTCGGACTCTATATTGTCATCTTCGCTACTGCTGCTGCTGCTGCTGTTGGCATCGCGTTGTCGACGTTGGAAATGGGCCTGGACGTACTCGTCACGATGGTCCTGTGCAACCGGCTCAGGGTTATCCTGGTTGAAATCGCGCGGGCCAACAGCAGCAGCGCGCCTTGGTCTGAACCGGTCCGTTCCGTCGTCCTCAGCATCCCGGTGAGGCGTGCTATCCTCCATAGCCATGTTGTGCAAACATGCACATGCAGTTATCACCCTGCAGGCCTTCGCTGGCTCAAGGTGGAGATAGCCTCCACTGCTGTCTATACACCTGTAAATCAAAGGAGCGTTTGTAAAGTTATGGGGCAGTCAAATCAATTTTTAAGAAATTTGGGATCTCTCTGAAAATCACTACAGAACTTACCTCCATCGCTGCTTCATAACACCGATGACACGTTCGACTTTGGACCGGGTGGACCGGTGCCACCTATTGAATGCTCGTTGCTCCGGCGTGCGCGGGTTGTCATATGGGGTCATCATGTACGGCCTTAGAGTGTATCTGTTTAAAATCAAAAGAGAGAAAATTTAACAGCAAACGACATGTAAGTAGTAACTTCATGACAAAATTTTAAAGAAACATAATACACAAAAAATGTAACAGGTTTCAAGTTTGCATTTTAACCAATTTCTCCAATTGGTGAATGTTAAGCTACCTACCCTGAGTCACCTAGGAGAAAAAATTCTCCCCACTCCTCGGCCTCTGCCTCGTCGTACAGTGCACTGCACGAGAAGGAGTACTGGTCATTTGCTGACCCAGCGAATGATGAATCGATATGGGTTATCCTCATATCAGCATCACAAACGACCTGCAATGATGAAAATACATACAATGAAGTGACAAATACATGGTTTACATTACCTTGAATGAAATGGACCACAAAAGTGAAGGAAGCGACCTATACCAATGTATTCAACATTTTCGCATTTGTATTTTCATTCAAAGAAATAAGGTTGGGATAAATGAAGATTCTTACCATTGCATTGATTGAGTGGAAGCCCTTACGATTTACGAACACTCCCTCGGGGGGGTGTGCACCCTCGTAGTCCGTGGCACTTGGGGAGATGATTTGTATGTGGGTGCCGTCAATGCACCCAAACACAAAGGGCCTACGATGATGCCGGTTGTAAAACCGCCGAGCTTTCTGGATCTTTGTGCGTGGGGTGTCGGGCCACTGTATATAGCTGGAATAAAGAATAAAGTTGAAATGAAATGTTCAAGGTGAGTAAGAAAACGTTAGGTAGAAGAATTTTTTGGAAATTGATTATAAGTACTGCTAAAATAAAGCCAAAAGTTTTTATTGTTACTTAGCACAATACCTTCATTTTAATTAACCGTGAAATTAAAGGTTGATTTTTGATGCAAACTCACCTCGCAGCGTTCTCGTAGAAGAAGTTAGCCACATCCTCGACAACACGGCTTACGGTGGCTATGGACACTTGCTGTGTCTCAGATATGCAGCCGAAGCTAGCTCCGGTTGCAAAAAATCGCAAAGCTAGACAAACCTGTAAAAAAAAATTTGATATATAAATTTAAGGGATCAAAGCCAATTAAAAATTATATTTACCCCCCCCCCACACAAAAACAAATAAATAAAAAATTATTCAATTCATGTGAGGTGAGTGAGCAGCTCATGTAGACTGAAATACCAACAAAGACCTAAATAAGTCACTTGACAAAAATTAAATTCACGATCGTGTGCTAGGTGAGCTCCTCGCTACGTACCTTTACAATATGTCAAGGCTAAGACTTTACCAAAGTTTACCTAAGTGTAGAGTCTTACCTGTTCCATGAAGGAAAGGCCACCCCCAATGCTGGACCCTCTTGTCCTTGTGGTCCAGGCTGCAAACTCTGTACTGATCTTCTTCTCTCGTTTTTTGGACAACCGGTACTTTCTGACAAACTTCCTTTCCGACCACTTGCGGTACGGGTTATGTCTTTCCAGGTAAACCTTGCGCAAACGCCCATTTCTGTCTCGCTCCATCGTCAAAAGTCGCCAAAAGAGAAGCTCGGCGCTCTTTTTTTTGCTGGTCGCCTTAACGCCAAACACCAGCGAGAAGTTAAGGAAATCCTTAACTTTTTGAAGTTTTCCTTAACTACGCCATTTTGGAGACCTCGAGTTTAACGTCAATTAAAAGTAGGTCATCGTAGACCACCAACGGTGCACAGACGTTGAAAAGTTGACAAAACACATAAAGTTTCATTCCCCAAGAGATAACTGTAATGAAACAACAACAAGATGAAAAAAAAAAAAGTTACCCTTAAATTTGGTTTGCTCAGAACCGACCAAAACATCGGTTCACAAAAAGCCGAGGTTACGGCAACTTTACTGCCTTAACTTCGAAAAAAAGTTAAGATTTTTGTTAATTGTAACGGAATCTATCTTAAGGATATCCTCAACTTTGAGGACATCCTTAACCTGTTAAGGAAGTTCTCAAGGACAAAAAAGTTACGGAAAGTTTCAAGATAATTGGTAATTGTAACGGAGATTGTCTTAACCCTACCTTAAGACTTTTCCGAGGTCTTTATGTAACGAGGCCCAGGGCTGGGGCTATGGGTCCTACCATGACTGATCCACACTTTGGAGGATTGAATATAGCCTTCACTACACAATTACAGGGGACATGTGATGTACCATCCTATATGGATTTAAGCTGAATAGTCTTCCAGCCTTACCTATTGAGCAATCACATTCTCAAGTCCATCTTTATTTCGTTATAGATCAGGGCCTTTTCAACAGCAAGTATGATTGCATCCTAACTGCAGCCACCTGCTACTTGTCCCTTTTCCCCTGAACACACCCTACATACTTAATACATAGCCACATAAAGTAGGATCCCGCCCTAGGGATTCAAAAGCTTATCTTCACTATAAAGGCCTCTATGTGAGAAAGAGGGCCTGCTGCTGGTAGGAGATAAAGTGAATCTTTTGGGGACGTAGGGGGAGAGACCTTAAAGTATTGGTGGTGACCAAGCACTTTACAGGCACATTGTGTACATAGGGGGGTGTACAAGGGACAGCGTAATAGGACTACAGGTTGTATGTATATGAAAGGAATATGCCATAATATAAGAACAACTATAACAACTAACCATACTGTGGTTACCATATCAAAATGATTTGTAGACACTGCTTAATGTGGATTAAGCATTCATAAGTTTGAGGAAATGGGCATTTATTCATGATGCAGTTAGGGCACTATTCTGTCTCATTAGTGCATTGCGGTAAATGATCTCAGTGACCCTCTCTTTCAAACCACTGAGAACACCGCCTCACCCCTCTACCCTCTAATTCAGTATAATGTCAGTCAGTAGGTGTCAATACAAACAAGGCTGTCACCTCACTGAGCCAGTCACACACTCATGCCCAAGATGTGGTGCTAATGCATAGAAACTGGGCTTCATCATGTGATTATGGCTGAGAGGGTGTTGGGGGGAGTGTTTTTATGGAGGGGAATGTTGAGAGAGAGAGAGAGAGAGGGGGTGTTAGGAGCCACAGCTGTAAGTTTGATTGCTAACTGCTAACATTTTGCTTAAATGTATATGCCAATAGTGTACAATATTTATAAGTCCGTTTTGATGTTGTCACATATATATATATTCTAGCACTTCATTTCATTTACCCCTGGCTATTGCAGCCTTCACACTTTAGCCATGAGGAAAAACACCAGCATCAACTGGTGGCCACAGAAGGGGCAATACCCTGTAGCCTTTCTTCCTATCACCTCCCCTTGTGGAGGCCCTGGGGGCATAGGGAGAACAGAACCATGTTAGTGAGTGGGATCTAACCTGATTGCGGCAGGTAATACCATCTAGGTGTGCCCCTTAAGGAAACCAATATCCACACTTTGCCACACACATCCACCACAGAGAGGGCCTAATCACAGAGGACTAAGGAGACCACTCCATTAATGCAAGAACCTGTAGCCCCTGCATATGATTCAATGTATAGGATGTCATAAATCTGAAAAAAATGGTACTCTGATTCTTAGTCAAGTTTTAGTGAAGCTTTTGTATGTTTGCTCATTTTCCTCTAATATATTATTACCTTGATACCCCATGTACAAGCTGCACTGCCCTCCTACTGACCCTAAATTCCTCCATCTGATAGCGAGCAACTCAGGTGAAATTTCGATAGATTTTAGTACTGCTCTTATATATCCCTTGCTTATAAGGCCGCACTTTTGGTGTCAATGGCTTATAAGCAGTACATTGCAGTATGTTTAGTTCCTAGATTATGTACTCCTTAATTTCTTTGATTGGCTATTTAGGAGGGAAATATATTTCTTAGTTATCAAGTTATTATGATAAATTACAATAATAAGCAATATTGAGACACTCTATCAAAGGCCTATCGGAGTCAATCACACATATTACACATATTACACTTTCTGTCAAATGTGTCCTCTGCAACACAACACTCTTTTAATGTTTTAATGTAGCCCAGTGCACCTATCCTTCCTTGTAATGGAGAAGGGCGGGGTCCAACCCCAAAACCTGGTGTTCAGACTTCACTGGATTATTGTAATGCCATCTCACAAAGGCACAGATGGGGGTGTAACGGGATGGACTTTATCAAAGGCCATTTCTGTAAAAAGGATAGCTATACTATCGTGAATATATACTAAGAAAGGTGGTTCTGGTATCTCTGGTCACAGTTTCACATCTTTGTGCCAAGAAGATATTTTCGCTCATAGGAACATAATAATTTGACACATTTTGACTCGATATTACTTAATACAATAACATTGATGTTGATTATTTCAACTTAGCTTACACACTATTGTGAACATTTCTATTTTGGTAAGTTGGATACATATCAGAATTGCACCCCAAGAGGAACAAAAAGTACAGACACGTATTTTTACTATGATTCTAAATATATTTCTAGCATCATGGCAACTATTCAGGAGTATATAATTAGTTATTGTGAGTAGAATCACCACGGCAGTATTTATGCATTCAAAATATGATTGTATAGCTATTCTGCTGTTAATGTGTGTTTCTATTTCTTATTGCAGGTGAGTAAATCTCTCCGACTGTGCATGTTGAGGTGTGGTATGTATATAGATATATAAGTTAATGATGTTCCCTCTGATATACCGCTAATATTAATAAGCAATGTCTACATACTGGTAATAATAATATTAATTAATTACTATATATATTATATATAAACATACATACATATTTTATATATATATATTTTATATATATATAATATATATATATATATATATATATATATATATATATATATATATATATGGAAACAGTGAGTTTGGTGGGTATTGACGTTGTCCATATCAAAACCATACATGCCTTTATTTAAGACTTGAAACATTGCACATAACAAGAAGTGTACAATTGAGATAACAATAATATGATAATATTAGATAACAATAGTTAACTTTCCTGAGCACACCTGGCACACAATTCTAGCTTGAAATTTGTAACAGGGGCAATTAATTTTACTCACTGGGTTGAATTGACCAGTAAGAATTGAGCAACAATAACCTTCATTTCCCCAATCTAGGATATAGGATTATCTCCTAACTATTCCATGACTGCTAGTATCATATTATTATGGAATGAAGGTATTTTGATTCCCAAACCAATACCCAGTGCTATGTTAATCAAGTCCCAGCATTCTTCACAATAAAGTCAGCCCTCTCTATAAATATGCAGTATGTGTGAGGGTGCCATGTCTCCTGATGAAAGCTGAACTGGGGAATAAAATGTGGGGATTAAATCACAAAGACCTGATGGCTTGATGGTGGCGGCAGCACACTGCTAAATTTAGTTCCTCTTAGGTGATCTAGCTTCTTCAATGAAAGCCTTAGATCAAGTTAGAAATATATATGGGACTTATCTTCTATAAAAAGAGGTCCAAATGTTTTTATATTTAATTCTGGTCGTATTATTGGTTATTTGTTATTCCTTGCACATAGCATTATAGCTAACAGATAGGGCTTAATTTATGCTTTACACTTAATTACTAGAATGGCATCTGTAATAAATGACAAGTGTCTGTACTCCATACCTACACTGCTATTGTCAGCCTAAACATGTCCCACACATAACATGGTATGGACACTAAACATAGCACAGAGATCCAATACCCCCTGGAGCCTTTATGATCCTTCATCGATTTCTCCACATGAAACCTTCACTTAGTTTCACATGGCAGCTGGTCTGTCTTGAATAGCCATGAGGTATAGAGGGATTATTGGGTAAGGGGCAGGGTGATTAGATGGGATAACAGAGGGTAACACGTCTAGGTAGGTCCATGTAACAGGTTAGAATAGACCAGATCCAGCCCTCTGTCTTATCGACAATGGGCATTAACCATTTAAGGGTCACATGATGCCTCCAGATTCCTTGGTTGGCATGATAGAACAATGCAGTGCTTATCTACTTGCCAGCACTGCATCATGGTCACTGTGTTGGGTTTATTAACAAGACAAGCTTGGCATAATGCATTATGTACACTTGGATAGTTGACTGCATACATGCATCATGGCTTGGTATATTATACTATGCAGGCTATAAGGAGTTAACATAGAGAGTATCTGGTCAGAAATCATAGAAAGTGTGCATATGGGGCCTCACATGTCATTCGCCCAGACATGTGCCCAGAATCATGAAAAATAATTCTTATAAGTATGCTTCTTTTATGATAGCAAGGACACATCTGACATAAATGATAATGTGATTTTCTTAATCTACAGGTCAAAATAGTCTGGACCTGAGATTCTCATGGAGGTATGATGATTGTTTCTGTAGGAAATGAAGCCCCCAACATGGCTTGTAACTTAGGCCCCTAAATGTCATTCGCCCAGACACAATTTCGCCCAGACAATTTTGGGCCCATTTTACCCCCCTGGAGCCCAAAATATTCATATGGGACCATCAAAACCCATATGTAACACAAAGATCTCATCCAGCCTGACACTTTGAGCCAAAATAATAGAGGGGGAAACTAAAATTCGAATAGTAGGGGCTGGAATACCTCCAAATTCGTCATATGCAAACCTTCTATGATTTTCGTCCAGCTATCTTAGGGTAGGGTAGGGCTCTGCCAGGTTTAGGTATACATAATCTATAGGGTGAATATTGGGTAGGGTATCCCCCAGATGTCTATATCTAGCAGAAGTAATGAAACTTTTTGTCAGCAATTAGTCCATATATGTCAGTAATTACTCACTATATATCAGCAATTAGTAAAAACATGTCAGTATTTACTCAGAATTCATCAGCAATTAGTCAATATATGTCAGTATTTGCTCGCATTTTAATGAATAAATGTTAGTAATTACTCACTAGCAATAGGTCAATATAATTATGTTAGTAATTTCTCACTATTTGTCAGCAATTAGTTAATATAAGTTAGTACTTAGTCGCTATATAACAGCAATTAGTAAATATATATGTCAGTAATTACTCACTTTGTTAGCAAATAGTCAATATATGTCAGTAATTACTCACTATTTATCAGAAATTAGTTAATATATGTCAATAATTACTCACTCTTTGTCAGCAATTAGTCATAATATGTCAGTAATTAGTCACTATTTGTCAGCACTTAGTCAAAACATGTCAGTACTTAGTCACTATTTGTCAGCAATTAGCCAAAATACATCAATACTTAGTCACTATTTGTTAGTAAATAGTCAAAATGTATCAGTAGCTCCATACTATCACTGTCCAATTGTCAATTGACAGTTGACATTTGACATTGAAGCCTCTTCCTTAGGACTGAGTCCTTCACCTGTGACATTTTTAATAAGACAAGCTTGGCATAATGCATTATGTACACTTGGATAGTTGACTACCAGGTTTACATACATGTGTGCATCATGGCTTGGTACATCATACTATGTAGGCTATAAGGAGTTAACATAGAGAGTAGCTATATTAGGGTAGGGTAGGGCTCTGTCAGGGTTAGGTTTACATAATATATAGGGTGGTAATTGGGTAGGGTATCCCCTAGATGTCTAGATCTAGCAGAAGTAATGAAACTATTTTTGTTGTATAGCCCTTTACACTGAAAATAAGAAGTATTCAAACATATCATGAGCTCTTTTAGTTTGTAATGCATGAGAGAGTGACAGATAGACAGAAATGTAGAGAGGAGTATGGAAATTTCATCAAATTTGTAGCCACGTTGTGCCTGTTTTGGTCAAGGGGAGTGATGGGAAAAGGTTGTGGAGAATGGTATGTGCTGTAGGAACATTGGTGTTTGTACTCGGTAGGCTTGTATAGGTTTATCAAGCAGGAAAGTAACTATTTTTGATAACCAATATAATGCTATTAGGTTGTAATCATGTCATACAAAATGGCGCACAATCATGTAATCAAGACCATACATTTAAAAGAAAAAAAGTATTGTAACAGATATACCGCTGAACCTCCCATCTTGCACTGGGATCTTGTATCGGTCCCACAGAGAAGATGTCCACTTTGGGTAAAGATCAGTTGAATTCTAAACTAAAAGCTACAAACACCCCATCTGACACTGACTGAGAGCCACCCATTATCCACTGAACAAGATCTCGAGAATCTCCCATCTTGCACCGGGATCTTGCATCAGTCCCACAGAGAAAATGTCCACTTTGGGTAAAGATCAGTTGAATTCTAAACTAAGAGCTACAAACTGGACATGTTTTTCTTCTCGAGTATAAGATGTTCTGGCATGTCCAAATTTCCAGGGAAAATCATGTCCTCCTTGCCCAAGTTGTGAACGTTCCCAACTTGAGCCAGCCCTGTTCAGTGGGTAGGCACACCTTCATGCCATCCATCAACGGATATGGTCATATGCATATATATTAAGGTGAGTCTGGCTCTAGTGTATTCATAAGTATAATTTCTACAATGTGGGATTCTACTGTTAGTCGAGTGAATCTTTGCTAATCTGATTATTTTAGATATGGCAAAGGTATAGAAAAAATCAGTCTGATTAGAAAAAAATACCCGACCGACACCAGTGTAATACCCACACAAACCCCTTGTTTGATGAGGGCACATAATTATGTACAATATACAGCAAATCACAATGCATGGATTCAGAAATCACTACTGTTATATAAAGATGTATACTAACATGGCCAACACTGAGGAAATCACCAGTTGCAGGAGCCCCTGGGACTGAGGGACTCAAATATGAGCTGCTTAATGGCCTTAGAGAGAAGCTCAGGGCTGCTCTCTAATGCTGCATCAATAGCACTATAAATAGAACTGTGCAGTTGACTTTAGAATGGAAGTTTAATATTATGTTTAAGTTCATTTTGGTGGAATGCTGAGAACCAGATTGAATCATTGACCATTGGATAACATTATCATCTCTTTTCCTATTAAACCTCAAGAACCATAGCCCTGTCATACAAATATTATTCATACAGATGCCGTCAGGACAGATGTGTTCTCAGAGAGGAAAGGTATCTAAGTTTGACCAGAAACTGCTCCAATATAATCCATAACTATTTCCAGAGGAGCAATGCACCGTATATTCTCTTTAAGCTGATTTCAAACCAGACCCCGCTGCTCTCCTATAAAAATTATCTGATTGACAGCCACAGATCTTGCTGGAGCCACAATTAAGTTGTTTCTAAGTTAGTACATGCTGCTTGTGCCCAATCTGTCCCCAGGGTGTCTGTGAGTGTGAACTAACAGACACAGTTATCCATTTATCTCAGCCACCAAACAGCTTACTAGGTGATAGGGGACAGGGTCAGGGAGGAGGCAGGTGCTGAACAGCAACATTGAGGTGAGAGGCAGGTGAGAGGTAGTATAGAGTTGTGAATTTGCAATAGAGTTAAGGCATGAGTGCATAGAATGGGTGTGAAGAAAATAGTTTATGAGATTCTGAAACTAAATATATCATTCCATTCATGAGCGGTAATAGTAGAGTTGTTTCTCTAGCTGTCTATGATTCTGAAACCAAAATGTATTATTCAATTCCTTATGCCTTTTGGAAAGGCCCAAGACCTTTTTGTATCAGGCATCTTGGCCTTCTCCATCAACAAGACGAGATGGGAGGAAAGATTTAAAAACATGATGTTTAAGCAAGCTACTACATGATAAGTCACTCTGTAAAAAGCACTTGAAATCTTGTTATTTGCCTGACAATACTCAATGGAGAGAGAAAGGGAGTGAGAGGTGATAGAGAAAAGGGAAGAGAAGAAGGTGGGAGAAAAGTTTGAGACACATCACTATATTATAGAGAGATATACAGTGGGACTTTAATGTAAAGAAAGAAAAGAAAGAAAGATGATTGATGATTTTAGCTTACAAACTCAAGGGAGCTGTGTGGGGCCTTAATGCAGCAAAACCGTTGTTATGGGACAAAAGGGTACACTTTTGCTTGATAACGCCACCCCTGGAGTCTTTATGCAACAAAACTGGCATTAAAGGACAAAGAGTCTTTATACAGCAAATGGTTCTTATACAACAAATAGTTCTTATAAAGCAAAAGGTTCTTATACAGCAAATGGTTCCTTTATAGCAAATGGTTTTTATACAGCAATTCATCCTTATACAAGAAATGAGCAGGTTATTGTCAATTTTAAAAGTAATTTCATAACAGACCCCAAAGGAGCATTGATGAGAACAAGTGGGGCCAATTATGCAGTTCTCAAAGGGTTAACTAGAATGGACATGAGTGTAAGGTGTGCAGTAGACGGATCTGCAAGAATGCATGCATCCTCATTTTGAGAAGAAAACGATGAGAAGGAAAAAAAACCCCAGTTTTATACTAACTGCTTCTCCATCTCCCGTCTTCTCCCTTAACATGGTGCCCCCATATCCCCCCCCCCCACTCACAGAAAGAAAACAAAAAGGGAAAGCTGGAACTTCCATTGAAGTAGCTGCCATATTTGACTTGAGGCATATGCAATAGTTATTCATTCCACCATATGAAAATGTTGAATTTAGGATACTTGACAAATATTCTTGATACTGTGTACTAAGAATACTGCAAAGTAACAACATTTATTTGAGTTGGGGAATAAGAAAGGTTACTGTTTATGTGATGTTTTGTCTTCAAGTGGGATTGACAACTTGTCAGATGCCAAATGAAGGAAAGTAAATCAATAAACCCAAATGGAGTAAAAGAGCCTTTTCCTACCCCTTGCAGCTGTCAACTGGACCATAAAGATTGCTGGGGGTGGAATAATTGGGGGAGGAAGGAGGGGAAAGAGCAGTCAGTATTGTATCCACCTGTTCTCATGCATGCACCCTTGTGTCTCTAATAAAATTAATGTTCGAATAAGCAATTCCCAAAAGGTGATATTTAGCAGGTTTGCTGCTTGAGAGCCATTTACTATATAATCTTGCAGCATAAGAACCAGTTTCAGCATAAGAACCATTTGCTGCATAAGAACCATTTGCTGCATAAAAACCATTTGCTGTATCAAGAACCATTTGCTGTATAAGAACCATTTGCTGTATCAAGAAAATTTGTCTTTTAACACCAGTTTTGTTGAATAAAGGCTCTGGGGTGGCATTATGGGACAAAAGGGTACCACTTTTGCTGTATTGAGGCCCCACAAGCTGTCCACTATAGAAAGCCTAGTTCGCAGATTGACATTTTGAGAGCAACCTGAGCCATATTGGCTGAGCATACTTTGTGTAGCACATTCCCAAAATGTTGTTAATGTATCAACTCCTGCTCACCCCCTTCCTTATCCCTACCCTGACCATACCCCCCATCCCCTTCCCCCAGATTCCTTCATCAATTGAAACAGCTTTCTGCTGAACATGCCTCCTGTTAATGTCAGACCCCTGCTGGAGGTCAGTGCTGGCAGTCATCTTTGGAGGGGTCAGACCTAGGTCAGTCTGGAGCATTTCACTAGGTCAGATAAGTCATGTAATGATCAGGCTCATTTGCAAGTCAGGTAATTGTGAATCATCACACTGCTAGGGGTGGCATGTCCTTTAAGGGCTACATGATGCATCCATATTCATGATTCTTGGTTACCACAATGTAAAAATATAGGTGTAGTGAGTGTACTCATTAGCACTGCATTATTTCCTCATCCTGACCCTTTAGCGGTAGCATGCAGTTACTCACTGGAACTGCATTTGTGTATCATTAACACAAAATGGCATTCCATGGGAATGCATTTAGCTGCCTTAAAAGCACCAACCAGGGGTATGTGAGTCTATGAGGTGGCATATTGTTCAGTGATGATAATAGTGTGGTAGGCACATTAGATGTCTAAATGACATTTCCATTGTTTAGCAATTGTCCCATTAGAAGCAGGGTGATGGTCAGGCGATGGTCATTGTCTGCTTCAAAGGCCATTGAGGGTACCAAATCTTAATCAAAACCCATGTTATCAATAACCCATTGTGTTAATATACCCTGTCATATTGATATGAAAAATGAGAAATTGACATGTCAGAACTTATTTAATTGCTGATAATGCTGCAGTTATGTATGAATAATGAACAAGTAATCAATGGATAATTCATTACGAGTGTGTATTAGTGAACAAGTAACCAATGGATAACTCATGACGAGTGGGTGTTATTGACGGATAATGACACGAGGCCGTAGGCCGAGTGTTATTATCGTTGATAACACCCACGAGTCATGAGTTATCTAAGAAATTGAGCCTGGTGTGGAGGGCATTATCCCACAATCATGCCCAGCCCGAGGGCATGGCCAGGTCAGGCTGCGCAGCAGCCCCTGGCCATGCCCAAGGGCTGGGCATGATTGTGGGATAATGCCTGACATGCCAGGCTCAATTTCGGTTCTACCATAGGTTATTTTGAGTATATTAACTTGAATTATCGTTAGTATGACATCATTGGTCTGAGAGGGCATTATCCTCAGGGCATTATCCCAGGATTAAGCCCTGCTAGCCTCGTTTTGGTTAACATTGAACTCTATGGGATCAAGATGCCCTCTGTTCCTGCCTATGGTAGAACCATTGTCTACTTATTTTATACCACGAAACCAATAAATAATCAATATAATACCAATAAATTCAAGTTGAAAACAAAAATTATTTCCCCTCCCTGGGACTCGATCGAAGCCAGCCATAGTGTGTATACAGGTACATACACCTCCTCGCCCAGCAGCGGACAGCGACAGCGCCCGTCTCGGCTAGGCTTGGCAGCGGCACATGGCGAAAAATAGTGTACATACACCTCCTCACCCGGCAGCGGACAGCGGCAGCGCTCACGGCGAAAAAAGAAGCGTCTCGCTGTTATGTTGGTGTATAAAATACACCTCCTCGTCCGGCAGCGGACAGCGGCAGCGCACACGGCGAAAAAAAAGACGCGTCCCGGCCCAGGAATCGATCCGCGGACCTCTCACAGCTGAGCGCAACGTGCTAACCGCTAGACCACCGCGCCTTCTACATTTACTGCGTCTCGCGGTTATGTTTGTGTATAATACACCTCGTCGCCCGGCAGCAGACAGCGACAGCGCACACGGCTTTGTATCATATCGAGACGTGGTTCGAACCGAGCATTTCTCGTCAGTCCTTGTGGCGCAGTGCATAAGGAGTTGGATTTGGGATGTGAGACTGCAGGTTCGATCCCTACCCTGGCCTGGAAAATTTCGTGGGTTTTAACATGTGACATGTGACATGTGACATGGGAGAGGCGTGTGGTTATCCTGGATAACCGCACGCCTTACATGGATAACCGCACGCCTTACATTGATAACCGCACGCCTTACAAAATTGATGTTACAGCCTATAGGGTGTGCAATATCGACAGATATGTGGATGGGAATAGACCCCAAAAAGCACTGTGTAAGCCAGAAATCGTGGTATAACAAAGGATGGTGCAGGATAACACGAGGGTGCAGCCTGAGTGTAATTATCCTTTGCTAACACACACAAGTCATGAATTATCCATTGACTACTTATTTTATTACACAATATCAATAGATAATCAATAGAATATCAATAACTTCAAGTTGAAAACAAAAATTGTTCCCCCTCCCCGGGACTTGAAGCCTGCCATAGTATGTGTACATGATCGGTACACACACCTCAGCGCCTGGTTTGGCGAGGTGTAGCTGTGTCCAAACCAAACAAATGGCTGCCGGGCGCAGAGGTGTGTGTATCAATGATCTATTGGTTAGAATAAGGTTATAATATCATTATAATTATAGAGGACTGCGGAATGTGTTCAAAACAAACCACCGGGTGCCGAGGGACACGGAAAAAAAAGATTCGCCTGGACCGAGACTCGTCCTGCCTACCTGTACAAGCTGAGCGCAATGCGCTTCCCACTAGACCACCAGGTCATACACCTCGGCACCTGGCTCAGCTTGATTTGAACGCATCCCGCAGTCCTCTATAATTAGAATGCTATTCTAACCTTGCGCATGTGAGAGTTGTTATGGGGGGGTCACAGCCATATCAATGACTTATAGAGACCTGGTTCTAGCCAACCACTTCTCGTCAGTCCCTGTGGCGCAATGCATAGGGAGTTGGATTTGGGATCTGAGACTGCGGGTTCGATCCCTACCCTGGCAATGAAAAATTTCATAGGTTTTAACATGTAACATATGACATGTAAGGACATGTAAGGAGGCATGTTATCCATGGATAACATGCCTCCTTACATGAATAACATGCATCCTTACATGGATAACATGCCTCCTTACAAAAGTCATGCTGCATGCATCATGGTGTGCAATATCGACAGGTATGTGCATGGGAATATCCAGGAAAAACACTCAGAATCACAGAAATCGTGTAATAAAGAAAGATACTCTTAAGTAAGCAGGAGATGATTATAGCAGGAAAAGGCTCCTTATGATGAGAAATATCATGAATTGTCAATGTACAGAAGCTAGTGGAAAACATTGATATCATCAGACAAATTAAAATAGCTATGTGATACAATTATAGTATGAAGTGATGATAACCTTCATTTCCCCATTGTAGGATATCCATATCTCGGCAGTATTCCAAGAATGCCAGCACCCTGTTTTTACCACATCTATTTTGGTTGCCATACCAATATCGACAGCTATGTTTCCTTGATCAGGTCCCTGCATCCTTCATAATAAAGCTGGCTTTTGCCACAAATATGCAATATGCGTGAGGATGCGCCATCTACTGATGAAAGCTGAAATGGGGAATAAAATGTGGGGATTAAATCTTGCAGGCTTGACAGCTTAGTGGTGGCAGCATCACACAGCTAAAGTTAGTTCCTCCTAGGTAGTCTAGGTTCTGCAAGTAGGTCTGGGATTAAGTTAGAAATGTGTGGATCCTCTCTTCTGTAAAAGGAGTTCCTATTTTGATACCTGTCTTTTGCTTATTTTGTTGATGTCTTTTATAGGCCATTTTGATGAACTATATGAGGGGTCAGGCTGTAAACAAATAACATAACTGGATTAGATTAAAGAATAAATCTCAAACATAAATAATCAATTTCAAAGGAATTCCCAACTGCAACATTGTCAGACGTGTAATCAATCTTATCTAACTATTTTGGGCCTGGACAGTGCTTTTTTGCTCATACCTCCAGTTCCTTATCCAGCCATAACGCACTCTCAGACCTTTTCTTCATCTTCAAGAAGCTGCTGGTTTCAATCTGGACATGTTAATAAATTGGAGTAGTATACAAAGTTAACTCCTCCATACGTTTCCAGTTAAAACCATTCAGGGTTCAACGGGGAATCGATCCCCGGCCGCTGTGGCAGGAGGCGAGCTCGCTGTCCACTATACCAAGCCGACCGGTGATACAAAGCAATGTACATCAAGGATTTGAAAAAGTTGTCCGACATACCTGATGTTTACAGACCTCATTAGCATAGATTTCAATTGGTGCCAGGTGGAGTTATTAACAGAGAAACATCCTTACATATCCTATATGAACATGCCATGCCTAATTTCTCCATTTTGTTCAAAATAAATAAGAATCCAATGATTTTCCATAGCAATCCAACGCACACGGCCATTCCTAATTGTTCAGCAACTTGCTGACCCAAAAGGTAGGTCAGGTACATCCGGGCACCTACCCGCTTCGTAAACAAGACGCAATGGCCGTGTACCGAGCCGTGTACGTTGGATCGCTATGGAAAATCAATGGATTCTTATTTATTTATAAGAAAATGGATACAAAATGTAGGTGAACACCAACTAGAGATTGTATATTTGGCGGTGCTAGAATAACAGGGCTTGACATGCTTGGATTCTACCCGAAAAGTGTGTGTAAAGGTGGATGTATGTCGGACAGATTCACAACATTGCCATGACGGCTTGGCAAACCGAGCGGATCACATGCACTTACAAAATGTCTTCTCATGGATTAATTCTGGGGTTATAAGGTAAGAAATTCATACATAATGGGTTTAGGGTTAATAATCCACTCCCACTGCGCGGTCGTGGATTAATATTAACCCATAAACCCACTCGTGCTTTCCCATAACATACATTAAACGCTACATAATATCAAGGCATAACCCAAATGAAGACACTAGGCTGAAGTTTTGTTTTTAAGTAAATTCTAACAATTCAGAAACCTACTATACCTAGACTGCACTGCAAAAATGGTGTTTAGATTTTAAACATGTTTAGGTCTAAACACGTTTAAAACCTAAACATATAGGTCAGTTAGGTGTCTCATCGACTACACATTTAGGAAATGAACACTTTTATTCTAACTACATAAACATTTTTGCTAAACATGTTTAGATATTTAGAGTTTAAACAGTTGAAATATAGGTGTTTAGATTTAAACATCAATATGTTTAGATGCTTTAATGTTGAATCCACACCAGGTAGCAGCACTACCTTTGAATAGACTATCCTTACACAATTATAATCAATTTTTGTGACAAATGTACCCAAACCACATGTTTATTATAGTTTCTATTCATTAAATGTCATGAGAATAGAAGGGCAATAGAAAGTTGACTAGATTCACCTTACACCACCATCATTAGCATGAAATAATCAATAAGCTCAATGACTGACACCTATTTCATGTTATTCTGGAATAGACAAAGCAATTTCCTACCTGCCAAGCTGTTGTACTTTCTCAAGTCTCTCATTCTGATGCAGTGTGTACATACATGCACATGTAAATATGTGTGGCTGACATCTTCGGAGACTTTGACATGTAAATACCCCCTCCCCCAGTAAATGATAAAACAAACAAAAGACATCTTTTTTTTAATGTATACATGTCTGCACACCCCAACTCTCCATCAAAGTATTTAGACATCTAAACACAAAAATACATAAACATCTAAACACAAAAATTCATAGATATCTAAACACAAAGTTTAAACCTAAACACCTAGATTTCTAAACACTTGAACTAAGCACATTGTTTGGCTAAACATGTGTAGGAAACTAATGTGATTATAAAAACGTTGCAAGAATATGTTTAGAATTGTGTTTAGGATCTAAACACCATTTTTGCAGTGTGGTATCTGCATTGAACTGCATGCCATGTATGTTATAGTTCTGACTCCACATCAACCATGACATTGTCCACAACCAATGTATGACACAGTATGTGCACTTAACACAGCACACAGACCGAAAGGCCTCTGGCCTTCATTGATTCCTGTACATAAACCCACTCTCTAGCTTCATACAGGAGATGGTATGTGCTGACTTATACAGGGATTCCTGGGTAAGAGGGCAGTGTGATTAGATGGGATAACAGGGGGTAACACTTCAAGGTTGGTTCACATAATTCCTATAGTGCAAGCAATATGTGCATAAATTTGGAGGTATTGTGAATTTTCTCATAAAAGCCTGATTTCGACTTCCCATTCTTGTCTTCCATAACGATACAATAGATATAAGAGGTGGAGTCACCAAAAAGTCTTGTATCATGGTCATGACAACCATTTTCGTTCAGACATTACTAATCTCCTTCGATATCTTTGCAACCAAATACAGTGTTGTGACAAATAAGGTGTCCATACCCATGTTTTCAGGGTCACAGAATACCATTATGCCATGGGGAAGGGTGTAGTATACTTTTGTTTGACTTTGGAGCCATTTTCTCTCCACCATTACCAAAAGATTTAATATTGGCAGGTTCTTTGTAGTGAAATAGAGGATTACAATGATTAAGGTGTCTATACCTATGTTTTCATGGTCAGGGAATAATTTTCCATGCAAAAATATTTTCTGTTGGCAAGATATTCTTTGAAGACGAAGACATAGGCATAGGAACAAAAAGGCTGCCGAGGTCAGCCTAAGCAGATTCTATCTTTTACCATAATAGAAAGTCATTTTCTTTGAAGGATGTTATGAAGATATTCACACTAAAAAGGGATTTGTACCCCAAGGGAAAGGCTGAAGAACAACCTCACCAACTTACAGGGGCCATTTCTGAGCTGCTCCTTAGAAAGAATGATTCAGGGCGATTGGATATGTGAGCTAATCGTACACTGTCACACATAAGATGCTATACATCCACCTACATCTCTAATGGTACAGTGAGTACAGTTACCCTCTGACTCCAGTTAAATCTCAATAATTGGAATGTCTCATATATCAATTGGTAATGTTTCTCCCATCTTTGAAATGGCTTCGGGACTCACTTTTTGCAGCGATGCAAGGGCAGTTTTACATTTACCGCACCGCAACATCAATAATGTATTGTCGTTTTATGCAATGCATCTATGATTATTGTACCTCACTGCAAAATGGTTATTACTTCACACTTCATGAAGACAATATGTACATGTTTATTGTATATTGGAATGATGAGGGCTAATATAAAAAAAAATTAGAACCATATGATATGATAATGAAAAATGTATTGATACAGATGTATTGCATTCGGCTATGGTATATACAATTGGCAGATCATAGGCATTTTATATAGCTATAGATAATTGCCATATGTCTCAATATCAATTAAAGCCCCAAGCTCCCTCTAACTACTCCCTACCACCTAGCTACAAGCATACCATACTTAAAGAGGTTTCTCTCATATTCCTAACATTATTGCCCACAATCAATCGTCTCATACACCAAAATTATACTGCACAGTTATACTTCCCACAGGCTCAAGCCCCTGCAACTCACATACCTACAAGCACATTAGCCATGAGAAGGTTTCTCCTCTAGGGTAGATTAACCATCTACCTAAAGACGACCACATACTTTGAGACATCCACCCTCAGCAAATAGCCATAACATTGGGTTTGCTAGTGAATCAACATAACCAACTGGTAGATTCAATGCTCATCAAAGATTTCATACAATTTATGCAAGAGGAAGTCTATGTCTCAAGGTATGTGGCCATCTTTAGGTTAATCTACCCTATTACCCACAATTGATTGTCCCATATACCAAGTCGGTACTGCAGAGTACCTCCTACAGACATGACACAGACTGCTAAATCAATTGCTGAAGTCTACAGGTAGTCACACATATTGAGGAGATTCTCACAGTCGTACTTCCCACAGGCTCCTCCAATGCTGATGATATCATTCATATTAAGGTCTTAACCAGTATTAAGTCTGCTTATTGTGGTTTAAGAGTCAGTGTGGTGGATGTTTACAATTGGACATTGGTGCACTGCAGAGCAACAAATTGCGAACTTGTGGCTTCATTATTTAGTTTTTCTTTTCTTGGTTTGTGGGGAATCCACTTTCTGATTTAGGACATCACCAATGAAAATTTTTGCAACATCTTTCTATATAAAATGGCATGAAATGTCTAGATTTAAATCTGCTTCAAAATGTGTGCCAACGCTTGGCTTTAGGAGAGTTTATAAAGTAAATGTTTTATAGCATATGAAACATTTAATTCTTCAAATTTGCTGCCAGGACATTTCACATGTCATTAAAATCTAAACATGAGTGCCATTTTCAGCCGAAGCCTTAGTCTACATAGTAGGTTACCTTCCAACCGCTCTAACAACGAGGGTACTAATAGCATTTAGAGAAGGCATTCCTCTGGCCCCAGGCAGTGTTGATACCAAGGATGAGAGGCAGTGGGTCAGGGAAACTTATGTTATCTGACCACAGTCAGGCTCACAGAGATTACCGGGCATGTGGGTTGTGGCCTCCCCCTAAGGGGGCTAGTTGTAGAGGCAGATTGCAGGAGGGAATATCCGATGCCCCTGCTTATACATGCACTATGGTCATTACCCTCCCACGCAACTTTACCTCAACCCCTCACCCTATTGACAGTGTACCAAGGCTGGGGTTATGTTTCCTAACGCGATATATTGACAGGATTACTTAGAAATAGTTTGTCTCACATGCTATCAAATATTTACTTTCTAAACCTCTGGTCAAGGGGTCGAAAAAATTCTGACCCCTCCTCAAACCCACCACCCTGTTGTTAAAAAGTTATCACTCCCTTATTCAATATTGCTGGAAGGTCTAATTAAGTCCTAATTAAGTCCCATCTTTACTTCATTAACCAGAGCTTTGTCGACAGCAAATACCTCTTCAACCTTGAGGACAGGAGGTACACATGAGATTGGGAAATAGGCCTACAGGTTGAGGGTATATGAAACAGACATGCCATACAGGAAAAAACTGTAACAACTAACCATACTATAGTCAACATATTGATAGGACAGAATTTACAATAAACACAGATGGTGAAACCCATGGATAATGATATAATCCCAGACCCAGCCTTACATTAGAGCAAAGACCGACGGATGAAGGTTGGTGTTAGTAAGACGGAGCAGTCCTACTGCCTCCCATAGGTTTAACGTTGTGACGGGGTTCTCGGTGCGCCAAGGTATCCAGTGTGCCGTGAGGGTGTAGCAGCGCAAGGATCCCATAGAGCGCAATGTTAAACAACACATTTTGAAAAGTTATTTAAAAATACTAATCCTTGGAATATTGGAATAATTCGAACACTGGGTGAAAGGGCAGGACTTAAAGATGCTTATCCTTAGGTTTAGATATGGTTTATGTGAACTGTCTTGTCATGGGGACCTTGGATAGCCCACATAACTTGTCAATTTTGGGCATTTTCTACCGAAACACGTGAAAACAACCCATGTTCTCCCTATCAAAACAATTATTTGTATTCCTTCCACAGCTTCCATATCATAGTATATGACAAAGAAAGACCTAAATATGAACTGTACCTAGTTTGATTAGTGTTATATTGTCTAGTTTAGACACATGGACAGTGGAAAGTGAAGTTACGAATCCATGCACTTTGCTCATTGCGGGAGGAGAGGTGGTGCAAGGAGGGGTCAAACAGTCAAAACTTTCTGTCATTCGGGGAGTTCTCACAGTCACACATCTGATTTTTTATCAAAATGAAGTAGATAATGGGCTTTTTCAAGTCAATATCTGCCCGTACATATTTGGTTCATCCTAGAATTCCAAGGATTATTATTCCAAAATCGCTTGTAAATTTGGGTTGTTTAACACTGCGCTCTATGGGAGCCGTCGCGAGTACACCCTGGTGCAAGCTGACCCCTCTCCTACCAGTTACGCGCTTCCGAGACTCAATCTCTCGTCACCCAATATGGCAGAGTGGGATCTCTTATACTGTATTCTACCTCTTTGATTAGAGTGGCTTTATGAGGATTTATCCATGATGCAGTCAGGGGACTATACTGTCTCATTGGCGCATTGCTATAAATGATCACAGCAGGTTCCATTCCAGTGACCCTTTTCAACAAAGCACAGGGGACACCCTTCCCTGACAATAGCTGGCCTTATGCCATGGCTAATATTGACGACACTATAGATTAGTACTACTTACGCCATATTCAATGGGGGGGTGGAATACGATCCTCGCATATTCAGCGGCGCCATTTTGAAATTTATACAGAGCTAATTAGTTTCGTATAAAGGTATGGTTATTACAAGTTTCACGCAAAAAAAGAATGATTGAACTAGTTAATTAATATGTTATGAATTGTTTAAGGTATATCTATGTATAAGCGCCATGTTAAAAAAGAAGATATTGTCCTGCGCAAGGAACATTAATATCGAAACTAAAAGCAGCAGCTAGCTCCGTATCACATGACCTACTTCGTCGAGCAAGGTGTCATGGCGTATGAAAACAAACCGGGATGACTTGACACGTTGAAAAACAGTAAATATGGTTGTGTTTCTTGAATTTAAAGCAAATTCATCCCGTAGGGCCATGGCATAAATGCAAATGTCCATTCCAGGGAATAAATTAGCATCGTATTCACCAAATTTATTCCCTGGTCATGGAAATTTGCTTATTTATTCATTAGGCCAATCCCAGACGTGGTGATAAACAGATTCCTTTATTGGTAGGCGTCAGTGCAAACAAGGCTGTTACTACACTGACCCAGACACCCAGTCACACACTCATAGCCCACATGTGGTGCTAATGCCAAAGGCAACCGCAGATAGGCCAGACTCGATCGGTATCTAAAAAGTATGGTCCCGATCTGTACGGGAACATCAAACATGTTTTATATTGTCAGACTCAATCGGACCTGCAGATGCTCCCAATCGTCAGGATTGTCCGATCTGTGGCCCCCTTAAGAATGATTTTTGTCATATAACTATGGCTTAGTGCATAGGCGGGGAAGGTGTGGGGGGAAGGGAATGCTAAGAGAGAGGAAGTGTAAGGAGGTCATAGCTGTAAGCTCAAAAGCTAATTGCTGCTCCGCCCCCAAATGGGACATTTCCAAGATAGGTTATTGAACCAATGAGTCACATGTATCAGCCAATAACGCATGAGGCGCGTAGCACCAAATGCGTTATTGGCTGATACATGTGATGAGTCACATGTAAGGTATTGACTACTTATTTTATTACATGATTAATCAATGAAATATCAATAAATTCAATTTGAAAAAGAAATTGTTCACCTCCCCATGGGACTCGAAGCCTGCCATAGTAGTGTGAGTATGCTATATTTTTGGACCAGTAACATTACAAGCTATGTTGTGGTCAATTTATAGAGATATTTAGTTACTCTAAGACATCTTTCTCTAAACATTTGTGCCAACACTATGTAATCCTATGACAAAATCACTCAGACCTCAAGATTATATATCTTAGAAACTAGCCTGGGACCCCCCTATTTTCTGTTCACTATGTACATTGTATATATACAGGCAAACACACTCTGTTTCTTGTCAGTCCCTGTGGCGCACTGCATAGGGAGTTGGATTTGGGATCAGTAGGGTAGGGGTGCGAACCCTACCTCTGGCAATGACATTCTTGTGGGATTTAACATGTGACATATGACATGTAAGGTGTGCCTGATATCCATGGATAACAGGCACTGGGTGCCTGATATCCATGGATATAAGCACACCTTACAAAGGTCATGATGCATGCATCATGGTGTGCAATATTGACAGGTATCAGGATGCGAATATCCAGGAAAAGCACCCAGAGTCACAGAAATCGTGTGATTGTGTTAGAGAGACTTAGAAGGCATAAGTAGTGCAGCCACACTGGTTTATGTGTCTGGAACTATAAGTAGTGTGGTAAGCAGGGTTTGCTTCAGGATAGTGATTGTCATGCTGAAGATAAAAGTATATGTAGCAAGGAGTTTAGATACTGCAGCATCCTTGTATGTAGCACGATTTGGCTTTTATCTACAAAACTGTTACTCATATGTAATACATGTTATATTTTATATGTTGTATATTTTATTCTGAAGTTATTCACTAGGCATAATTAGTAGTTATCATGTCTATTGTCATGTACTGGGTGTTCAATGAGAAAGTTGAGTGCCCCTTGATCAGTATAGAACAGTATCACGACTAAATGATTTCATGATTTACAAGTACTATGATTTATCAACACACATTTATCAGACTGTAAAATTCATACCTTCTGCATTGATTAATTAATAATTATGGCAGTGATTTTGTGATATCAATCAGAGCACAATGACATTGCACACTACTGGCCATTTCACCCATTATATTTTACATACTTTATCTTTGTAAATAGATCATTTACTTTTTAGATTTTATGATTGACTATTTTAGGAGAGAAATAGATTTCTTCATGTTATTAATGAGCTACTTAGATACATTGTAGCAATTAGAAATGTTTAGACACGCATCCACCCCAGGCCTATCAGAGCCAATTGCACCTATTCCATCTTCTGTCAGATTTCTCCACTCTACAACTCAATCTAGGCAATCACATAATGTGTGGGAAACTGGTATTGACAGTTGAGGACATCAAGTAACCATGTGCACTTAAATTTTAAAAGAGAAGGGCCAGGTCTAACCCCCACACTTGGTGCTCAGACCTCACTGGGCCTTTGCAATTCTGACTTGTAAAGGCACAGGTGGGACTGTAATTGGGTAGAGTCTAACAAAAGCCATTTCTGTAAAAAGGATAGCTTATAGTATTGACTGGGTAAGTAATTCTGAACTTATGCTAAGAAAGGTATCCCTGGTTACGGCATCCCTGGTCATGGTATTACATATTAAATAATCTTGTCTGTGATGCCAAGAAGATGTTGTGATCACAGTCATTTCCACGGGCATGGACTGGTTACCAGGTTTAGTCTGTGTAGGTGTTATCGATGTATGCTATTGAAGGGTGAGAAACTAAAGGGAACAGTGCTGCACTCTGCTGCCTTTATTTGCTATGCACAGACCTTGATTATGGAGGTGAGGGGTTACTTTGGCAAAGTCACCACTCGCCTCCTTAATCAAGGTCTGTGCATAGCAAATAAAAGGTCATTTCCCACATTTTGCGCTTAATATTGCATAAGCTATATAACATTGATGTAGATAATTTAAGCTTTTTTACATTATGATATGGACATTTTGTTTGGTAACTTGAATGCATATCTGAATTTCAGCCAAAGAGAAACCGTCTGTATCACCACAATCTTTCTATCATAATGGCAACTATTCAGGAGTATAATAGTCCGTGTGAGTAGAATCACCAGGGCTGTATTTATGCATTAAAACATAATATTATAATTGTATAGTTATTTTGTTGCTAATTTTTATTTCCATCTTTTATTGCAGGTGAGTAAATCCATTTGACTGACATGTGATAGATTGGCTAGCTTGGGGTGTGGTATGTATATAGATATAGATCAAATTTCCTCTCACTTTTGTTTTTTTTCCCAGAGAACCATTTTAGCTTAAATTTTGCATTTTCAATTTTAATTTTGACCAGGGAACTCACTTTGAGTCATGTTTTTATATTATAGTGTGTATGGGTCTATAGTGGGGTTTTTAATTGTATCTTAGAAAAGAATAACATTTCATCATTTTGAAATAGCCTAAACACTGACCAATCCAGAAAATCAAATTGACATTTTCAGAGTGGCTTGAGGTAGATTGGCTGAGTATACTTTGTTAAGCACAATCTCAGAAGGCTATCAATGCATTCCTAAGATCCACCTACCTTCTTCCCATGCACACTCACCACAACCCACCCCTACCCCACACCAACACTAGCAATTCAGCCTGCCTCCGATCATGCCTTACGTTAAAGTTAGCTGGGGCTCAGTTCTGTCAGCAAACACTGAAAGGGCACATACCTAGGTCAGTGAGGGCAGTGATATATATATATATATATATATATATATATATATATATATATATATATATATATATATATATATATATATATATATATATATATATATATGCCCTTGTAGGATACATGAAAACATTGATAGAAATGTGCCATGCTGAGGCCTTGAACTCTGGACCCTCCACATGCAATGCCAACTTGCTACCACTGTACTAAAGATCAATCCAGTGTAGATTGGTCTGTTGAAAAGCCATAATGTCCTTTTCATTACAGGGTACCTTGTACCTACAGCCAAGAAAATACATCATTCCCTTGGCTGCTGATAAATCGATTGGCTGGTTAGCTCAATTGGGAATGCAGAGGTTTTCAAATGCAAGGGTTGTGAGTTCAATCCCAGCTTAAGCCCATGTTTTGTAGTTGCATTGCATTGTTTTGTGCATTGCTGGTTCTAGTATTAACATTGCAACTGGTACAGTCACAGAGGAACAAGCTTCATTCATAAATATTCACTAGCATCTAAGGGAGTGCACCAATCAGTGAGACCACTACATTATGAAAAAATGATCCAGAATCCAGGATCATTCTAGAGGAGGCATTGCAGTGATTTAATAGGAAATCTTCTAGGCCCACTATACAGGGCCTGGAAGATCGAGGCTGGGGTCCTGTTTGCTCCCCACATTCAATTGTCTGGGTTCTGTCTCTTTCTGTGTCATAATGCTCCTATTTAGAGCGTGTGACTACACTTTCCAACACTGGATTGAACCATTATACTGGCCTGTTGGGAGTGTATCAGCATTATGCTGACACTGGGAGGTTGATATACTAGTGAGAAACTCACCAGGGCTAACTTTATGACCATTGAATAGGTAAGGATATAATCCCAATATGCTAGAATAGGCTTGACCCTATCCAGAAAGGACAAGGAATGGTGACATTTTGCACTACATAATGGTACAAAGAGGGAAGCTCTATGAAGGGGCCATGACAAAAGACATGGCATTGTTAACTATGATATCGGTAAGGACACTAAGACAATAACTCAGATAAAGCCAAAAGCACCCTGGCATCTTCCTTGTGTGTTATCCATTGCCCTTACTTCAGTTTCAGTTGTTGATGGTAATATTGACTCAGTCAATAGGAGTGCAGATCATATTTGAGTCAAGTCTGAAGTCTACAGAAATCACTCTGAGAGGCCTCAATTCTACTCAACTTTGCTTTTGATTAAAATTGAGGCAGATCTAGGTAAACACTGAAGTTGAATTGGCTTCAATATGGTCTCAATGCTATTATCAACAATAAGTGAAAATTTCTACTACAAAAGAGTCTTGCAGTCTGATTCCTGGTTACTTGTATTTCAATTATCTTTATTTTGGTCTGTAAACCTGTTCACTTGTACTCACCTACCTCATGAAATCTAATTTTGTTAATTCCCAAAAGAAATAGTTGTCAGGAATAACCAGAAAGCACAGAATGTTTAAATGGTTGTGAATTAGTTTAGATGCATGGCCCCAGGGGAAGCATTGCAGACACACCAGAGAGTGGAAGTGAATGAGGCAACAAAGCCATGGTTTATATTTACTGCTGCAGACCCAATCATAAACGACCCCCCAGGGGCTGAGGAATACATGGGCTGTTCAATAGGTTTCTCTGTTAGCTGGAACTGCTATCTAATACTGTGTCAATGGCTCTGTGTTCATGTAGAGCTTATTGAGGAGCTATAAATAGAACCATGGGGCGGGTTTTCTGAGGGTGACTTCAATGCTTAATTTCATTTTAGTGGAATGCTCAAACGTTTACATTGTGGGCCTTTAAGGGTATATTTTCATTAAATAAACTAGTTAGAAAAAACTGCAAAGAACCTAATTTGATATTTATAATACTCATAAGGTATTATTGAAGTCCCCAGTCAATGCACAGCTGAAAAGAAGTATGGGTTACCATCGTATGTATTTGGAGGTTGAGACTATGTCTAGTAGTGGGCATTGTCCATGACATACAAAGCAGTTTATATTATCATGCAAGACTGAAATACTATACTTTCAATCTAGCCTTCTTCTTTGTGTCAGTCAGCTGATTTCATAGCAGCCCAGCTGCTTTATTGACAAAATATCCTTCTTATCTGAATGAGAGGACCTACTGTTAATATTACAGCACTTCTGACCTAAGAGCTCCATATCTTCCAGGAGTAACTTCTAAGTTGCTTATGCACTATCTGTCCCCAGACAGTCAGTGGCCACAGTTGTCCAAGGACAATGAAGTCTCAGGATGATATGAAACTGTAGGGGAAGTTTTCCTATAAAGGGCAAGTACATTTAGGATATATTGTGAGTGTGACTAAAAACATCATAAATTTATTTACCAGTTGTTGCAGAGAGAATGATTCTCCAGCCCTATTTGATTAGAGATTTTGTTTGTATTGATCCATTCATGAAGTATTTGGAAGCATCTTTGGTGCAGTCTTATATTACATCTTTGTTTGACATTGTTTGAATTGCATTGCTTTAACATTGAGGTGACAGGTTCTATGTCCTCTATTAAATCACAATTCTATTATTCACTTTAATGGGAATTAGGAGACTTTGAAATTCATGACAATAGACTGTGGCAACGAATGAAGCTCCTACACTAATCTATGATGATAACAATCCCACAGTTAAGCCTTACCATCAATACCAGTAATTCTTGAATTTGTCTGTCAGAGGTATAGGACTAGGAACTTTATTGAGAGTGGGATCATAAAGTTCCCTGTAGGTGCTCTTGTATAATCTCATATTTGCTTTTAGAGGGGCCTACTTCTCCCATTATTTGCGGGCCGGGAGAGTGAGGGCTCCATGATTTCTCTTTCTTAATGCCAGTGAACAATATCCATTTACATTCTAATTTTTGAATGGAGCTTTTGCAAATGGTCTGGGCAGGTGTGGTTTGATGAAGATTTATTACTACATAAAGCCCCCTGCCTTTGACACTTTCGTTTAAAGATCAGCAAGTGATTTTTGTTTTACATGCCACATAGTTGTCAATATTGCCTTATATGAAAGACAACTTATTACTTTCCTTCCTTTTCCTTCTTTTATAATGAACAAATAACATGAATATACACATTCTTAACAGACAGATGAAACAGCATATTGTGGAGTAAAAGTAAAGGTAGAGCATTTAGGACACATATTTTCCATGAATATTATCAACTGTCGACAGTCCCATACAGTTAGTTTGCAGCAGTGTAAGTGTGCATGGTGCCACCAATAGATATGGCACCCCCCATACATCAATGGCCTGTGCTGGTGGATAGCCGCACTTATCGCTGATAGATTCTCATAACTTTACATTACTACCCCCTTTCTGCATATGTCCAGACCCAAAGCATACTGAGGCTCTGTGAAAAGGTGTGATTTCAAAAGGAGGAAGGAAATAGAGTTTCACCGATTAGTTTAACTTTCATGATATGAATTTGAAAGACAATTTAGGACCAGTATGGAAAAATAGCACCTTCACTTTTCAACATGAGTTATCATGTCAGCATGTCCTCATGATAAGGGGATGTAGAAAGTAAAATACATAGGGCCAAGCTCAACAATTCATATACAGACTCTGAATCAAAAGTATGTGACAGGGTATATAGGCCCACTGGTTTAACTCTATAGCCCTTTGCATCAGCACCTTCATCGATTTTCCTATTGACATAAATAAAGAATACAGAGCCTTGTGGGACTCCAAAGGCCACCCGCTCACTCCTGATTTGTAACCCCCAATTTCCGTGTATTGTGTTCTGTCAGCTAGGTAACTTACCAACCACATATAGTCACACTTTTGTAATTTCAGGCTCTTCAGCTTATGTATGAGATACTTATGGTCTACAGAGTCAAACGCCTTTTTCAGGTCAACGAAACACAAGGCAGTCACCTCTGCCAAGTCTCGGTTCTTATAAAGATCATTGGCTAACTCAAATATTGCATCACCAGTACCAAGCCCGTATTGCCTATTGCTGATTGAACCTCTAATTTTCATGCATTTTGTTAGATGTGCATGCATGCACTTCAATGCAATTTTAGACACTACGGAGAGCAGCGATATCGGTCGCCAGTTATTTATATCCTTAGGATTTCCTGGCTTTGGGATTGGAGACACTCTAGCCTCTTTCTATGCATCAGGGACAGTACCTTGGTCAAATAATTCATTAATCAAGTGTGTCAACTAGTCAATAAGCAAGAGTAGTGCCTCTTTTAGATATAAAGTACATACATCCTTCATGCAAGACGTTTTACTAGGGTTTTACCAGAATTTCCACAAGCTCATGTTGTGCCTCAAGTTTTTCAAAAACTGAGTCTTGTTCAGGAGAGTACTCTGTGTTACAGTCTAATTGCGGGTTACCACCTGCTGTTAGATTTTCAGAAAGTACCTGCCGAATATTAGCAAAATAGTTGTTTAAATAATCAACCGAAGATTGATTCCCCTTTAACTCACCATCCGGACCCAACAAAACCGGGGATTGTATAGCTCACTTTGGCTTCAGTACACCATTTAATATTTTCCAAAACCTTTTGGGATTTTCATGATTTTCATCCAGGTTAGATTTTACTTCAGATGCCTTAGCATGCTTCACTTTTTTTTTGTTATCCTGTTATGAAGCCTCTTTGCCCTATTGAGGAATTTTTTTGTTTTTAGTTAGAAAGAAGTTATCCATGGCATCAGCTCTGTCAGAACACAGCCTGAGGATTTCTGCTGTCATCCAGCTTTTTCCACAGTCTTTGTACTCCCTTTCATGAAGTGGACGGTAATTGTCAAGATATTCTGTCAGACAGCTCTCAACAATTTCCCACTTTTCACTGACATTGTCTGTTTGCCAGAATGCCTCCCAGTCCCATTCATTAATCCAGGATACAAGCTTCTCATGCGAATGATGCTTATAGTTCTGTGACCAGTACTTACTGATGGTATAGTCCTGATCCTGCATAAGCATTACAACAAAAACAGGAAGATGGTCAGAAACCAGCTAATTTAGAACTCCGCTATGTAGTTCTTTTTTGTGAGATTGTGATAATATGGTCTATACAAGACCCCTTTTTTCAAAAGGTTGTGTGCAGAAGTGAATGCGATTTTTTAGACCATAGTCTCTACACTTATCTACCAGTTTCATTGTTTTAGAGCATTCTTCTTCGAGAACATATAGTATCACCAAGAACCCAAAGTTCTTGTTCTGGCCCTGAGAAATTAGTGTAGTGAGTATCAAGCTCTTTTTTAAACTCATCCAATTCACCACTGGGTGGTCTATAGACACATGATATGACCAGTGGTTTTCTCTTAGGTTGTTCAACCTTTAAGGTGAGAAGTTCAATGTCTGGAGTAGTCTTGATTGACTTCTCCATTCTCGTAACATACTGTGCTATATGGTTGTTCATGTAGATTACTACCCTACCTCCCTTTTTCAGGTTCCTGTCCTTCCAAAACAGTTGGTAACTATCCCAGGAAATGATATCATCATCATGTAGCTCGGTTAGCCAAGACTCACTTATACATAAGATGTCTATATTCTTAAATGCTTCAAAAAGCTCGATATGTTTCAAATAGAAACTCCTCGTGTTGTAATGGACCATTTTCAAACCCCTTAGTTCCCTGAACTCATTCAACCTTGTGGTCTGCATTTTCTAGCGACACTTAAGCAAGATATGCACTCAATGCACAAGATAAAAAAAATAACAAGTATCAAATACTAATTTACAAATTTTCAAGGGCTTATATCTAACCAAGAAGGTGTAGAAATAAATGAAGTACTTTAAGCGAGCCTATTCTCTTATCTCTAAACATACCCTTGATACCCCATACATGCTCACAGACCTTGGATGTGGCAATAGGGGATGTACTGTTGCCATAGCACAGTGGACAGAGTGGATCTTATCTCCTGGGGAAGGGATCCAACCCATTTCCCAGCAGACCAGTCATAATATCAATGGATCAAAGGGAAAACACATGGGTAGCATCACCATTCAAAGATCAAAGCACTGTGGTGGGCTGTACCATTATCTTTTTAAGGCTACATTATGCCATTTGGAGTTATATCTATAGCTTGTCATGCACTTGACTGAGTAGCATCTCAATTTTGGCAAATTGAGACTGAGATCACTCAATGCTAAAAGTTGGAGTGAATGAAGTTAAACTGCTTGCACATGCATATTCCTTTCTAGTGAATCTATATTTTCTTTACCAGTCAATAGATAGTACATCTTTCAGTGTGCCCTGTGTGCGAATAATAAACAAATGTGTCTGGTCTGACTTTTGAGAACAAATTAACCCAATATCCTGAGGTTTGTCATGTCCCCCCAGCCTAAAGCCCATTCTGGCCTTAGTCAGTCTTCAGCAGATTCCTTAACTTAGAACATTCAGTAGAGAAGGTAGATATGTGACTGAGGAGTGTGTGAGTGGCTATCATGATCAATTGAGTGGCATTTATAGTCAATCAATTGTGCACAGTTCATGGATCAGTCAAGCATGCAGGCACTTTTCAATCACACAGACCATATTTAGAATCAATACACTTACACTAAAAACCTGGTTAGAGGTTGAAAGAGCACAATGGGAGACAGGGTTTTGGGAACTTAAAGGGGGAGTGACGCTATGACTAAACCTATAAAACCTGACCGGCAGCTTGCTGCTTATCATAATAGGACCCGCCTCTATGCCACTCTAGTCAATGATATGCAGAGAGCCATGGAATGGGGACAGAGGATCAGGCAGAGTTGTAGTCTGCAGGCATGTTATATTTAGCAGGGTGGTGGAACTGGTTGGGGTCAGGTAGTTAGAAGATTGATCTCAGGTTGTAGCTCATCACTGAGGCACAGCCATACTTTCCCTGAGAGGGGGGTCAATCCCTTGGAGTTGGATATTATGTGCGAACATGACATCAAGGGAAAAGGGACCCTACCTGGGTCTTATCTGGGCCCTGGGCATGGGCCCTCCAGGGCCCTTGAATGGAAGACCTTTGACTAGTGATACTTTTTAGCTAATTTTGAAGGGAGAGGGACATATTTAATATCTATTTTATTCTTATCTTTGAGGCAAACTTTACAATAGAACAAACTTCAGTCTGGGCCATTCACTTGTGTGCAACAAGATGGTGATTTTCGGGCATAAAGTAGTGAAATATTTCCATAGATAATAATTCCAAATAACACTTCTGGGTTATGGGATTTGGTAGGTCTCCCTTGATTAGGGTATGCTATTTGGTCCTTTCCCTTAAAAAGGGTCCAAATTTTTAATTCTTACCCCATGATAATGGCACTGAATCTAAGAGTCTGCATAGAAAAATAGGGAGTGGCCCCTCTGACCCACTGACCTCTTTGGCACAGTCTGGGCAGGTAACTGTACCATAAAGAGGAACTTGCAATACCATTTAGATTACACACTGTCATTAAGTAGTACAACACTAATACGCACATCATGTCTTAGATGATACTAATACTAATACCATATGTGCAGAATGCATTGGGTTTATATGAATTAATAAAATATTCAAAGTTTGTTTTTACTTGCAAATTAGTGAGGCATGGTCACCTTACCCTCAAAAGTCCAGGTGTGTGTGCGCTTTCTTTAGGAGCAGAAGGCTGTTTTTAGTACTGCCATAGATTATACCACCTAACAGGGTGGTAAGCTACAGGCAAACATTAACCCATGCAAATTACTGCATATGACTGGGACTGAGGGGCTTGTTGCTGGCAGGCCACCCTGTATGCCTATACTCATCTGTAACTACTAATAGCAGCGTGACCTACCCAGACCTGTCCGTCAAACAGCCTATATGTATGATCTTCAAATACCAGACAGAACTACTCAGATTGACGAGACTCCCCCTTTAAAATAGCTAGGTATTCACACAAAATTGCCAATATCAAACTAATATGAGTGTGCTCACCTCTGATTTGGTGTGAGCCCCATTGGGCATTCTTTAAGCTATCAGATTAACTCAAAAGCTTTCTGCTAAAGTCTTTGGTTTTATGTGAGCCACAATTTCACTCCATAAATTCCTATGGAGTGATCAGTGGCTGTCCACAGACAGTCACTTATAGAGGCTAGTCATGCACCAATACAGTGCTGCTGAATGTAGTCACGAGCCCTTGCCTGCCAGGTCGGGGTTTATATATTGTGTTGGCACAGTGCACTAGGTGACATTGAAATGGTTGGAGATAAAATTACCACATACTAATCTAGGTTCTATCTGATGTCATCATCTGAGCTGGTCCCAAGAGAGCTGATCCTGTCAAAACTTAAGTTTCTTATCTGAGTGATGAACAAACTCGCCAACTTACATTGGCCACTTTTGAGTTTCTCCTTAGAAAGATTCGCTGCTTCTGCTGTATCTCTCCCCAGACAGTGTATTGGTGAGAACTACCAGACAAATATCCATTTGTCTCACCTACTGACCATCCAGTGCAGTCACGGAACAAGGCAAGGTGGGAATGGGTAAAGCCACACAATATACAAAAATGAATTGGATATTGCAAATACTATGCAAGCTACTTCACTGTCGGTGCCAGGGGGTTGATGCAGGTCTTGGGATAATTATAAATGTTGCTCATTAGGAGACTTGCTCCCAGGATTCTCATTTCTGAACCTGGCTATGACAAATCAACCAAGGCAACTACACAAACACAATGTGGAAAATGTCTATTATGATATTCAAGTAAAAATGTTATACTGGTACAGTCACATAAAAAACTAGACATCCACTGACCATTCATAAATATGAGTTTGGTCTTTCATTTCAATATAGCCGAGCCTGTAGCTATTGGAATGCCTGGGATGGTTCACCTTTTTCATCTAGGTAATATCTCCTTATAGTTTTTGGAGCAATGCCAGCAGTCTCTCCTTAATGAAACGAAACAACCATTGATGCATTTTTAAAAGTAATATGGTCATGATTATCGTACTAATCATATACGAAGAAAACTCACTGTTTTTGTCCTGGATATGTTATTGGTCCATTATGAGCTAATGCCCATTCCTATAACTATACTGCACCGAATCACACGGGATGGTGTGTGAAACACATTGGTAGTTTTACAGTGTATATCTCATCGCATTCCTGGAAACACCCACAATACACATTATAAGGCCTTTCCCCCTGCAACATTATTGTGACAGATGACAAGGTTGTCCCACTACAAGGAAATGGGGAAACAAGAGAGGACACAATCTTGTGCTTATCTAGACTGACCACATGATTGCTTTGGTGCCATGACATTGGACAGCCTACCACCTCCTTCTTCTGCAAATAAATATCTTATATAGTTTGATGGCTTTCTCATACATCTTCTTTTATTTCCATACCCTTGTGGGAAAAAAGATGAAGGGAGTCACTGTTTTCTTGGAATTTATAGTGATTAAAAACCTCTAACTAACCTTGTGTGATAGAAGGCCAATCTTGACTTCATTAATCAGGGCCTTGTCAACAGCAAATATCAAAGCATCATACCTTCAGACCCCCTACCCAACCTGCCACACATTCTTTTTTCTCTAAACCCACTACATACTTAATGAATAGCCACATAAAACAGGATCCACCTTTATGTGAGAAAGAGGGCCTGCTGCTGCAGGCAGATAGTGAATGGTGTTGGGGAAGTAGGGGAGAGTGAGTGAGTAATAGATGTTTAACGCTACAGCTTCGACAGCTAAGGTCATATTCATGGCGAGAATGACATTACACAATTTCACAGAGGAATTTGTCAGTGCCCACGCATATGTGCACCACACACATCCTGAGGGGATAGGAAAGATGAGAAGTAGACCCTTTTAAGTGGGCTAGGGACGCCCGAAGTGGGGGAGAGACCTAAAAGTATTGGTGGGGACCAAGCACTTTACATGCACATTGTAGATATATATAGGGGAGTATGCAAGGGAGAGGGTAATAGGCCTACAGGTTGTAGGTATATAAAAGGAACATGTCATGTCGGCATATAGAAACAACTGTAACAACTATCCATACTATACTCACATTTTATACAGAATATTTCTGTTTGTAGACTCTATTTCATGTGGATTAAGCATTCATTAGCTTGAAGTAGGGGATTAAAATCAGGGTGGCTATAGTAGGATTTATTCATGATGTTGTCAGGCTCATCAATGGCAGCTGGAAAAGCTCAGAGGGGTTCCACATCAGTGGCCCGCTCTAACAAACCTCAGAGGAGTCCCCTTCCCTTCCCTCCCCTCACCTCCAATACAATTACCAAAGGCACTCCTAATCCATTAGGCCAGTCCCAGATGTGGTGATTAAGTATAATGTTTTGTCAGTAGGTGTCAGTGCAAACAAGGTTGTCACTACACTGACCCAGTCACCCTGTCACACACTCAAAGCCCACATATGGTGCATAGAAACCTGTCACATGACTATGGCTAAATGGGTGTCGGGAGAGCTGTGGCAGCAGGGCAAAACTGAGAGAAGGGGTGTGTTTGGAGGCCACAGCTGTAAGCCCAAGTGCTAACTGCTGCTCTGTCCCTCAGGGAACATTTCCAAGTTGGGATATTGTTTGAGAGAGGATTCAGAAGGTGTAAGAAGTAGTGAACAAGTAACCAATGGATAACTCATGACGAGTGTGTGTTAGTGAAGGATAATGACATGAGGCTGTAGGCCGAGTGTTATTAGCCTTTGCTAACACACACGAGTCATGAGTTGTCCGGCGATAACAGGTCTCTGTGGTGGGAACTGTAAGTAGTAAGGAGAAGTATAGGATTTGTGTCAGGATTGCAGCAGTAAGATTTAGCTATTAGCTGCAACATATTCATATGACTTCCATGATTATGGTGAAGAAATATATAACACATAATAAATCATATCAAAGTAGGATGATATGCATCCTAGCTTTTAAAAATATATATGTTTTATATTCTCATATAGCACAGATTTTTGTCACGCTCTCTATCATTATACTCCTGAGCCTAAGTAACAGTGATCAGCACGAGTGATAATGTGTCAAATTGAAGAGCAGAGTGAGGCTCATAGCCTCATATAGTAGACACAATGCAATGCAAATACTGGTAAATATGTGGTGTTCATAACTATTGGACTGCAGGTTTTAACCTCTCCCACAGCAACCTCAGCCCTCTAGCCATTGCACTCTTCTTGAATTTTTGTATGTTTCTGTGGTAAGCTGGGAATCTTATTGCAAAATCATCTCGGGCTCTGGGATTTGGGTTTGGCGTAGCTCTAACTTGGTTACTTTCTTATTCATGAAAGTTGTTAAATGGGGCTATCCCCCTTCTCTTCACTAGAGTCGGCATTTTGTGTTCTTTGTGCAAGTCTGTGGTATGATACGCTTTACCAAGAAATTTTGAAACATTGAGAGTGACCTTTTTTTTCAAGTTTGAAAACAAAGTTTATTGAGCCTCTCACAATTTACAGAATCGTGGTAATTGAAGCACAACTGGAATTATAGTCAAACAACTATCAGTTAGTCAAACACAATCATACAATCAAGAAAAGATCTACAGATCATGTTCATATGGTAAATTAAGATACCATATCAAATTGTACACCAAATCAATTATATAAAAATAAAAACAATTAAAGACACAACAATGAGTCATGAAAAATCTATGTAATAATGATCAATAATGATAGACAAAACAGGCCCAGACAAACAATGACAAAAGTAACACAGACAGAGATAGAAAATGTCCAGGATTATTGAAATCGCGACTCACAACATAACCAAGCGCATAAGCTTCTATAAAGGAGGGTTACCATCGTACAGCGTCTAAACAAAAATGTATTATGCTCAAACTAGCAGGTTCAGGTAAGGATTAAATAAGAAAACAACATACTAACTTTCACACGATACATCGTAATAATAATACTGATATTGGTTAATATTTCTGATAATACCAGCAATCAAGATTATTCAGGTTATTTAAGGCAATTTAGAACTTCCTGAGGTCATTAACAGTGATCACAAAAGCTGTTTGTATTCTGTTTTAACCAATCAGAGCACCACTACAGCTAATGCAAGACCAAATAGTACAAAATACTCAGATACAACAACAACAAAAAGCTTATTGTTGCTTAGCCTATTTCAGGATCAGAATCCAAACCGTCGTCACTGACCAATATCAAGCTCCCGACTTCATTAATGGAGTTCACATCGTCATCATCACTATCATCGCCAGGACCATCATTTGGTACTCTCAGATTTTCAATACGTCTGATTCTCTGCTTAAACTTCAGTTTTGTTTCAGTATGTTGATACCAGGCTCCTAATAGCGACCACAGTTCAGCACCACAATATAGGGGTGATCTTTTATATGTACTTAGCTTAGGTTGTATAACCAAGAATTTAATTTTTTTATCTGACCTAGTGACTCTGTCACCTCTATGATCCAGCATATCATTACATCTAGAGTACTTATACATCAATACTAATGACATTTCATCACGTCTTCTATCCAAATATGGAACCTCGCTCCTTGTATGGAGATCTTCCACCGACAGATATTCCCTGTTATACCTATAACACGTTCTAAGACCTCGATTCTGGAGTCTTTGCGCCTTGACAAGTTTATCTTCATTACTACAACCCGCATAAAGAAAGCTGCAGTAATCAAACAAACTTAGTAAAGTCGTTTTATATACCAATATTGTTACTTTAAGCGTCAGTAAATGACGCAATTTAGCTAATCTGACAACCTGTTATTAGCCCTTTGGAAAACATTTTTCATTGCTAATTCCATGGTTAGGTAATTATCTAAATGTAGACCTAGGTAAGTATAGTCATGTACAGTTTCCAAATCAATCTCTGCCATTTTAAAAGTACCCAACACAACTTTAGGTAACTTTCTCCTAGAACCAAACCATAGTGTTTTGGTTTTCTCAACATTTACTGTTAGATGCTTCTCTAAACACCATTTATAAACCCTATCAATATCAGATTGCAGACGGTTATGGGCTAGGGTAGATTTGTTACTGGAAGTATAAAATACTAGATCATTTTGTGTATTGAACACGATCCTTTAAATAGCTAGCAATCCAACTTAAGGTGCTCTGGTGAATTTTTAATCGAGTTAGTGTGCATATTAGGAGATTATGAGGAACGCTATCAAATGCTTTCCTCAGATCCAAAAAGCATGTCGCAGTTACATCAGACCTATCAACATCATCATATAATTCATTAACAAATCTAAAGATCGCATCTCCAGGTTCCTCGACCACGACGATAACCAAACTGATTACAATCCAAAAAATCTGCTTTCTCCATAATGTCATATAAATGTGAGTGCATTATTTTCTCCGCTATCTTCGAAGGTACTGGCAACAATGATATGGGTCTCCAATTGCTGACTAATCTTTCATTGCCTGGTTTCGGGATCGGACTTACTTGTGCTACCTTCCAGCTGTTAAGAAAAAGCTCATTTGGTACAGCCAAGTCATTTGCGGTAAAAGATTTTTTAGTGCAAGTTTTAATATGTCACAGCGAATATGTTTAATACCTGATGTCTTATTTACATTGATCTCATCTATCAAATACTCCACTTCCTCCTGACATACACTTATCTTGGGGTTACAATCCCCAACCCGACTGTCCTGGACTACTGGAAGATTTAAAGGTGGAGGCAAATCACTCTCTAACTTTGAACCTATAGAAGCAAAATATCTATTTATGTAATCGACTGAGTCACCATTACTTTTCATTTCACCATTTTCACCAATTAACATAGGTGGATGGTTATCACTAGACGGCTTTAATATAGAATTAATATTTCTCCAAAAATGCTTAGGGTCATTTTCAGACTCACCCAACTCATGCTTTACATAGTCCGCCTTAGCGTATCTACAACTGACATTAGTTCTACATCTCAATTTCCTGGCACGTTCAAGATAATGTGTTTCATGCGTTCTTAGAAATAAAGATACACATATGTCCCTTTCATGGATTAAATTTCTTATATCAGCTGTCATCCATTTATTACCCATGTCTTTGACAATAATTTGGACCAGAGGACACACACAATCTAGGTAACATTCTATATGATTTTGAATAAACACCCATGCATCACTTGGATTTTCTAGTTCATAATACTCCTCCCAATCTGCCTTAGCTAACCAGTCTAAGAACAGCTCTTCATCAAAATTCTTATAAGTATGTGTCTTGATTGTTTTTATAGTACTAGGTTAGTATTCAACCTAGTCTATTGTGCAGGGTGTTGAATGAGCAAATTGAGCATAACCTAAGCAAATTAATCAGTCTGTAAGATCTACCTCAATTTAGCAAACATGCGTATTAATACGTGTATAGCACTATAGGGCGATACACATAATACTACCCACATGGCTGTAGTTCTGTAATGCCACTAGAGCAAGAGAGTAAACAATGGAAGTGGGTAGTGGAGATCTTGACTGGGAAATACTACATTATTTGTGGTCCAGTGCCTCCTCTAGGGTGTCTGATCATTTAGATCTTTCCTTCCACTTAGTAGTCAGGGTAAACCAGGCCCAGGCCCCTATAGGCATTAATAGGATCAAAGTCTGAATTTGCTAGTGGACCCTCCACCTCTTATAAGTTATATTAATGTACATGCTAATTGGTACAAATGTGAATATCTCTTTTTTGCACGACACAACTTTTAAGAATGGTTAATGGTAATGAATTTTCAGGTCACTTGAATCTCATTTTAACAGATAGATATTCATCTTAAGTAGGTTAAAGGTAAATGATATCTATATATTCCTTTCAATAAAGATTATCAAAAGTACTGTTTTATCATTATATTAGTACGGCATATCTTAGGTACTTGAATACCATGCAATGATCAAATGCACCCCAATACTATCAGTGAAATGTACATGCACATCAGAGGTATTAGCAATGAGGAGAAGATGCTTCAGGGCTTAATACTTTTCAATGTATCAGAGAAACATAATGATAGTCGGTAACACCCCTACTGCCACTGGCTGACAACCATCCGTTGGCCTATACTTAAATGTATAGGCGAATGCAGCACTTCAGCACATCATGTTATTTAGCTATGGCTATTGCAGCCATCACACTTTAGCCATCAAGACAAACACCAGCATCAACTGGTGGCCACAGCAGGTGCAATACCCTGTAGCATTTCTTCCTATCACCTCCCCTTGTGTAGGCCCTGGGGGCATAGGGAGAACAGAACCATGTTAGTGAGTGGGATCTAACCTGATTGTGGCACATAATACCATCTAGGTGTGCCCATTTAGGAAACCAATTTATTTCTTGGTAGGAATGTAGAACACTATAGATTAGTATAGGAATCGCATTCCTGAGGTGGCCGTGGAGTAACACTATCGCATTCTCCATGCTGGCGACTTTCTCCACGCTCTGGGGCTTGTGCGTGCATGGCACGTTACCTTACAAAACCCAAGATGGCGACAATAACATTGCTGGTCGAGCAAGGAGGTAAATAAATATGAGTTTTTGTCAATTTAATCCATTGAAACCATGAAATTAACACAGAGTTCAACTCAGATTTGTCGTTTCATGTTATTTCTCCTACGGCCTCGTTGGGAACAGCCCGACATCTCCGCGTGGAGAAACAACCTGAAACGACAAATCATCATTCAACTCTATCTATATCTTCACTTTGATGCACACATCCACGAATTTACCCCAGCAGGTGCCCAGCCATGAAGGACTAAGGAAGACTGCTGAATCAATGCAATAACTTGTCACCCCTGTGTATAATTTAATGTAGAGTAAACGACCCAATAGGCGGACAGTTAATGGCTATCCCTCAATATACCCATAAATAGAAGGCTGATCAGATCACTACCTGTCCATGAGATAACCATGATACTCATGTAACAGATGGTAAGATGATTTAGAACATCGCATATATTTCACTATTAGTAATTCAACTGTTGTTCTATGATATGTTCTTCGTTTATGTATTGTGTTTTCTCAGGAATAAATTTAAATAGATACATGTATCTATCATCTGATATCATTACCTGCACTTTTCATTGTGTCTAATCAACTTGGCTACTCATTTATATCAGGGTGTATCAGGGTTATATTTGGGTCTGTCTGCTAATAGGAGCCGTTACTCTATTGAATGCCATAAATATAAAGAAAATGTTAATGTGTGTGCTTCTATTTCTTATTGCAGGTGAGTAAATGCCTCCGACTGTATGTGTGCTAGCTAGGCTATAGACCAAATTTCCTCTCAATTCTTGTGACTCTTTTGCCATGAGAGCCATTTTTAGCTTGAACTTTACATTTCATGAGCTGAGTCAAATTTTGTAAAAGCTTGGTGCAGGATGTAATAGTACGGCAATATCTGGTCTACAAAGACATTGCCAGTACTGTCACCGCACTGATGTCATCTAGCAACTTTGAAGTGGACTTGGAGGGATGTGGAGTTGCTGTCAGGTGAATGGAATCCTACAAAAAATATTTATCACATATAATAACCTACAAAGACTGTAAGAGAAGAAAGGATTTGAATTCCTGAATCATTCGGGTTTCGGGTTCACATTATATCTATGTTTAGTATTTTCCCATGCATAATCAAAGATTTTAAATAGCCTTAAAACTGACTGTTTCCACATGGACGTTTTCAGAGCAGCCTTAGGCAGATTTGCTGAGTGTACTCTGTGAATCATATATACCGAAGGCTGTCAATACACCCCCTCCCTTAGTCCCACACTCTCACTAGCTCACCCTCTTCCCCACATTAGCAATTCATCCCGCTCATGATCATGCCCCTTTGCAAAATGACCCCCCCCTCCCCCCAAATACACCGCACGGAATGACGCATCGTGATGGGTATTTGAATTGCCCATATTTAGTTTTGACCCCCCAGTATGAAGTTTTATTGAGCCCCCCCCCCCCTATATCTAACACCCCACCAACCTGGCAATAAATGACTTGTCCCTAAAGAGGATATGTTTTTATATTTACTTCTGACTGCACTGTTAGTGATTTGATAGTCCTCGCACATAACTGTACAGAACATCATTGTATTACAGTGAACAGTGAGTGAGAAGAATGATGATAAAAGAACGATAAATCGGCATTCATTTTAGATAACACTTTTTATATAAAACTATATATCATTATTCCATTTGTCAACATACAAAAAATGAAGGTTAAATGTCTACCTGGAATTGCATCTGTAATTAATGACATGTCATAAACATAAGAGTCTAGACTCCATACCTACATTGACATTGTCATCCTAACCACGCCCCACATTTAACATGGTATGGGCAATAAAATTAGCACAGAGATCTGGCTCCCCCCTTTAGAAACCTTCATGATCCTTCATTCATTCCTCCACATGAAACTTCCACTTAGTTTCACATGACAGGCAGTCTGTGCTGAATAGTAGAAAAGGATTATTCAAAAAGGGGGCAGGGTGATTAGATGTGATAACAGGGAGTAACACGTCTAGGTAGGTTTATGTAACAGGTTAGAATAGGCGAGACCCATCCCTCTGTCTTATAGACAATGAGCATTAACCCTTAACTGATAGCATGATGCCTCAAGTTTCATGCCACTCATTTACCATGATGTACAATAAGTGCTTGTAGATAGATACATGCAATATTTGTTTGCAATGTCAGTGTGTGAGAGAGAAACATTTATGATAGCCGCTAACACCCATACTGCCACTGACTGACAACCATCCATTATAAGCACACCTTGAGGCCATCCATACGCAGAAAGCCCTGATTCAACAGGTCTAATCTGAACCTATTTTTGTTCTCATCAATAATTCTAAACAAGGAGAAAGGGCCCTGTATATGGTAAGGTATATAATGTCATAACCTTTGTGTTGTATTTAGTTAATGAGTGTACAGTATGATGTAAATCACAAGTCATGATGCTTCTATGGACCATTATGCTGGCCTCTTTGGAGTGTATCAACCCCTCAGTGTCACCATAACACTTTAACACTGGAGTCTGCTTCCTGGTAACTTGAATTTCAATTACCTTGTCTTTATTTGTTTTGTAAACCTGTTCACTTGTACATATTTTGGTTGTGAATTAGTTTAGATGCATGGCCCCAGGGGGAGCATTGCAGACACAGTAGACAGCGGAGGTGAACGAGACAACAAAGCCATGGTTTATATTTACTGTTGCAGACTCAATCATAACCAACCTCCTGGGGCTGAGGGATACACTGCAAAAATGGTGTTTAGATCCTAACACAATTCTAAACATATTCTTGCAACGTTTTTGTAATCACATTAATTTCCTAAACATGTTTAGCCAAACAATGTGCTTAGCTCAAGTGTTTAGAAATGTAGGTGTTTAGGTTAAAACTTTGTGTTTAGATATCTATGAATTTTTGTGTTTAGGTGTTTATGAATTTTTGTGTTTAGATGTTTAAATAATTTGATGGAGAGTTAAGGTTTGCAGACAGGTATGCATTAAAAAAAAGTTATATTTTGTTTGTTTTCTAATTTACTGGGGGGGATATCAGCAGGTATTCACTTGTCAAAGTCTCCAAAGATGTCAGCCACAGCTATATATGTGTATATGTATTACACACTGCATCAGAATGAGAGACCTGAGAAAGTACAACAGCTTGGCAGGAAGAACATTACCTTATCTATTCCAGAATAACATCAAATAGGTGTCAGTCATGGAGCTTGTTGATTATCTTATGCTAATGATGGTGGTGTAAGGTGAATCTAGTCTATTTTCTATTGCCCTTTCTATTCACATGACACTCTGTGAAATGAAACCATGATAAACATGAAATTTGGGGACATTTGACACAACAATTGATTATAACTGTGTGCAGGTAGTTCATTCAAAGGTAGTGCTGCTACCTGGTGTGGATTCAACATCCAAGTATCTAAACATATTGCTGTTTAAATCTAAACACCTATTATTCAACTGTTTCAACTCTAAACATCTTTAGCATAAATGTTTATGTAGTTAGAATAAAAGTGTTTATTTCCTAAATGTGTAGTCCATGAGACACCTAACTGACCTATATGTTTAGGTTTTAAATGTGTTTAGACCTAAACATGTTTAAAATCTAAACACCATTTTTGCAGTGTACATGAACTGCTCAATGGCTTTCTTTCTTAGCTGGAGCTGCTCTCTAATGCTGTGTCAATGGCTCTGGGTTCATGTAGAGGTTATTGAGGAGCTATACATAGAACTATGTGACAAGCCTTCCAATGGTGGCTTTAAAATTCATTTTCATTTTAATGGAATGACAAACGTTTATATTGTGGGCCTTTAAGCGTATATTTTCATTAGTTAAACTAGTTTAAAAAAGTGCAAAGAACCTTATTTGATATTTATGATACTCACAAGGTTTTATTGAAGTCATCAGTCAATGCACAGCTGTAAAGTATGGGTTATCATTGTATGTATTCTGTTGGGTCAGATTTGGATAGGATCAGGAAGGTTTGGAGCATGTCTTCTTATCTATATACAGTATGCACCATAACTAACCTTTGGACCAAGCTGGGGACACTTTCTATTTCATCCCCCCCCCCCAATGGAATAGTGTTGCAGAGGGATAGAAATATTACAGAGCAATGCATAACCTCAGGCAATGGAAAATCCAGAATAATTGACCATTTGCAGGTTGAGACTATGCCTAGTAGTGGGCATTGTCCATGACAAACAAAGCAGTTCATATAACCATCATCATGCAAGACTGAAATACTATACTTTCAATCTATCCATCTTCTTTGTGTCAGTCAGCACAATAAAGTCCATACTCATTTGAATAGATTATTTCTGTTTGATTAGATACTGCTTTAAAAACATTTTGCATTTAGATATTCATAGTATAGCAACTCACAACACGCCCAGCTCCTTCATTGACAAAATATCCTTCTTAACTGAGTGAGAGGACCTACTGTTAATATTACAGGACTAAGACCTCCATATCTTCCAGGAGCCACTTATAAGTTGCTTGTGCACTATCTGTCCCCAGACAGTCAGTGGCCACAGTTGTCCATCTATCTCATCCACCAAATGGTCAGCTGGGACAATGATTTCTCAGGGTTATATGAAACTGGAAGAGAATAAAGGGCAAGTAAATTTAGGATATTTTGTGAGTGTGACTGAAAAGCACCATAAATTTATTTACCAGTTGTTGCAGAGAGAATGATTTTCATGTCTTTTTGATAAGAGATTTTGTTTGTATTGACCCATTCATGAAGTATTTGGAAGCATCTTTGGTACAATCTTACATTTTTGTTTGATATCATTTGTATTGTATTGTTTTAACATTGGGTTGACAGGTTGTTTGTCCTCTATTGACTCACAATTCTATTATTCACTTTATTTTTGGAATTCATGACAATAGAGTGAGGCAATGAATGAAGCTCCTACATACTTGCTTTTATAGGGGCCTCCTTCTCCCATTATTTGTGGAGGGAGGGAGACAGAGGGCTCCATGATTCTTCTTTCCCAATTCCAGTGAACAATAGCTATTTACAAACTAATTTTTGAATGGAGCTTTCACAAAGGTCTGGGCAGGTGTGGTTTGATGCAGATTTGTTACTACATAAAGCCCCCTGCCTCAGACACATGACCCATCCATTAACAGTAAAGTCATATTATTTTTGCATACTCTGGGCGTTCATGTCAATATTGCCTCATAAGAAAGACAAAATGTTAGTTATCTTCAGAATTAAGGAGTACATTATCACACTACTGCATAAATTTTAGATTAGTGATCCCCCTTCATACTATCATTCCACTTATCATAACATGATCAAATTAAGGTTGAAAAATTGAGATCAATATGAACTATAATGATAACATCAAGCTCTCTTGATATAACAGCTTCTCCATTGACCCACTACCAATTAGAAAAGCCTCAAGTTCAACTATGGCTGACACAAATCCCTCTTTTCATCCTTTACCCTCAGAATGTCAGCATTTAGGACACATAAAGTCCATGTCTTTTATCCACTATTGACTACTTCATACAGTTTGTTGGCAGCACTGCGCATGGTGCCACCAATAGATATGGCAGCCACCATACATCAATTGCCTGTGCTGGTGGATAGCCGCACTTATCGCTGATAGATTCTCACAACTTTACATCACTGCCCCCTTCCTGTCTCACCCCCAGACAGTATAGCTGCCACCTTCACCCTCCATATTTTCGCACTAACTCTAACATCAGCTTATAATGTTTTTAATATCATAGTGTGGGTTTAACTGGGATATGTTGATCATTGGTGCTTGGAACGAAATGAATTTTTCTAGATATTAAAATCATTTAGTTCTCGTTTATTCCGTCCCACTTGTCTCTGAATTCATCAAAGGGAATGTATCAGCTGTTGAATAACAGAGCACTAGTTAATCAGTGTGCTACAGAAATGTGAGATTGGGGATTTAATAAACATGGTGATGGATATTGTGTTGTTGGGCTAAACAACGTCTGATATGTTTCTTTTTATAGAATTCTTGTCATTTCCTGTGTACCAAAGAGAGCATGTCAAGAGTGTTGGTCTGTCCCACCTTACTGGTGAATCCAACCATTCTAAAGACAATGATCCTGAAATCCTATAACATCAGTATCATCAGCCCCCTACAGATCTACTTCCCAGAGGCAACATACGATGAGAAGGGATGCAGTGGGTCACAGGGACTTCTGTTATCTGGCCACAGCCCAACTCATGGATAATACAGGACCATGGGTCATGGCTCAGGGGTTGGGCATGAGGGACATGGGTGGAGGACAGGTAGAGAAGCTCTGATTGCCCTTCTTCTGTAGTGTATAAGGTCATCAGTCATACTGAGGCCTATTGAAACAGAATATTAAGGACCAGTATAGAAAACTTGTGCTTTTATTTCAAGTTTGATCATAAAAGTCCTATCTGATCAAAAGTATGTGACGGGATATATAGGCCCACTGATTTAACTCTGTAGCCGTCTTCATCAGCATCTTCATTAATTTTACGATTGAAATTGGTTGCATACTATCAGTATACCATTCAGTCATTTGCTATAAGCATTCCTATGTATCAAAGCACACTTAAACTAATCATTCCCAAGTTCCATGATCAGTTTTTGTCCAGTTGCCAGAGTAGATAATATAGCCGCAGCTGATCTAAATACATTTATACAGCCCCGTCTTACATTTCATGCACTTACTCCTAAACCCCAGCCATGCACACATACTCAAATTGCTTCCCCAGGGGCTTCACAGAGCTTATCTTGACCATAAAGACCTAGTATGTGGCAATAGGGGGCATAGTGCTGCCATGACACAGTGGGCAAAGTAAATCCTATCTCTTGGGACAGGGATCCAACCCAAGCCCCAGCATACCGGTGATGATAACGTCAATGGATCAAAGGGAAAAATATTGGCAACATCGCCATTCAAAGATCAAAGCATTGTAGAGAGCTTTACCATTGTTTAGGCTCATGTTCATAGCTTGTCATGATGCACTGATACAGTGCTGGTGAGGCTACTCCTGACATACCAGTTAAATTGGCATACCAGTTAAATTGGCAAATTTCCCAAGGGCCAATATGACATTTAATGACATTCTTCTTGTATAGGTTATGGGAGGCTGACCTTAGCAATAATCATCTACTTGTAGATGTCAAGTAGGTCGGAGTTTATAATGTTGTGTTGGCATAGTGCACCATAGTTCACCAAATGGGTGATGCTTGCAATAATATTACCACTTACCAGTCTATTTAACATCATCATCTGAGCTGGTGCCATGACTGCTGGTCCTGGCAAAAACTACAGGTCCTTTATCTAAGTGATGAACTAGAAGAAAGATGTGTTGCTTCCGCTATCTCTCCCCCGGCGGTCTGTGGGTGAGAACTATGAGACAAAGCTCCATTTATCTCACCTACTGACCAACCAGAGCAGTCAAGGGATAGGGTCAGGGTGAGTAAGATTATGCTTAAGAGCTGCCGCAAAGCAACAGTTTGATGTGTGTGGTAAAGGGACCAGGGAGGAGGGCTGACTATGATAAAAGTGTAGGTTTAGACCTTCATGTATGAATGGGATATTGCAAATAGCAGGGATAATACATACTACTTCAAGGGTGGTCCCAAGGGTTGAAGGAGATGTTGCAATCCTTATGAATTTTGCAAATTGTGAGACAAAATAGCCTCCTCAAATTATAACTTGATTAAATAATCCTCATTCCAGACCTTTGCAATGATAAATATTTGCAATCAACTGGGGCAACTACGAAATCACAATGTGGAAGAAGTCCATTATAACATTAGAGCAAAATGTTATACAGTCACATGAGAAGCCAGACATCCACTCACTATCCGTTACTCCTTGTAGTAAAGCCCAGACTACAGTAATTGGAATGCCTGGAATGTTTTTTTCCTCACCCAGGAAATAACACCAGAATATCATGTTAGGTTTTTGCACCAATGCCAGCAGTCTCTCCTTTACAAAATAAGCAGTAATACAATTTGTAAAAATAACACATCCATGAATATTGTACTAATCATATGTATGAGGAAACTTGGTTTTTGTCTTGTACATATAATTGGTAATTGAGGTATTAGTGTCCATTCCTATGCCTATACTTCAGCAAAGCACACCAAATAGTGTGCAACACATTGTGAGTTTGACGGTGTATATCTCATCCCATTCCTGGAACCACCCATGAAACACATTATAAGGCCCTTCCCTGAGCAACATATATGACAAATCACAAGGTTGTCCAATTGTAAGGAAATGGGGAAACAAGAGAGGAGACAAGTTTGTGCTTATTAAGAGACTGTCCATATGATTGATTGGGCACTAAGACATTGGACAGTCTACCAGATCCGTCTACTGCAAATAAATATCTTATACAGTTTGGTGGCTTCTCATAAATCCTTAGAGGAGAAATAAGTGAAGGGGGTCACTTCCAGAACCAAATTATTAAGAAGATGCCATCTACACCATAGCCAGTCTGCTGCCTTAGTTAGTGATAGCATAACACTATAGGAAATGTGTTTCTGTGGTTTTCACTACATTGGCTGCATAGACACTAGATTCTTGAAATTACCCATTTAAGGACTCATGAATAAGGAAAGCATATATATATCTATTGTCATTGAATGTAATGCGCCTAATTTGCATATTTTAAACTACTAATTTGCATATTTTAATATACTGTCATAGGATCTACCATAGATTAGATGTTAGATCCTATGATGGACCACATCCAAATTGCCTTTCAGAGATCTTTAACATACAGGTAGATATAATGCACGCTTTCTTAAACAACTCAACCTAATTATCGAAATTCCTCTGCACCTATACTGGGTCCTGTAGTATGCCATTATGTTCAGAGATCAAAACAGCTACAAACATGTACATTTGTATCATAATTCTATTGTATCAAATTTTAATGTCTGATACATAATTTGCATGGAGCTGTATGAGATGCATGAGTTCCTGCCTTGATACGTCCTATAGTGATCATTCATAGATCCAAACTTTGGATGTAGAAATGTGTCTAAGTACTAAATAAAAGTTCAACAATGCCAAAGATCCCTGTGATAATAAGTGATCAATAATGATGGAGATTGATCATTAACACACAGAGTCATAATAGGAAAGGATGATGATGAACAGATAGGATATGGTAACTCCCTAATCATATCGGCTTTACTTGTAGGAAGGTACTGTATCTAGGAAGTACCTCCTAACAATAGTGGATATGTGTATTGTTGAAAATGCCAGGATTGATAAAGCATTCTTGTTCTGACATGGATCGTGTCCACTGTGCTTTGTGCTCAGTCAGGGCTGTCACTGTCCCACTGGGCCTGTCTCTCCTTATGATGCATCCTCGCTCTAGTGTAGGACAAACCTATCTTAGGCAATCAGAATCCCATAGCTAAGGATTCTGTATATGATCATAATAGTATCATCAACAATTATTTTGTACCGCTTGTACTTGTACCTCTTGACACAAGCTGTAGATGTTGTGCTCTCATCATTAGAGGAGAAACTCATTTTTTCTAGACAAACCAATTGGAATATTTATTGCTATACAATTCTATGATGGACAGCATGAAATTCAAGGACAGTTTCTTTTCTGCTCATTGATGTACTTAAGGCTGATATGAGAGAAAACAAGAAACAACTTTACCCATATCATAAATGAAGTCAAAAGTGTTGACACAGATGTATTACTGGAATTTGCTTGCCACATCTCATAGCAGGTCGTGATAGCTTTCAAGGGGTTATACATAATCATATGTAAGTACTTTAATTATGTTTTCATTTTGACCAATGGTAAACATGCACATTTATAAATGTGCATGTTTACCATTGGTAAAAATAATAAAATGCAATGTTGCATCTTTGTTCTTCATACCAGTGAGAATATGGGTGATATCTGATCAAATGATCTAAAGCTAGACTTTGGGGATGGTTTCAAAGGTTAATGTGTGGTACCACGTAAAAAATACTAAATCCTTCCGATTTGCATAAGATGTGCCTTAGAGCACCTACCTGAAGTCAGGGTGAGCCTTATAGATGAGGACCATCATGATATGGAATGGTACTTAACTGCTAAAGATCAATCTCTTAATGTGCCTTATAACATCTCCTTTAACTCTGGATGTGCCTTATATATGCGAGGAGCACCTTATATGCATGATACAACATTCCTGGTCATTTACATGTCATTGAAATTCATTTCTCATTGGTATACACCCATGCCTTGTACTGCATGGCAGCTTCCACCCACTCCACTGGTGAGGGTCCTAAAAGCATTTAGAAATGGCATTCCCCTGGCCTCAGGCAGTATTGATATCAGGAATGGAGGCAGTGGGTCAGGGAAGCTTCTGCCATCTGACCACAGTCACGCTCACAGAGATTACAGGCCCTGTGGGTTACGGCCTTGCCCTGGGGTTGGGTGTAGGGGTGGAGGACAGGAGGGAATATCTGATGTCCCTGCCTATACATGCTCAAAGGTTACCACCCTATGACTCTCCTTTGCCTATAACCCTAATACTATTGACAGTGTAGCAGGCTGTGGTACCAGGTCCTAACATGACCTATCCATACCCTGGAGGACTGAACATGACCTCCAATACATACTTTATCCAAATTCAATCTATTTGAGGACTTATCCCCCTCAGTTAGATATAAGAGGAAAGTTACTTTCCCCCTTCATCCGAAAAAAATAAAAAATAAAACAGACTCTTATAGAGGAACTAGATTCCACATTACAGCCACTGGCAAACAATATTATTTCTTTAAAATTGTCACTATTTCCTGGGAATGTATAGTGATTGAGGGTCACAGCACGGGTTCTTACAAATCCATGGAGCATGAGGAGAGAGAAATTTATCAATGGGAAAATATTACTTCCAATGCTGAAATATTTTCATTCTTGTACCCGATGTGATATTCTACATACAAACTCTGGCTTTTTATACATGTATGACTTGAAGGTTTAATTGACCCTTTGTGGTAAAAGGCTCATCTTACCTTTATTGATCAAGTCTTGCAAACATCAAATTTATATCATACAGGTTAGGTCTACTCCTACCAACCTGACACTCGTTTCCTATTTCTGAACACACCTGAATATTTAAGATATATCCACATATAAAACAGCATCTACTTAAGAATTTGAAAGCTGGTATTGACCTTTATGTGAGAGGATGTGTTATTGCCACCAGACAAAGTGGACCTTATCTTTTTTGGGGAAGTGTGGGGAGAGATCTCAAAGTACTTGAAAAGACCAAACAGGCTAAGGATATATTGTGCAATTGTATATCATAGGGAATATCATAGGGAGTATGCCTACAACCTTGAAGGGAAGGAAAAAAAACTATAGACAGCCTAATAGATCAACAGGTATTAAGCCCGAGTCAAGTCCTAAACCAAAAGAAGATTTTCACCACATTCCTGATTTGTAGACTAAGCCAGGTGGGGATAGGACCTTTACTAGCTTTATTTAGGGGCCAGGAAATAAGGCAGCTATAGTAGGATTTATTCATGATGCAGTTGACAGTGGCAGCTGCAAATGCTCAGAGGTGTTCCACATCAGTGACCCTCTCTAACAAACCTCAGAGGACACCCCTCTCCCCTCCCCCTCCACTCCCCTCCGATACGATTACCAATGCAGGCCTAATCCATTAGTCCAGTCCCAGAAATGGCGGTAAAGCATATTCTATTGTCAGTAGGTGTCATGCAAACAAGGCTGACTTTACACTGACCCAGTCACCCAGTCACAGGCCATATGTGATGCTAATGCATAGAAACTTGGCCTTGTCATGTGATTATGGCTAAGTGGCGGGGGGGGGGGGTAGGTATGTGGGCAGGGGTACACTTAGGGAGGTGTTGTGTTAGGAGGCCACAGCTGTAAGCTCAAGCACTAGCTGCTGCTCTGTCCCCTTGATTGTTTGGAAAGAATTAGGAGGGTGTAAGCAGGTCTATGTGTCAGGGAACTGTAAGTAGTGTGCAGGAAGTGGGATTTGTGTCAGGATAGTGAAGCACCAAGGATTGCAGTAGACTATTAAGAATTGTCTATTACCTACAAAACAATAACACATACATTCGTTATTATGTATTATAATCAAATGGAATAATCATTGATCACCAGTATACAACTGTATAAAGACAAAAATTAGTAAATGATTTAGTGTATATATATCATGTTGGTCAATTGAGGCATGTAGCAAGCAGATTTATCAGACTGAAAAGTTCATACCATCTGCAGCAAATAAATGATGGCAGGATCTTTGTAACACCAGAGCATAATAGTAAACAATAAGCAGTTACTAACACCCTACTGGCCATTTCAGATCACATGGAAGTCATGCATGGTTTAACTTGGAAGTGGGTAGTAGGGTCTTGACTGGGCAATACTCCATTAGTTAGGGGTCAGTGCCTCCCCCAGGGTTTCCAATTAATTAGATCTTTCTTTCCACTTAGTGTTGAGGACAAACCAACCCTAGGTTCTTACATGCATTAACAGGATCAGAATTTGGCTTTGCCAGTAGTAGTATAGTATGTATCGGGACGGGACTATAGCTAATCTAAGGATATTACTCACTGGGGATGCAGCCAATCAGAGGCGTCCCTTTTGGCGGGAAATTCAAATGTTGGGTCACGTCACCTAGACCCCCATGGTGTGGTGTCAAAATGGACTAATCAGAGCCCTCCCTTTTGGCAGGAAATTTAAACTGGTTACATGACCCAAACCCCCTGTGGTGTGCCGCCAAAATGGCACCCTCTGATTGGCTGGCTGTTTAGGTCATGTGACCTGTATTATGCAAATAAGGTCACATGACCCTAATTTGAATGCACCAATCAGAGGTTGTCATTATGGTGGGAAATTTGAAAAATTTGGTGACGTGACTCTATTTTTTAAAATTTTTGGACTAACTTGTATCAATTCCATAACGAGAACACATATATGCTTTCGTCAAAAGGCGATATACGATAGAATCGATCAACACGTTGCTTTCTCTTTTGCAAGAGAGCTCAGACTTCTTGAGAAAAATGTGTCATTGTTCAAAGGAAACATTCAACTCTTTTTGTCAAAAGTGTGTCGACCGAATGTTGTGTAGCAAAGTTCCTTACCCCGGTGTACCAGCTGGTCAACGGAGAAGTATCATGTCCAGACAAACTGAATGGAGTACTTGGTAGAGCACTTCAGTGGATTTCACTTGTAATATCGATGAGATGTGGATGGGAAATATGGCTTACACCTATCCTTCATTACAAGAGGGTACTTGCTCCAAAGTTGTACACCAAGACTACACCATATACAGTCTGAGTTATGACAAACAAAAGTTGAATGTGTACATCTCAATGTGTGGGTTCTGTCATGTACCTCGCCGATATTCTTCTATATTATGTAGAGAGTGTGAATTTGTATTTAGCAACTTGTAAATAATAAAGTGTAAATATTATTTATCAAAATAAAAAAAAAAAAATTTGTTTGGTAAGTTTTTATTTTTACTAAACCCACCCCCAGCCAAGGGGCAGGTTTACTAAAAAAAAGGGGCCCCACCCACCCAAGCCCCCCCAACCCAATGGTTCCCCCAAAGGCCCCCCCACCCCAAGGCCCCCCAAATATTTCCCTTTTTTCTTTTTTTTTCTTTTTTTTCTTGGCAAGCTCTCAGCTTGCCTTTTTTTTATTTATATAAAATATATTTTACTATAGTCACACCCTCATCTACATAATAAACCACACCTCTTTATGCTAATAAGGTCACATAACTACTTGCTTGCTGCATACAGCTGACTGACGGTATGACGTGTGGACAGCCAACCAATCAGAGGTCTTTTTTTTTCTTTTGGCAAGAAATTAAAAAAAAAATAGAGTCACATCACCAAATTTTTCAAATTTCCCCTGAAAATGACGACCTCTGATTGGTCCATTCAAATTAGGGTCCAGCCAATCAGAGGGCGCCATTTTAGCGGCACACCACAGGGGGTTTGGGTCCCGTAACCATTTTTAATTTCCCGCCAAAAGGGAGGGCTCTGTTTGGTCCATGTTGGTGCCACACCATGGGGGAGCTAGGTCATGTGACCCCACATTTGACTTTCCCACCAAAAGGGAGGCCTCTGATTGGCTGAATCCCCAGTGAGTAATATCCTTAGATTAGCTATAGTCCCGTTCCGATACATACTATACTACTGCCAGTTAACCTTCCCCCTTCTTCTCCTTTTTGAATCTATGCTTGCCACACAACCATTATTTGAAACCAGTGTTTAGCTTTCAATATTTCAATACTCCTGCATGCCAGCCACATATTCCAGACTGACATATGTTCAAGAGCATGACACCTTTATATTCAATGCAGTATATGATTGATTTCATTTAGATATTGCCATACTCTACCCCTTCATCTCATTTACCTATAGGAATTGCAGCCTTCATCCCCTAGCTATCAGGCCCAATACAAGCATCAGCAGGCTTCAAAAGAAGCAATACTTTACTTTCTCTCTATCACCTCCCCTTGCAGAGGGCATGGGGGCATAGAGAGAACAGAACCATGTTAGTGAGTGGGATCTAACCTGATTGTGGCAGGTAATACCATCTTGGTGTGCCCCTTTAGGAAACCAATATCTTCACTTTGCACACACATCACCACAATCTCAATGGACTAAAGGAGACTGCTCCCTCAATGTAATAACCTGTAGCCACTGTGTACATGTACAATTGAATACATGTATGACATGACAAGAAAACTGACATGCAGGCTGCAGTCATTTTGAAATAGCATTTCCTTAATTTTGTGAGACTAACAATGTGATATATATATACCCAGCAAATTGTCGTCATCTCCTGTCATAGTTGGTGATGGGTGGTGAATCACTTTTCTAGTGATAATGCAGTGTGTGACCTTGCACCACCCCCTGTCAGTATTCACTCATCATCACCATTCATCACCTGCCTTAGAAATGTTGTGAGTTGAACATGCGTGATCTTTCGCCAGCCCCTGTGAGGGTTAACTCATCATGGCGATTCATCACTGATTTTACAAAAGTTGTGAGTTGAGTCTGCGTGACCTTTCGCCAGCCCCCATGAGGGTTCACTCATTATGGCAATTCATCACTGATTTTACAAAAGTTGTGAGTTGAATCTGCATAACCTTTCACCAGCCCCCGTTAGGGTTCACTCATCATGGCGATTCATCACCAATATCACATAAGTCGTTAGTTGAACCTGCGTGATCTTTCGCCAACCCCTGTCAGTTTCAACTCATCATGACGATTCATCACCAGGATGTCAGCATTAACAGACTAGGATAACTCTATAGTTTGATGCTGTCTTTGCTTTATGGATGGGGCATTGAAAATAAATGTTATTATACATGATCCTAGGCTATATATGGATCAGTTCCTTTATATGCTAGTAAATAGCATGAGCGTATAGAACATAATGAATGCTATAATTATGGTTATGTGTTCATATTTCAGACATAAATGATAGTTTCTTTTGTCTATGGGATTTAACACTGAGTTGACACTGTGCCCAATACACATTGTATGTAGGCATTAATAGGCCTTGGTCTGACAATAATAAGAAAATTTGATGTGCTCTGACCTTTATTGTGCATTACATCTATTGGAAAGAGGTAAGAACAGTTAGTGAAAGAGCATTACATTATTGCATTGGGTGATAATAGGGGCACATACCATGTCTGACCCAAATCATAGCATCTCTCACGACGCATGACACATCCTCACGATGTCACCAGCAGTCTCACTCACCATGACCAGCTATCACCGACAGTGACCACCAGCCTAGTTCACTGTGTTCTGATTGGTCCATTTCAAATTTCCCTCAAAATTTCTGAGAACAAAGAAGCTTACCCAGATTTCACAACAGACAGGCAGAGACCAAGGAGAACAGATATGAGGTGAGTTGGCTCCTAGTATTCTTAGTGTAATTTGTACAATATACAGTTTACTGTGACACATACAGCAACTGATATTGTCGGTTAGGTCTTGTACACCTTGTTTAATTACATTAATTTCTGATTTAAAGAATAGCAGGCAGCAGTCATATTCACTGGCTGGTTGTTCACATCAATTGGTAAATCTAATGGTGGATTTTGAGACCTCCTACACTTTTAAATGTCCATGCATGGCTGTGCATGTCATTAATGCTTAACCAAGAGAGGGGAATAGGGGTTTGCATAAAATTTGCCATGCACCCTCTTTGTGTGAATTATTGTTTATGATATAATAAAAGCTATACAGATATTTCATAAACTTGTAATATAGTACTGTATTCATGATTAAATGTCTTTTATTTCCTTATCTTTAAACAGGGACTTCCACAAGTAATTCAGGGGAGCATCAACAACAGAAGCATGGATGGAGAGGAACACAAATTAATGAACAGCTAAATCAATGATGTTTAAATTGATGAATAAAATAACCCCCGCCCCCAAAAAGATTTGTTTATCATCTGGCGTGACCCTGCGTGATCACGACCATCGTCATCTGTGGTGACCCTGTGTAATCACGACTGATGTCATCTGTGTGTGGTGACCCTGTGTGATTATGACTGTTGTCATCTGTGGTGAACCTGCGTGATCACAACCATTGTCAACCCTGGTGACCCTGCATGTTCACGACCATCGTCATCCCTGGTGACCTTGTGCTATAGCAACACATGACCAGATTTTTTTTAATAAGGCCACGGTCGTGAAGGCATCACACAAGATGGCGAAAGGTCACCACAATTTGCTGGGTATATTTTTGTATATATGCCCCAATAATATGATATCAGAGTAATATCCCCTGAATAAGGTGCAATCCCCTAATGAAGTAAACAGTTCCATCCTATAAGATTCATTTGGAGTGTTATATTGGTCATTTCAATACTGTTCTATATTACGAAATCCTTGCTTATTAGGCACACTAGTACCCCAGGTTCCGCACACTCTATAAGGTGCAGAAGGGGGTTACAGCTTATATGCAGTGTCACAATATGTATTTATTTTATGTGAATAACTTCTTCCCATAGAGATAGCATTAGGGAGCCGATCCGCACACCCCCAGTGGCGTAACGTGTGCCGATCCACCACAGCGGCCGATCCACCACTGCAGCCTCCTTCTGGGTGCATGTAAACATTCACAATGGCGGATCGGCGCTTTTACGGGGAACTACGGTACCGGATTTTGATAATTTTTCCTTATTAAAACATCTAAAAACATAAAATAAATATAGAACTAAACTCCCCTGGTGTCCTCGGTGGCCGATCCACCCCTCGGGAGACAACTCCCTCGTGGTGGATCGGCCACCTCGTACACCACGGTCGTTTAGTTCTATCTATGTATATCTATTTCCAAGAGAATTTACTCTTCCATTTCATGATTATTTATTTAGAAAGGTGATAGACATCCATTTCCATTCTAGTCCAATCAAGGAAAAGCAACAGAAACTAGTGTAGACTCGGAAACTCAGGTACAACAGGGACCCACCTGCACCCCTGGCACTCAGGCCTCACTGGATGTTTGCAATACTGGCTGGCAAAGGCAGTTGGGAGTGTACTCGGATGGAGTTACATATTAAAAGCCATTTGTCTGTTTGAGGAATCCCTGTCAAAGTGATACATTCATAACTCTGCTCCAAAGGGAACATTTAAACTTCTAAGAATTTCGAACATTGGGCACTGTTTGTAGCAAAACTTCATAATGTGATGGTAATCAATACAAAAAGCGGAAGACATTATCTTGACTTTTCTAGCGTAATCTTACAAGCATTACTTTTGGCACGTTGAACATGTACCAGAAGTGCAGCCTAATAGGAACTGTTTGACAGAAAAAGTGCCATCTTTTACCCTGTTTGCTTGCCATAGAGTAAGCTTGTCATAAGGTAACAAACCTAGACATAGATATCCACTAAACAAGCAGAACTTCATGCCCAGGAGACATTCATCATAGCATGGAGCACCTTCCTCTAGTACACTAAGGGATACTGAGGGTGGGGCGTGAGGTACAGACACACTGGTGGTTATAACCATCTATAGGCCCCATGGGGCTGTGATACTTGAGGTGCATTTGCTGTCATGACGCATAAGTGCAGCCCTGACAAGTCTGCATATTTCATTTATCCATCCTCCAACCCTTCAGGAATAATTATGCTAACCCTCATGAGTAGAATACTGCATTCGTGCAAAGGAGAGTAATTGTATACTGTTATCCTGTTGTTAATGTCTAATTTCTGTTTGTTTGCAGGTGAGTAAAAACCTCTTCTGGCTGTACTGCATGGAATTGAGTGTGTATATAATTATGTACATATATACTACATTAAGCTAATAGATGATGCATATCGAGGCCCTAGGGGAGTATATGCTGGATATATCCAGCATATATATACTCCCCGTGGGCCTCGATATGCATCTTCTAATAGGTTTATACCACCATTTCCTCCATTTTGTATTAATTTCTTACCTGAGATCCAAAGAATATAGCCAGGAGAAGACATTTTGTAAGTGCAAGCGATACTGCCCATGGCTGCTCTGCGCGAAGCCATTGTTTTTGTTCCTTGCTGGGAGAGGTACCGCTGTGTTCACACTCACTTTTCGTATGGAATCCAACCATGACAAGTCTTCAAATTAAAACATACATATCCTTAGACATTCTAGATGATCCCTCCATATGTATTATGTCCAATATATTCAAAATAAAGGAGAATCCATTGATTTTTCCATCGTAAGCGAGTCGCGGTCCAGCCATTCCGACCCGCCTCCTTGTCCGGCGAAAGTGTGTCAGTGGCCTGGATGTGGATATAGGTCATCCGCTTGCCATATGAGGAAGACGGCGAAAATTTCGGACCGTTTTGGAAAATCAATGGATTCTTATTTAATTTGAATATATCGGACATATCAAGCATGGAGTACTCATCTAGAATGTCTAAGGATATGTATGTTTTAATTTTAAGACTTGTCATGGTTGGATTCGATATGAAATGCGGGTGCACATACGGACCTATCACCATCAGGTTAGTAGTCTTCAACCTTTGCTTTTGAGTTCCTCACCGTTCAGTGTGGCGCTATGGCTAAGGCCTTCGCCTACCACCACTGCGGCCGGGGTTCAATCCTCATACGAGTTGGCACGATTTTTCACAATGGAAAATGGCTAGATTAACTTTGTATAGCTGCCATAATTTCCAAAAATAGTCCAACTTGACCCCGAAAAAGAATATACCAAAAATTTCAAAAATGCACATGTGTGGTATATGCAGAATAATGCACGGCTAAACTGCATCTAAACCCACCGGAAGTCCCAAAATCGTGGTATAAACATAGATATGATTTGCTCTAAGATTTAGATTCTACAAAGCCCCCAATACATCCCTGTCTAATAACTACATTTATATCATTTGGTCAGTTTTAGCACAGTTTTGATTTATATCAACTACACCAGGTCACACAATGCATAAACGTTTCTGACCAGCATTGTGTGAATGTCCTTGCAGCTTCTAAAGGCTTCTAAGTTGCGCATGACTTAGCAAGCAATTTGTAAGCCCTCTAGGCATTACTAAAGGGGCTCTGACAGGGCTACCGTGACAGCCTTCACTGCCTGAGCATGGCCTGATTTGTTAATACACCTGCCTGTTTAACATATTTAACACACTACACAACCAGTCTGAGATCTGTACTGCAGTTTATTATTATATGATAAGACATTGAGACATTAAACCCTAAACATTATGTAACTTTAGCCATTGTTTTGACCCACTGCTATTAATATGTGAGTTTGTGTCTAATACTAGAATAATAAGTACTAGATTGGCAGCAAACATTAAAATACGGTTAACATTCCTGTTGATGACGTCTCAGCCTTATAAAGGCATATCACTGGTATTCTAACGTTGCTGCCAATCCTGTGTATATATTCCTATGCCCTCATGACTTCAAGGGATGAATTCTTAAAATAGAGGTTAAACCTGTAAACTATGTATTTTGATATGCATATTCATCTGTACTCAGAATGACTAAACTGTGAGCGAACCTGTTTCTTTTGAGATTTAATGCTCTCCCCTATCTGTGGTGTTATAACTATATCCATTTGTCCACTTCCTGATACACTAAATTGAAGTTTCATATCTATGGAAACAACAGAGGCAGCGACCATGAGAGAGATGTACTTACCAATTGATAATTGAGGGTTAGCCCAAGCACAATTGGTGTTTAAAACAAAATGCTCCAGTCCCTTTCTCAGAATTGTAAGGCTAAGAAACCATTGAAAAGTGCTGTCTTTTTACATTGTTTACTACTGGTTGGACGAGGCTTCAGTGTCAGTCTCATGGGGAAAAGGTTTTTATTTGAGCAATGGGGAACAGGGGCGTGGGAAGCAGTTTCGGCGTGGGTGGGACCAGGGGGGTTTCTGCAATTTTTGACCTCCCTTTGCATGATTGAGATTGAGACTTTAGCAGGCTATAGGACACAGCTACCCTTAACACATTTTCCCCTAGTCCTATTACAATACATCTTGCTCCTCAGACTTCCTTCTCCCATTCTCCCATGAAGATCCTTCTCAGAACCCAGAAGGCCTGTCAGAAAGAGGGGAATTATGGATGTGTTCACTTAAGTTGCTACTCTCTACATATTATTGATAGAGCACATACCCATCTGATAACAAATCCCCATCACTTTGCACACACAGACTGTCCTCTCCTCTACTACACTATATAAGGGCCTGCTCCACCCAGTTGGCTAAGCCCCCTCCCCTTACTGACCTCATAAACACTTACTTCCACAGAACCACTCAATGTCAACCACCAGGACGGGTCTCCCTGACAGGAGTACAATGCACAGGGCCTGCGCTGTTCAGCACTACTCTGTGGCCATGTGTCAGAAAAAATATGTCTAGACATAAAGTCAATCCCATATTTCTTTACAAGCTTCATATATCGTGGATAGGTGCTTGCCCCTTGGGCACGCCTTGCTTAGGAAGAATGGTATGGAGCTTACATTTACTACCAAAGTGCACTGCCTTAAAGATATAACATGTCTGTTTGAAGACCATCAATTTGGCTATAAAAATATTTCCCCATAACAGATTTTAAAAGAAATGGTAATTCTGGAAAGCAAAAATCTCTTAGTGTTAACAAACTTCTTGTCTTAATTATGAAATGAGTGATAACTGAGTAAAATAAAAATGACTAAGGAAAAAACATGGAGTACACAGATAATAATTTCACTGCATCTGTGGATACTGGTATTGTTGGAAATGCCAGATCAGGTTTGGTTATTTCTGACATTGATTGTATTCACTCTGTCTTGTGTCCATTTAGGGCTATCACATTGTCCAACTGGACCTGTTTCCATGTTACATGTTTCCATTCCTGTATGGATAATGAACCACTCCTGCACACTTATAACCAACTGACCAGAGCTCCTTACCTCATTTCGTAAACAAGGAAATACTCATCTGTCTTATCAGGCTAGCAGGGATGTTTACTCCACCTCCTACGATTACTGCTACACGCAAAAGTTTACGCCTAACCATTAGGAAAAATGCCCGACTTGCCTGATTCCTCCTAACTTGCCTTAGACTTTTCCACTAACTACATAGACTTTCAAGCAATATAGCAACTCTCTTAATTCTGAAATTCTGAAATGGAAAGTGTAAACTCCACATAGGTTAAGACATCCAGAACAGAGCCTCTCCATTTGAGAAGCAAGTCCAATACCTCACATCATTTTCTTTGCAACCCTTGAACTTAGTTGCTCTGGGTTTATCATAATGTCAAGGATGTGGATATATGAGTAAATTAGATTTTCACAAAAAAAGTGTTTCTATTCTTCTTCATTGCTCCTTCAATAACAAATATATATTTATTAAGTGTATTCTGTTAAATCACATGCCAGGTTGAATTGTAGAGGATTTTTTTATGTCGATAGTCATTGAAAGCACCATTATTCTGACATTCATATGCACTTACCATAAAAATCCTCATGCAAACCACACTGCCACCTGGTGTGAAAAAAATCTACTATGCCTTAGACAAAACTGCTACCCCTTAGACAAAACTACTACCCCTTAGACATGGCTAAGTCAAGTCAGCTTGCCTTAATAGGTTAGTTAATACTACTAACACATTAGTAAGATGTTACTAACATGTTGGGTATTTTGCCTAATGGGTGATTTTGTCTAAGTTAGATTAGTATTTACTAACTTGGATTATTTTCTGTGTACTACTACTACATCTATTTTACCCTTACTGCCATTACTCAGTGTAACCTACTGACTCACCCACTGACCTGACCAATGAAACCTCCTACTGCCCCCTCTCCATCTGTAGGATTTCGAAATATACATAAACTAGAAAAATGGGGTCCACCGCCAGGTGAAGTATAAATATGCCCTACTGTATTCTGAATATGTATTTGAAATACAAATGTGTTCTCAGACAATCCTGCTCTTTGTGATCCAGTCATATAAATTTGTCACTATCATGTCATGCATAGTCTATTAATAATTGACTCCTGCCCACTAATATGGCTCAAATATGCATAAACAATCTCTGTTTCAACACAGCATTAATCCCCCTCTATCCAGCACATACATCTAAGCACAAAAAACTTGAGTAGGGTTTTCTTATGTCTCTCAAAGCATTGCCCACTATTGCCTCACGCATAATACTCCTTTTTCGGCATGAAGAGTCCTAGTGAGTCAAACCGCAACGGTTAATTTTTTATTATAGTGTCTCTCATTTAGTGGATATTCCAGTTATTAAGGTATATTTATTCAGTGTACAATTATGATCAAAAGATATCCCATATTTGATACAATCAGCCTTTGGTAAATCTATCTAGAGCATAAATTCCTCATTGAAGCTTCCACCTATGCTTCTGAGAAATATCCTTGATTGTGGCCTTGTCAACAGAACAGTCCCAAACATGACCAGAAATCCCCTGGGGATCTGAAAGATTATCCTGAACATTAAGACCTGGCATGTGACAATGAGGTGCTGTTTTTGCCATGACAAAATGGACAAATTGGATCTTATCTCCTGGGGGAAGTTGGGGGGATCTCAGCCAGGCCTTCCCTGGTCCACTCGACTGGCAATGGTAGCATCAAGGGGCTTAGAGGAGACTAACAGCGGTATGTGAAGCAATAGATCAAAGTACTAGAGTGGGGGTATGATTAGCAAGCACACAAGTATCTGTATGGAGAGGGGTATGCCTACAGGGAAAGGGTAATAGGACCATTTCCGGGGGTGGGCTGAAGGGCTAATTAGCAAATCACGAAGTATTGCCTAAGATACATGGGCTTAAACGGATTCAAGGATAGACAAAAACCCTACCTTATAATTTCTAAATATCCAATTGCATATATTTTTGTGAATATGCATTAAAGATTCTCGCTCTCATTAGTGCCTTGCTATAAATGCACAGAGGGAGTTCTAGGTCAGTGACTTTCTCTAACAAACAACAGAGGGCACCACGTCCAAACTCACCTCAATTTTATTTGTGGGTGTAATGAAGTATTTGCAAGCTCAATTCCCCATTCACCAATCCCATGCATGTCAGTAAAGCAGGATATTCCTCTGACTTCAGTCATCAAAATAAATGAGGCTGTCACTATACTGACCTAGTCACCCACTTTCATTTCGATTGTGGCACTAATGCCCGGCAACTTGGATTTGTCACACCATCATGAACTAGTGGGTAGGGGTGTGAGGTATCAATGTGTGTGTGTGTGGGGGGGGATAGGTCAGGACAACACAGCCACTGATCAAGTGGTAAATGTGTCAGGATTATGATTTCCTTGCTGTTTGTTGATTATGGTTGAAAAACTTTGGTAATTCATACACAGCTATAAAACACAGTTATTAGCGCGGCGACTAGTGAGTACTACTCGTGAGATGAGTAGACTAGTGTATGGTTCACAGTCGCCACGGTGTAAGGGATAGGGAGGCCTTGCAATCTATTTTTGTTTGTGGCTCCTCTGCTATGGACTATTCCTGCTCACTATTCTAATGTAATAACAACAGTGTGTGTACTTTACTTATCAGTGAAGGAATTTTCAGAATATATCTCATACTTTTGATTTTATTCGCAGATAAGACATTTCATCATTTGGAGCCTTATGGCAGATTAGCATTAGAGCATTTTAAGATTCAGAAATGCATCCCTGTAGCCTTTGTTTTAGAATTGTTCGTTTTGAAACTACTATATATATGTAGTACAGGTTTTATCTCAGTGGGTTATGGTACAATTGGATCATATTTTCTGTATTTGAACAAAGTATTCACTGTCAAAGATCTCTATGGAGAAATCAGTGCTAAAGTGTGTGTTGCCATATGTGCATTTTTGTAAATCAGAGGAGGTTGAAATGTAAGGCCACCTTGTGGAACTGCTACATTCTTTTCTGTGTAAAATTTTTAGTTTACATTGAAATAATGCTATCTCAGAATATGTATCTACTATTGGTGATAAAAGATTAATTTGATTACTCCTTTCATTATATAAACGATTTTGTGGAACACTGAAAATATGTATGTACACCGAGGAACTTACACTGTGCTCCCCCTCTACAGAGAGGTGGAGTGATCTGGCCAGTTTGCTGACCACTGGCCCATGACGAGGTACAGACTATTACAAGTGATTGGCAGTTGGGTGTGTGTGTGTGTGTGGGGGGGGGGTGGGGAGGCAGAGCAGGCTCCTGGCAATCTGAGACAGTGTACACTCATAATGACACTCCTGTTGACTATGGCATTGAACATTGAATAAGACAGGTCCCTATGGCAGCTGAGTGAGGTGCATGCAGAATGGACAGTCTACAGACTATTAGTACTTAGCTGCAGTGGGTAGTTCAGGTTGAATGTGTGCTATATACTACCAAAAGCCCAGATGACAGTATGCCCTATCTGTCTCACCAACTGAAACTAGACACAAGATTACAAGTTGCCGCGCCATGTCTCACAGGACTATTCTCTACTATTGTATTAAAATCTACAACACTATGGTTTTATTTACATGCATTTTGTATCGTATATCTTAATATGGTAGATAACATTGTTTTCTAGGCTAATGGGCCAATCAAAGCTTTGATGTCAATATGTATTTGATGAAGCACAAGAAGGGAAAAGAAATAGTTTAAGGGCCACATCATGCCTCCACATATAATCTCTTCTGGTCAAAATGACAAACAAATGCTCTCTTTTTGGCATATCAACCATTCAGAACTTTATCACACTGAAAACATGGAAAATCTGAAACTAGTCAGCGGTGACTACTTTAGGTCCTCAAGTTGACGATACCTAAAACTACAGCTTTATGTAGTCAAAATGACGACTTTAGGTCATCATCCTGACAACCTGAGTCATCAGGATGACAATACTGACAGTACAGGGTGGTTATATTGATGACTCAGGTCGTCAGGATGAGGACTTAAAGTCATCATTTTGATAACCTAAAGTTGTAGTTTTAGGTATCGTCAACTTGAGGACCTAAAGTGGTCACCGCTGACTAGTTACGGATCTTCCATGTTTTCAGTGCATTGTATCATACTGACCCTATTCTACTTAGGATTGTATTAATGCCATGTGCTACTAACAACAGCCAGATTTATGGAATGATGGCCAAGGTGCATAATATATTAATTCAGCATGAAACCCTGAAATGGCATAGTTTTCCAAATTACTAACAGTCCTGGAGCAGTGCACACTATGGTGCATTTCATGGAGCAATGAAGCTATGCATGGTTTGACCTGGGTGTGGGCAATGGACATCTCAAATGAGGCAATACTCCATTTTTTTCAGGGTCAGAAACTCCTCTATGGTTTCCGATCAATTAGATGTTTATTTCCACCATATTAAAGGGTAAACCAGCCCTAAACTGCTTTCTGAGTTGACCAGATCAAAATCTTGCTCTTCTAAACTCTCCTTCCTTCCCATTTATAATATTTTAAAATTATATCTCTGTAAATCTGTTCTACATGGAAATCTATTCTAAAATAAGAGTTGTAATAGGCAAACTGCTAAAGGGCTGGCTCCATTCGTTGGTCGGTCTGTTGGTCAATGATATTTACAGAAATGTAAGCAAAAAAACACCCGACAAAGGGCAGTTACAGAAAGCCCATTCAAACCGTTTTGATAATGCCTTACAGCTTACAAAGCACTCAGCAAGATGCTGACTGTGATGATGCCAATATAAAGACTGTGGGTCTTTTGAGTGCATTACTTCACTATACCAGAGTTGGGGTGGGTCCCAATCACCTATTCCCCAAACATGATTAAAAATAACATGAACAAAATTGTATCAAGATGCTATCAAGTGGAAGGCGCTTCACATTTATGATGCTTACTTTCAGCTTTATGATCGTAGTTTAGAGTCTAACTAGTGCTCTGAGGCTGGCCGATACAAAGGCTAAGAAATTGAATATGGACATGCTATCTAGATGCAGAGTCTATCTGGGTAGAAATAACGACCACTCTGTGCTACTTGATACTACTTTGGCCATTGCCATGGTAGCTTGAGTGCTAGAGCTCAATATAAAAGGTGTAATATTGGACCAAATTCTGTTCTAGAAAAGCATTACTAATGATATAACAAAACTGATGTCAAATTGAAACATTGATGTACATTGTAGTTAGATTTCAGTTGCTTTGAGCAGCTTTCTTTAAATTAAATGCAGATGAAATTGCTATGGGCCAACAGAGCAGCTACTGCTTTACAAAGTCCTACTCACACATCTAGTGTAGGGCCCACAGAGGTAATTATAAGCATGGAGCATTTACTCTCTAGAAACCCTGCAATTTACATAAACTCCACCTACCCATCCATCAGGCCTTCCTCTACACTGATCACTACCTCACACACAATATAGCCACACTGTGTTTACCTTAGGGTCTGTGGGGAGATTACAGGGCCTAAGGTATAGTGGATAATCTTGATTACAGCTTTGGGTGGAACCATGTGAAGGGCTGGTTATCTATTTTACTTTTTTCTCCTATAGAAAAGAAGATCTAAGGAATCCCTTTCTCTTAGTCCATTTCATTCATAATTGATGAAGTAGACTTGTTTTGCAATTTCATAGCTTATTTTGAGGTTAGAACTCAAATGTTTGATGTGTGGTCACTCTATGCCATGTCAGACAAATCTCAATGTTTCTATGTGGAAAGATGCCCATGGAAAAGGACCAAAGGCAAAAAAACGTAGGCTCAAATAAAGAAACTCTTAGAGACAAGATAACTTCAGGTCAAGATAAAAGAATGTAGGATCGAAAATCCTGTAAATTCCCCAGTACCGGCCAGTATCTGACCTCTGGATTCAGTGCCAGTGCTGCATATTTACCGTTGCATGTGAAAAAAGTCAGCACTGGCAAAGGTGCTCCATACCTGCAGTAATCTCTTATCAGCCATCACTATGGCAACCAGAAGAAACTCTCAAAATATGGCCGGAAAAGTGTACGTTTTTTATTAAGGATATTCCATTGAAGGGGTGCAATTATTGACAATGTATCTCATTAGATGCTTACCAGAGGAAAAGGGGTACTTTTTAAAGCTAATTCCCATTAAAAGGAGTATATTTTTATGGAAATTTGTCCCTTCAGAAGGGTCCTATATTTGGGTGGAGTATGCACATGACACTCTTCATGCAGCGCTATGGACAGTGAGCACGTGCCTCTAGCTTGCACCACTGATGAAATCTGGACCTTAAAGCTATGTGACATTTCATCACTGTTTGGGCCAAAGGCAGGTAATTTTATCAGGCTTCAGCTACAGGCAGGTGATTTCAGTGAGCCTAGGTCAGGAAGTCATGATGTCACACGCAGCAAAGGCGGCTGCCCATCGGCTGCCCATCAGCTGCCCGTCGGCTGCCTGTCGGCTGCCCGTCGGCTGCCTGTCTGCTGCCCGTCGGCCACCCATGTGCAGTGATAGTGGTATGAAAATGATTTTGTGAACCAAATAATCATACTCCAAGCTCTAATATAACTAGAAAGCTGGAGAGGGCTAAGGATATACTGTCCCTATGCCGTCCTGTGATGGCTGTCAGTCAGCCATGAATCGGACGTTTTGTTTGTGTATACAAAGATGAAATCACCTGTGTCTGGCCTTAACACTGATGAAAAGTCCCATAGTGTTAAGGTCCAGATTTTATCAGTGGTGCAAGCTAGAGGCGGGTTTCCAAGTGTCCGTAGGGGACCTCCATGTCAGTGACGATAGGGGAGAAGGGTCTTTCTCATTGGCCAATTCAAATTATCAGTTTCTAACAACTGGTTTGACTTTGTGACCAAAATAGGTTCATAGCTCAATTTCCCTGGTGTAGATGCATGAACATACTTAATACAATGTGATATCCTAGAAAGGACCTTTATCCTGAAGATAGAAATAGCTTGGACATGCACAAATACATGTTTAAATGCACCAATTACTAGAGAGATTTGTGTAGCATTAGTGTATGAAGTTACCACTGGGAAATAAGCCAGCACACGTACATAACCAAGGGCAATCACCAGCATAAAAGCCAGGGGTGGCTTCCTCCTGGTGCAGTCTTCTTGCCATCATTTTCCAAGCCTGTTTATAAACATTTTAAGAAGAGCATGTCTGCTATGCTCTCAATTTCAGCATTATGATGTATCATTTCAGCATGTTGCCAATTAACCTACCTTTTACTGGCACTGTAGCAAAATTTGAGAAGATGTATTGAAATTGGAAATGATGAATCAGCATTAATTAGAAATAATTGCCTTGGTGGTTTGTGTGAACACTTGTGCTAACTAAGGAGTAAATATGGTCCAGTAGCCAATTGCGACCTGGGTGATGTATCGGTGAGGTTTAAAGACAGGGATAGGAGACTCTCTGTGTTGGAAACTTATCTCATCATATGAAGAGCTGAAATGTACTATTTCATGACATTTTGAATCTTCACACCGGTTAACCTTTGTGACTTATCATCTGTAACAAAATTTCAAAGGTAGATATTTGGAAATTAATAATGAAACTCATCCGATCAAGATCAACAACCAAGTTGACAGTTGGACTCCGATTAATGCAAAACAGCAATAAAACACAGACGTACAGCATACCTACAGCACTGGTACATCTGCGTTAAATGAGCTACGGGGGACGTACGTCGTTGTTGCTAAACCTCCCTAATTCTACTATCAGCATACACACCTCGGTGCCTGGCAGCCGTTGGTTTGGTACTGTGTGCGACTGGCCTGGTTATGGGTCAAGGTGCTGGACGCGTTCACACTACACTACTGCTGGGTGGCTTTATATCATAGACACATGGTTCTAACCAAGCTTCTCTCGTCAGTCCCTGTGGCACAATGCATAGGGAGTTGGATTAAGGATCTGAGACTGCAGGTTCGACCCCTACCCTTGGCAATGAAATTCTCGTAGGGTTCTCATGGTTTTAAATGCAAAATTAGACCCCAAACCGTGCTGATATCCACCCCAAACTGTGCTGATATCCACCTTGCATATGTTCACATTACAGTGCAAATTATGCAGGAATAACAGCACGGGATATCCAAAAAAAGCACCCACAATTACAGAAGTCGTGTAATAATAGCTACTACATTTCCCTTATTGAAAACCTGCACAGGAACGGTGATCTTTAGGTTAATCTACCCTATGAGAGCTTCGTAAATCTTAGATAGGTGTTTTTCCCTTGGGGATAATGGTGCTGAACTTACATTTACTACCAAAGTGCATGCCTTAAAGATATTATTTGTTTATTTGACTTTGGATATAAAACCTGTTCCATGATAACATACAAAAGACAATTCTGTAAAACAGGTATTCCAGAGCATCACCAAACTTCATCTGGTGATAAAATGAGTAATAATTAAGTAAAATGTTAGGGAGAGAAAATAAATAGATGTGTCAAGAAGACGTTCACTGTATCTGAAGTAAGAAGTGCTTTCCAGCCACTGTGGACATTGGTATTGTTAGAAATGCGAAATCAGGCTTGGTCTTTTCTGACATAGATTGTGTCCACTCTATATTGGGTCCAGTCAGCCTGTCTCTCCATATGATGCATCCCCACTCCTGTGATAATGATGATACACCCCGTACAATTAGGCCAGGGTGTCTTAATTAATGTCCTAAACAAAGAAAACCCAATCTTCTCAGTTTAGCAGGTATGTTTACTTCTCTTCCTCCTGCTATCAATACTACCACTACTACATCTACATTTAGCCTTACTGCTAATACTCAGTGTAACCTACCAGCTAAACTACTACCTAACTCATTTAAAAACCTCCTGCTGGCCCCCATCTCTTGAATTTGGAAAAAAAACTAGAGTACAAAAATGGGGTCCAGGGCCAGGTGAGGTACATATATGGCCTACTGGGTTCGGCATACATATTTGAAATATAAATGTTGTGTTTTTGCACAATAGGGTTTTCGCTGTTACAGTTACATAAATTTGTCACTATGATTTCATACATTGCCTTTTTTCTAATTGACTCCTGCCCACTGATAGGGCACTAATATGCATAAACAGTCTCAGTTTCACAACAGCACCCTCCACTACTACCCAGCACACATATCCAAGCACAATACTTTGAGTAGGGCTCCCTCATATTCCCCAAAGCCATATTGGCACCTCACAATGCCTTGGATAGAGCTTCTTCATCCTCTACCTAAATCTGCAGATAGTATGATCTATTCAGTGGATTCTCAGGACTTTGCATGACTGCCCTCCATCCATTAGTGGATCTCCTCACCCACACCAAGACAATTCTTATGTTTCTCCACCTACATTTCTCACTGAGTGCTAAAGACCATCCTCGTTATTGTACGTGTAACACCTTAAATCCTCCATTGTGCTACAGTGAATTGTGCCCTTTTGTCAGCATAAAGAAGAAATAAAGACCTGGTGAGTCAAATTGCAATGGTTAAATTTGTGCATCAGGCCAACCCTATGAGGCTGATATCATGAGCCTTGAGGTATTATGTGGCCCATTAATATAACCAATGCTTCATGTGGTGTATACCAACACTATTTTGTTTATTCTCCCTTTTATGTAGGTAATATCTATTTGACAACTATACGAGAAGATATAGTAGATAGATTTACACAAAGCACATGTTCCAATATGCAGGAAAATCTTCTTTGAATTGAGAAGCTGTTTAAGAGATTTGGGCACTGGACATCAAGTTATGAAGTAAAAGTATGGTTTAATGTAAAACTCTACTCCTTTAAATTGTGCTGCTGCAATGTCCTTTTTCATTTGCATGTCATTGTAAGTACCTCCTTGTTATAAAGGACACTCATTTTCTGCCTGAATCATTGACGCACTATAGCCCCCACCCCCAGATATGAGGGTCCTAACATCATCTTGTAGTGATACTCTTCTGGCCCCATGCAGTATTGATATCACACAGAGAGAAGAACACTGATTGCTTTGATGCATACTGCACAGGTCACAATTTGTCTCCCACATGACATGCATGAAGGCATGTCGAATGAGGTTGACCCTCTCATATTTGGTTCGTCAACTCCACTTGACATGCGTAATGAAGACACGTCACATATTTCTGATCCATTCACCTGAGTGCTGGGTAATACTGTGAGACAATTATGTAAGGGTCAAGAGCAGTCAATACCTATGTACCAATGGTTCAATCAAGGCAGGCCTATAATAGAAAGCAGGGGATATCATAGTCCTACAGGCCTGCAACACTAAGGCACCTTTTTCTATCTACAGAACTTCTACTTGACTAAGGACCTCTATGCACTCCATAAAACAAGGCATGGAGGTGCATGGCAATGTCATATGTCTCCCTGTACTGTAGATACTGAGATTATAGATTGTGGGTTAGAATACAGTCCTTTGGTATTTTCACTGACCCACACATATGGTGTCTAACCTCTCCAGTTGAAGTATTCAGGATGGTGGGTGTCTAATTTGATATTCAATAACAAATGCAAATTTAACAATGATATAGAATTCACTACCATTCATTGATAGTATTTACAGACCTTAGTGATCTATTTTTCATGAAAACAAAATGACACAGATACATCAAATGTCTCAAGTGTTGGTAGTACTTCTTGGTACTGATTAATCCTGGTACCAAAATGGTTGTTTGCCCCATCTAGTGGAATATCCTAGAACAATTATGTATGTAAAACCATCACATGTCAAGTGCCTTTGACATGGACGTTACCCTAGTCAACTCACAGATGTCATGGCATTTTAAGGCATGTCAAATCATATGAGGATTACTGTGTGCTACAGTTGTCATGGTGACATATGTGCACATGTCCCAATGACGTGTGCTATCTGTGTCAAATCAAGTTGACATGGGTATACATGTCACTTTGTCAGGAAGACTTTTTTCAGTGCAGTAATGGAGGCAGTGGGTCATAGAAACTTCTGTTATCTGACCACAACTCCACTCATTGGTGAGTGGTTTCCCCCTAGGGGTTTTGGAATAGGGCTGGAGGATGAAAGACAAAACCTAATGTCCCTTTCTTACATGCATGTACATTGAGGTCATCGCTGGCCACCTCTATAACACCGCCCTTACTCTCCTTTGCCTCCACCCCTCATCCTATTGTCAGTGTATCAGATGTGTGGTTACAGTTCCTAACATATCCACATCCTGGAGGACTGGGCACACAACATCCAGGGACCATACTTCAACAACAAACAAAACAAACAGACTCTTATCTACAACAGCTATAGTGTTTTTTGAATATCTTTTTAATTTGTCCTTATCCAGATGTATTGTACCCCAAAGTTGGAAAAGAGCTCTTGTGACGCCAATCCCTAAGCCTGGTGACCCAAAGGATGTGGGTAATATTATTATAGACCTGTATCCCAGACCCCAGTGATTGGTAAACTGCTTGAAAAGATTGTACATGCAAAAGTTATGCAGTTTGCAGATGAGCATAGTATTCTGACCCCCCTTCAGGGAGGTTTCCGTCTAAAACACTCAACAACCAAGACACTGGCTGCCTTTACTGATGATATATTGAGGGATAAAAATATTGGCAATACTGTTCTTGCCACATTTATTGATTTGCGTTTGACACCGTAGACCACTCTCTCCTATTAGCTAAATTAGAACTGTATGATATCAGAGGTAATACCTGGAAATGGAAAATTATTTACATGACAGATTTCAATGTGTTAGAGCTAATGATATGGTATCGAGTTTGGAGAGGGTGGTCTCACGGGTCTGTACTGGGCCAGCTTCTATTTTTGCTATACATGAATGACATTTCTCACTGTATTGGACCCTGTAAAGCAAGGTTATCCTAACCAAATCAGTCACATCTCAGCCCTCATAGACCAGAGATAATGAGGTCAAAAGGTGAAAATTGTTGATTAATGTGATTTTGACATTTCTATGGATATTGGCCAATTTTATAATTATCGCTACTTTTTGCGGTGACAAATTTACTCGATAATTTTACAATTTAAACAAATTGTCCCGTATTGTCGAAGATTTTGTAACAAATTAGGATAAAAGATATTTATACCCACATGTAGCTTGACACTTTCTCTTTAAATTGTTACCAGCCTGGCTAGGGTTGTAGTGGGAAGATTAAGGCTATACACCAATACAAGGATGCGTTCCACTTCTCTGTGTGAGTTTTTATTAGATAAAATGCCTATGTTTAGGGCTGTATTTCTCGTGATGAATGCTGGCCACTTTATAATTTTGAAAATTTAGCAAAAATTGGTAAATAAATATATTTTGATGAAATAAAAAGTATTTTTAAACTCTTAATGTACTCTCTGCTAAATTGGTATAATCCTGAAATCCATTTTCCCGACATGTGACTGATTAGGTAAGGATGCATCACATATGCTGATGATAGAATATTTTATATGGCAGACAGGGATTATAAAGTGGCAGAGGTCAAGCTTCAAATGGCGCTGGACGTTTTTGAATTATGGTGTTCTCGAAACAAGCTATCGGTAAACACAGGTAAAACTAAGGTGATGGCCTTCATATCGACTAAAAATAAACTTGATAACACCAATGTTAGCCTGTATATTAATGGCCAAAAGCTTGACATGGTACCCTCATATAAGTACCTGGGGGTCAGCCTGGACCCTTACGTCCGATTTGATATACATCTAAAAATGTTACTAAGACCCTAAATTTTAGGATCTACCAACTTGCCTGTATGAGAAGCTTTTTTCAACAAAGGCAGCCCTACGTGTCTTCAAAGCAACAATTGTACCATACTTTGACTGTGCAGACACTATATTTATGAACAGCACTTCCAAATAAATTGACGAGTTACAAACTCTTCAAAACAGGGGCCTGAGGATTTGTTTGAAAGTGGATCATTTAACTTCTACTAGACTTGTGCATTGTAGATCAAATGTAGCTAAGCTTGAAGATAGAGGGCATGCCCATTTGGCAAATTTTATGTATATCAGAAGTAGAGACGATGAGTATGTAGATAATTGAGTGCGCCCTACTAGAGCATTTGACGGACCAATTTTAAAGGTTCTTCTGCCAAACTGTGTAGCATATGAGAAGAGTGTCGAAAATTATGGGGCAGTATACTGGAACTCTCTGGTGGTTGAAAGTAGGCTAACCCCAACGTACCAAGAGTTCAAGTCTGATACTAAAAGAATACTTAATACCCTGGTACCTGTAATTATTTAGTTTGCCTGTTATAACTTCCTACCAACCGTGCCACACTGATTGATTGTACTGGGTCAATTTGGACCCTATTGTTATTTTATTTTGTTTTTTATTAATTGAATACATATTGAATAACACCAAGAAGACTCATTATGGCATTCTAGAATTAATAGCCCTGTAACCTTATAGGAGGGCTGAAGGACGACCCCTCTTATTTGTCTTAAGACTTAAATAACTACTGAGTGCAATTATTAATGTTGTGATTCGCTTGTTCTGGACATCAACATATATACGCACTGGAAATACTCATACTTGTGCTCGATGTATCGCTGTATCATGTGTTAAACATATATGACAATAAAGATAAATTGAACTAAAACATGTCAGTAAAGCAGGATATTCCTCTGACTGCAGTCATCAATATAAACGAGGCTGTCACTATACTGACCCAGTCACCCACTCCCATTCCACATGTGGCGCTAATGCCTGGCAACTGGGATTTGTCACACCATCAGGGATTAGTGGGTAGGGGTGTGAGCTACTTGAGAACCATCAATGTTGGAGATTGGGGTGGGGGGGGGCAGGACAACACAGCTATTGGATCAATTAGAACTACAGCTCCACCCCTGCAGTGAATATTTGGGAGATTGGTGAAGATAGGATCTGGAAGGTGTAGGAAGTGTAAGTAAATGTAACTCAAATTTTCTGAAAATCGATTAAACTGAGATTATCAGTGTATTAAATATATAATAGCTTATAAATCCTATATAACTCCTATGTAATTTTATATAACCATGAAATCTGTAACTATGTATTTTAGGTATTCAGGGCTTAGATTTAGTCTAGTAACCAAGGATTCTAAAAGACATCTTTTAATATGTTAGATAAAATCTAAAATATGAATTGTGGTAAATCTGACATTCTTGACACTATACCACCTGAGAAGCCTATATAGTTGGATTGGTCACATATGTATTTGGAGAAGCACCAGAAGGAATAAGAAACCTATTAAGGGCCACATCACACCTCCAGGTTTATCTTCTGTTGTCAAAATGAAACACCAATGCTGTTTTAGCTTGTCTACCAAATAATACCTTATTGGTGCATCATCCCTCAGCTGGATTTATACAATGATGGCCAAGGAGTATAATGCATTAATTCAGCAGGAAATCCTGAAATGGCTAAAGTTATCAAATTACTAACAGTCTTGGGGCAGTGCACACTATGGTACATTTCAAAGAGCAAGGAAGCCATGCGTGGTTTGACCTGGATGTGGGAAATGGACACCTCAAATGGGGCAATACTCTATTTGTTTGGGGTCACTAGCTCATCTAGGGTTTCCGATCAAATAGATCTTTATTTCCACCACATGAAAGGGTAAACCAGCCTTATGCTCCTCCAGTAGTTGACAGGATCGAACTCTTGCTCTTCTATACACTACTCCCTTTCCTTTTATAAACATGCATGGAATATCATAGCGAGTAGGATCTAAGAAAATACCATCTGGTGTGCCCTAGAGGAGACAAATCACGCTGTGGTCTAGCTTCTTCAGGTAGTTCTCAAATAATTTCGTTTGCAACTGCATTGTTATGAATAGAATTTTTTAGATGACAGAAAATAACAATAAAACTGAGTTATTGTTTATGTGGTGTATAAACAAATAAGGTTCACTTTATTGGGATGAATATTCAAAAGTATCAATACAGTAGTTGACTGTGATGGGTTCTTCCAGTTATTTGGAAGAACCCATATATGTGCACTACTTGGCATTAACATAACATGTTATTACAGTAGTCTCATGATATTATCATTTATAACTTCATCAAACATAATTAAAATGACCTCAAGAGATTATATATAAAGAAGCTATCAAGACGTTAAGTGCTTAACATGTATGGTGCATGCCTTTAACTTTATGATATATAGTTTAGAGTGCAGTGCTGAGAGTCTGGCTCACTAAGAAAGTAGATATGGACACTCTATCTAGACATTTGAGTCTATATGGATAGAAATAATTCAAACTGTAAGATGCATCCACTGCTACTTTATACTACTTGGAACATTACCAGAGTAGCTCAATATAAAAGTAATGGGGATATTCTGTTGATGATATAACAGAACAGATGTCCAATAGAAACATTGTCTCTGTACATCCCAGTTAGATTTCAGTCACTTTGAGTTACTTTCTTATGCTAATTGCAGATTGAATAGCTAAAAGCCTCATGAGCAGCTACTGTTTTCTGATGCTGGTTAATTCAGGTCTAGCCACTTAAAATATTCTGGATGCACACATCTAGTCTAGGGCCCATAAAGGTAATAACAAGCATCGGCCATTTACCCTCTAGAAACACTGCAATTTACATAGACTCCACCTACCCATCCATCAGGCCTTCCTCTACACTGATCACTACCTCACACAATGTGTTTACCTTAGGGTCTGTGGGGAGATTACAGGCCTAAGACAGAGTGGATAATCTTAATTACAGCATTTAGTGGAACCAAGTGTAGGGCTGGTGATTCATTTTACTTTTCTACTGTGAAATATAGAACCTCCAGAGGGTCCTGCAATTTTATTCATCATTGAAAAAGGAGACTTTTTTGCTACTTCCTTATGGTGAAGTTACCAGGTATTGTTGATGTGCTTGTCACACGCTGTGCCATGTCAGACAAAACATGATTGCAGTCACTGTAGCAAAAAATGAGAAGATGTAGTGGTATTGAAAATGCTGAATCTGCATCATTTAGAAATAACTACCTGGTGGTGCCTTTGTCGTTTGTGTTCACACGAACAGGTGTGCCAACTAAAGAAGGAGCCCTTCCACCCAAGGACACCTTATTGGTTTGAACACCTTATTGTCTCACCATGATGATGCATAACTGCCTTTTAAAGGCTTAGGGCCTTCAATGTGCTTCAGAGCAATATCACCACAAATGGACTTCATGCCATGGGGTTAACCCTGTGAAACCAATTTCATTTGCAGGCTTGGTGACTCTACTTGACCTTTTCTGACTCCTTGAGTGTTACAATGGCATGCAGTGCTGATGTGTAGAATCATGATTGCTACATTGGTGCACCATGTCAACTTGTAACCTTGAGGTATCAGGCAATGCTAAAAGTGTTATCAGTAATTTAATTATAGGCTGTAAAGACTTTACTGCTGGAGGCAATATGGCTTAGCAGCACACCAAGTGTGACCTGCGTGATGTATCAGTGAGTTGAAAAGACAGATGATCACGCCCTTCTAAAAGTAGAGGTAGGGGAGACTCTCTGTGTTGAAAACCGACCTCATGAGTTATGGACAGCTAAAAGTCAGAAGTTATGCCAGTCACAATATAAACACAAGCATCACACTTTTTACACCAGCTTTAATCACATGACTAATCATCTGTGACAAAGGAGATGCATGAAAATCTATATCTATAATGAAAGTAGTGACCATCTATTATACTATTATACTGAGATTGTCAGTAACATTTCTCATCTCTACCACCCCCACCCTCCCTCTCTGCGGTCACTCACACCTCTGAGGCTCATTTATGTGTATTACCTGTGACATATTTCCTCATCTCAACCACACCCACACCCTTATTTCTTTGATGTGTATTACTGTGATCTCGTGTCATGACTTGTTATTCCACAAGAATACACTGGTTCAGGAGAACATGTCTAGTTCCATGAAATAACTTGAGAGCTGAACTTGTGTCATGACTCGTGATTGCTACAAGAATTAACTCACAGTAATTTTATTCACAGGAATAACTCAAGATGCCAACTTGTGTCATGACTTGTGATCCCTACAGGAATCCACTGGTTCATGAGGACATGTTTAGCGTGGAGGAATAACTTGAGATATATACTTGTGTTATGACTTGTGAATGCCCTGAGAATCCACTCAGTTCATTACCTGGAATACCTCCAGAAATCTACGTGTGTCCTGACATGTGATCTCTACAAGAATCCACCGGTTCAAGAGAACATTCAAATCTCGAGTCATGTTTTTAGGGACCCCACCCTCCCTCTCTCCATCTTTTGAGGTTATTTCTCTCTTTACCAACCCCTAGGGCTGGAACAGAGCTGCTAATGCTCCCTCCTTGGTTCCCATACTAGAGTGAGTCACACTAATATTATGTTAAGAATATTATGACAATTTTCAAACCATATTGTCATTGACATACCATGGCAAAAAAATTGGGGTCCAACCAAAACAATATGGTGGCCTCCTTGTGTGTGTGGTGGCTACCTGGGAGGGGGTCAGGTGACTTAGATGAGACTATGCAGGCCTGCCCCCTATGTGAGTCCCAGTGAAGCAGACACCTGAGTAGCAGAACCGCTACAATATATACCATTATAATAACTAGTAGGCTAGATAATTATAACACCTGACACCCATTAGGACACATCACACTATTTGCCAAGAGCATTTTTTTAGATCTGATGAGCCCATTGTTATAAGCCCTCATTACCTCATTGAACAAGGAACCGTCCCTCAGTTCCGTCTGTATTAGTATCAGCAGCACATTAATGGGATTAAGTAAATCTAACACCTGAATTCATTGTGATCAAACAATGTTTACAGTATAGGGTAAAGTATATCCTGTGAATTTGCTTAGATAAATCAATAGCTTTTCCTTTAGAGTTCAGGGTATCTATAAGCCTTGGTCAAATGGAGAAGGGGTTTGCAATTACACTGTGTCAATCATCAAGGTGATTCTTTTTTTCAAAGTGGTGACAACAATGATATCTCAACTATTTTGTTCATAAAAAGCAATGTAGACATTACCAGGATACACTATGGCTTACTGATTCTGAGTGGACAGGGTTTTGGATTTGTTACCATACAGAAGTGGAGATACATCATATGGAGAGTCAGGTCCAGTGGAACAGTGACAGGCCTGACAGGACACAAAAAAGAACAGAAGTAATACATGCCAGAATATTACATATCTGCCATCTCCAACAAATCTCTCAAGCAATACCACTCTCCACAGTGGTTGGTAGGCACTTTTCTATTTAGGTAAAGTGACCTTATTTCTTATAGTTCAATGAAAACTAAGAATTCTTTGCTTTGCATGTTTAATTCTATGCTATTTCCGATAAGTAAGTCTGTATGAATCATAGATCTTTACTCCTTTCACCATTGATAATTTCATAATCACCTCAAGGACTTCTTTGGCATTTTATAATTCATGCATAATTCATAAAAAAAAACTATAGAAATATCAAAGATGACAAACAAAATTTAAACATTTTTCATTTACACAGAAACATGTATTTTTATTATGCAGATACATATCTTAAATAGAGTGAGTGATGTGTCTGATGCAGTGAACTTTGTGCGGTACTAAATTTACATTATGCTACACCTGCTAAACCTTTACTGAAAGATCCATTAAGTAGTAAATGTTCATTTCAGGATTCACGGAGGCAGGAAGTCATGCAGCCACAATAACCTTATATCAAAACATAATAACCATACCAGGCTGGCTCCAACAGTTAACTGTATGGTGCATGGTTTGTTGTTCCCTTAATGAAGGTGCTATAAAACATTTAGTCTAAGCTTTCTTAGAAGCGATACAGGTTTCTAATTCATTGATGGAATCTGGAATCCAATTTGGCTGATGACAAATATGGAAGCTAACACCATGATAGCATTTCATTTATAAGAAGACCATAGAAATAAGTAATAGATAGTTAGAAATAATAATGTCTGATCAGTCAATTAGGTGTATGTGAACCCCCCCCCCCCGATGCTTTTAGTGTTATGCTGCTTGCTGCTATCAAATCAGGAGAAAGGATTTACATTTGGATTACTATTAGAACCAGAGGCCTTTCAGGGAATATAAAATATGATGCACTTGCAGACTCCTGCTGACGTGTGTACATACCAACTGCTATGGTTTTAAGAGACATAGGCTTAGGAAAGGCTTATTCAATAATTAACTAATCAATAAAGACCCAAATGGTGAGTTTATGCCATAGAATGACATCAACTATATGTGATGCTTGCCCTGCCACGGTATCAGCCATATTTCAGCCATGCTATGTATAGCTGATGCTTGCTATAGGTGTAGTCCTAAACCAAAAAAAAATATTCATCACAAATTCTTATTTGTAGACACTGCCTAAGCTAATGTGAGTTAAGGATTCACACACCTGATTTAGTGCCCATGAAATGTGGCCGCTTTATAAGAATTTATTCATGATGCAGCCAGTAGTGGCAGCTGCAAAAAACTCAGTGGGGGTTGAGAACACCGTGTCTCTCCTCTTAGCTCAACCCAGACATAATGAAATATTTGCAGGTTTCAATATAATTACCACTGGCAGGTCCAATCCATTGTCAGTAGGTGTCAATACAAACATGGCTGTTACTGCACTGACCCAGTCACCCAGTCACACACTCAAAGCCCACATGTGCAGGCAGGGCATTATCATGTGATCACGACTTAATGTGTTTATGTGTGGGAATGCATGGGGATAGGCACAGTGATGCTGTGGTGGTGTGGGGTAGGTCAGTAGGTCCCAACTGTAGGGTTGAATGTAGGGTAGCTAGCTGTACTCCGTTGACACTCTGAGGGAACCTCAGAGACCAAGTGTGTCTGTTGTAGTCTGTTTGGTCAGCCAATCTGGCAGAGTGGCCATTTCTCACAGAAGTACTTACTGTCAGGTCCAATGCTTCCACCAACACTTCCCTCAATGTACATCCAAAGATTCACAATACACAAAGCACTTGAAATACTTGTGATAATTAATAATCCAGGTGATTTTCAAATCTCCCTCCCTAACTCCAAATCATTGTTGGCCATCTTGAAGCCAGGTGTAGCCACCTAGTGCCAAAAGACTACACTATTCTTGGTTGGTTAGCCCTATGTTTTTAAGAGCAGGTTAACACCAGGTAGCACCCCAGCATGTTGACAATGGAGGCCATTGAGGGACAATTTCCAGGAACTGACAGTGAGTACTTAGTTCAGACTAGCCATGTGTTTGTGCCACTATAGACTTGTATACATCTTGGATCCTGCCTGTGAGCAGGCAGGTATTTCGGCCTAAGCTAGCTGCTGCTCCTCCCCTCCATGGAACATTCACAAGCTAGGGAACTTGTTGAAGATGGGATTTTGGAGGTGTGAGTAGTGTAGTAAGATGGGGAAATGTATCAAGAGCTCTAAGTAGGAAAGTATTTGTGTCAGTAGGTGACTGCATTTGTCACAATTGACACTACTGGGGGCTTTAGGGAGCTAGGAAGTCGTGAACAAATGTCAAGACATAGTTGTGCGTGATGACCACCTTTAAATAGTAGGCAGTACACCAACAGTTTGTGGTCAGTGCCTACACTAGGGTTTCTGATTGATAAGTTCTTTCCTTCCACCGAGCGAAAAAGGGTAAACCAAGCCTGGTGTCCTCTTGACACCTAATGAGATCAGAGTCTCATTCTGCTGAGCAACCTTGTTTTCCTTTCGCTACTTGCCTTTGGGTGCAGGCAAGCGAATAGTATCAAGAATATCCTAGTTAGGTACTCATTATTATTTTACAACAGTGGTTGGTGGTGGGTCTGCACACAGATGTGTGAAAATAATTAACCCCCTCTTGAGAATCAAAATATGTTGTGCCTCCCACCTTTGGGAGCGGCTAAGGATTGTGTGAGGACACACCCTTTTAACCCAAACTTTCCAAAAATAATTAGTCTACATTTGTGGTTAATGTCCTTTTAGCCATGACAATGCATCAATAACTCAATAATATTTATCATCAAGATGTGTGTTGGCTTACATAGCCATGGGGATGTTATAAATTATTCAAAAGACTAGAAAAAGAATAATCCAGACCAACCATCTTTTGACGAGGAACACCATGCTTTGATTAATTCCTTTTAGATATTGCAGTATTCTATTTTTTTTCTCATTCATTTGTGGTCACTACGGACTTCACACTTATTTTTGCTTCCAGGACAAATTTATCATTTATCTTATATGCACCAGCAAGCCACTGGGAGAAAAATAACCTATCCATCCTCACATCCCCTCTATAGGACCCTGTGGGCATAGGACGAACAGAACCATGTTAGTGAGTGGGATCTAACCTTATTGTGGCAGGTAATACCATCTTGGTGTGCCCATTTAAGAAACCAATCTCTACACTTTGACACGCTTATCCACAAACTGACCAAAGAGGTGGCCAAATCACAGAGTGCTGCCTTCATCCCTGCCATAACCTGCAGGCCCTATGTACAACTGAATGCATGGCATGCCATTGAATCTATAATTTGGCACTCTCATTTTTGTATGACCAGTCCACTAATTCTAATGAGAAATGTCATGTTATATACCATGTTTCCCACATATTATGGTTCCTTTTCATGACTGGGAAAGAAATAATAGATTTGCTTTGCCAGATCACAGCAATAACAATTACAATCTCCACACCAGAGATAACCATAACTGGTGCACCTTCCTTCACTTTTGTGCACACTACAGCACCAGAAGCAATTACATAACCTGTGGGAAACTGGTCTAGACTTAGAGGGGAATCAGGTAGCCCTGTGCACTCAGGGATGTCTAAGTGAGGGGCAGTTACACACACCACCATAGTGATCAGAGCTTCCCAGTTTCCAATGCTAGCTTGCAAAGTGGCAGGTGGGAGGGTAGAAGGGAAGACATTATGACAAAAACTATGACTACTTATAATCTGAAGTTCTATTCTATCATTGGTTTCGGCCTTTCCTGGTAATAGCAATTATACCTTTGTACCCAAGAAGTGCTCCCTAGTATCAAGTAATTTGACATATATGATAGACATCAGGTTATACCCTCTGAAGGCTCCATAGTACTGTTATGCATTAGGCCCATTTGTAATCATGGTGCAGCCCTGGCAGGTGTGCTTGCAGGTACTTCATCTATGCATCATCTAACTATTCAGGTGTATACTAACTCTAGTCAGTTACATTATGTTGATTGTCCAGGTGTAAATTGGTCCTGGTGAGTAGGAATACTGGGACTGCATTTATGTTATGCACGTGCTGAATAATGTAATTGTGTACTGTTATACTGTTTGTAATGTTTGTCTCTGTTTGCAGGTGAGTAAAATCCTCTTCTGGTTGCACAGGTAGGAGCTAGACTGACTGGGATGCATTGTCTATTTACTACAAGTATAGATACTAATTCTTCTTACAAAATTTCTTTATAAGAGCCAATTCGAATTCTACAAAGCATGATGCAGGAATCTAGAGAGGAGAGGCATAATGGTCAAGGTTTTGTTGCAATATGCAGCCTTTAAAGGACCAAGGATCTACCCCTCCATCAACTCAGCCAGTACATGTATACGTGTAGGCCTACTCCTGGTCCAGTTTCATATTCAATGGCTTTCGACCCTGAGGTAAAACCCCCATATTTAAAGTGGTGTCAGTCTCTTATAATGTTTAATCATTATACTTCAAATTATGAGTTTAGATATTAACATTGATTTACGTATTTGTATGTTAAATCCCAATTCAATCTCTCCATTCTTTAGATATTGATATAGATCTATTAGATCCATATCAATATCTAAAGAATGGAGAAAATAGATCTATGAGATTTATATTAATATCTAACGAATGAAAAGATTGAACTTAAAGTATCCCTCTCTATTAATTTGTATGTTAAATCCCAATTCAATCTCTTCATTCTTTTGTCTTAAATTCTCCTTCATTTATTTCTGCATTTCCTGGTGTAACCCCTCATCCAATATTCCTTTATCCCACATCCATCCCTATTATAACTACATTTATATCATTTTTTCCCTTTTCTTTCGACTTAGGCTTCTTAGATTTCTTTTATCCTCCCCTTCTCCTACGACCTGCCCCATCCCCAAAGGGGACATACAGAAGGCATGTTACACATTCTGCCTGCAGATGGTGCTCATAGCTGCTCATAGATCCCTTTAATGGATTATGTCTCAAAGTTTGAATTCATTTATCATGAATTACAGATGCCATCCCGGTAAGATTCCTTTCTACGAAAGCATTTGGTGCACAATTTGTATTATATCGACAGCAGGTCACACAAAGTATAAGTTTATATATTTCTGGCCAGAGCAATATAAAAGTCCTTACAGCTTCTAAAGATATAGTGTTTATGGATGACATAGGGAGCAATTTGTAAGCCCTCAAGGCATTACTAAAGGGGCTCTGACATTGCCTGCCATTACAGCCTTCACTGCTGAAGCATAGCCTGTTTTGTTAATACACCTGCCTGTTTAACATATTTTGCATTAAGCACACTGCACAACCAGGCCATATTCCTATGACCTTCGTGACTTTAATTCATGAACAAAATATCTAGAGCAGGGACCAGGACAATTCATCTGTACTTAGGATAACTAAACTGTAAGCAAATGCATTTTCTTTAGAGATTTATTTCTAAGATTGTCTAATGCTCTCTCTTATTTGTGGTGTTACATATGCATTCATTTGGCCATAGATCCTGATTAAACTAAGTTGAATTTTCACATAGAAAAACAGCACAGACTGTGACTATGGAAGAGGGGTATCTCTATATTCACCAATTGATAATAGTTTTGTGTAGAGTGTGGGTTATGGATTGATTAGCTCTAGAATAGTTCTAGCAGTTGAGAATTCCATCATATAGTCGTTAGGCCTGCAGCAGGAGGCCAGAATTTGGGAGGTACCCCTACCCAACGTTCAAGAAGTTAAGTTTGGTATCATTTGAAGGAAATTTCAAGGGCTTTCTGAATATCTATGTCGATTTTGCCTAAAATGGTGCGAACACGGCCATTTTTGATGGTTTCCATGGCAACCATGCAGATTTTATGGGTTTCAGGATGAGACATTTATTTCCCTCTAATTCTGGAATCATTTAAGCTACATACTTAATATTAGTAGTTGGATTGTTTGAGCAGAGAAAGCTCAAGTTCCAATGTCATGGAGAAAAGGGTTCAATTTGAGCAATTGGGAATGATTAAATCCTGCATGGAAAATTTAATTACCAGTAATACCAGTAAGTTTCTAATTATCAGAATCACTCCTTAGATTTAAGTGTCACACTCCTCAATAACAAAGTCCACAGACACTGCAACAAAGTCCACAGACACTGCTACTCTCTGCATGTCATTCACCAGTATCATAGCATGTCTTTTTTCCTAATAACTGTATCAGCAAGTGATTCTCTTGCCAAATCCTATTACAAATATAAAATCATTGAATATGTAAACTGTAAATTAATTCAAGTACATAGACATTGACTGATCAAATATAGCCTTGCCTGATATCCTGTGCAATATATTAACCCAGGAACATGAACATGGGTGAACATTCAGGAAGGGGAATTCGCTTTATTCCTGTCATTGAAACTACCTGTATTCTATACCCTAGTCTTTCCTCATATAATCCATACTCATGTCATTAGACTATTCCTACTCAATAAAATGAATCAACCCTGTCTTGAGAGCCAAACTACTCTTGCAGTGCGACACCCTCATCCTATGTTTATGCTGAAGATTGATTTCATCATTAATCACCTATAGCTGCATTTCCATTTGGCTGTTCATAATAACAGTTAAGTGACCTGAGTTTTGTATCAAGACAGCAGCTTTTAAAGCTAAATACAGAGTATGTAATCTGGTTAGTAAGAGTAGCATGGATCTAAGCCTTTTTCCTAGGATATTTGTTTGACAGTATCCAAATGAAAGGTTTCTTATCTCCAGTGAATGAAAGTGAGGCCAAAGTACCCCTGATGATTAAGTATATAAAATGTTTCCTTTTCTGTCTAACCTACAATGTTTCCAATCCTCAGCTGTCAACTGCTTAAAGGTAAAAATATGATACTACTTGGTCCCCTTAATGTGTGTATGCAATGCATCGATGGGTCATTCTACCTACAGAGCCCATCCTAAGTGTCCTAGGCTAATGAGGGTCAAATGTCTTTGGTACAAACATGTTTACTAATTCAAGGTATGCTTGGGTTGAGTCAATACGGATTGATGAGTCCAGAGCCTTTTACTTTATTGATTTGGAACAGTACTGGTGGTTTTTCAGGTGTGACAGGTTCTGAAGAGAAAACACCAGCTACATCAAGGGCAATCAGCAACGTCTGAAATTGAACTTTACAATTACAATCTCATGAGTAAACTTTGTTTGAATAAAATGCACTAAACCTCCCATCATGTCAGTAGGTGTCATGTTTACTACTTGCAGGAATCATGAGGGTTTCCATTTCCTATGGATTATTATTACAGATACTTGAGCAATTGCCACTGAAAACAGACACACTAAACACATTTGTCCCCCAGTCCTATAACAATACTTTTTCCTCCACTGACTTTCTTCTCCCATGAACATCATTCTTGGACCCAGATGGCCTGTCAGAAAGGACCTAGCAGTCATATAACACCCATCCTAGCTCTCAGGGAGGTATGTGGCGAATGGTCAGTTTCTATTGAACATCAAATCAACGTTGAATTGAATTGACACCACCACTGCCACATGTGAGGCAAGCCAACATAGGGTGAGGAGAAGTCACACTATATAATCGCTATTTATTTGAAGTTACATCAGTGAATAATAGTATCTAGTGATATGGGTTGTAGGGTTCTTTAGCAACAATATCATTCTTATTCTTGCTACTATCATTTAAAGAATGCACAACAGGATCCATCACCCTCACTATCATTGACTCATTTCTGAATATGTTTTTTTTTCTGTTATTTATATTATAATCATTATAACATTATCAGACACCTAAGCATGACTAGTTTGATACTTGAACGTGGGGAATCCAGGGCATAAATGAACTAAACCCTAATATGATAACGTAAGGGTGGCATGGCTCATAGCCTTTCATTAAGTGAAATTACTGATTTTCAATAAAGGTCTTATTCACTCATGAAAATATTGCTTTAAAAGCTAATGTAATATGATGAACCTCTGTCGCTAAGGTAGCCTATAGTGCTAAGGCATCTAAATCATTTTCATAATAAGAATGTAATATATAATGATTAGACTTGTACGAGTTGACTTTAGGGGGTGATAAAAGCATGAGCTGTAGGCAAATGCTTTTATCAAACCCCTAAAGTCAACGAGTTCAAGTCTAATCATTACACATTGCATTTATAGCATGCTTTCCACCATTAATATATTATTTATTTACCTTTAAAATTGATAGAATCCATTGGTTTCTGTTGTGAGTTGACGAGACGGCCCTCCGCCATCTTGGTTTCATATTGATGTATGGTCAAGCTGGCAACCTGTTGCAACTCACATTCTCGTAGGCCTACTACCGCGAATACATTGAGACAGAGCTGTGCCAGTCTATAGCCTAATCCATTCTTTATACGTCAGATGGAGGCACCTGTAGTATTGACAGAATGGCGAAGACGCATGGCCAGTTGCCCACTTCGAAAGTTTACGATTTTTTTATGTTAAATTCAGCCATAACATCAAGCAATCTACCCGACAGGGAGTTAGAATAATATGTAAAGGATATACTGCTGAAAGTATTTCGTCAGATTTGGTCTATAAGCTTCAAAAATGGTGGATTTACATTGGTGTCAACTCCTTGTCAAGGTATGTCCGGTTCGCTGTCAATTTTTGGGTTCTTTATCCCGAAATATGGGAACCCGTTTTATCTACTTTCAGCACTCAAATTAGTGCATAAACTCGATAAGCATGCTATAAATAAAAAACATATCCACTTTACAGACAAGAAGATTAATGTCGTTGGGATAATTGTACAGGAAAATATATAAGAGTATATTTATCTAAACTAATGCTCTTCCATAAGAATTATTACAGGATATATGTGCCAGATTGAGTTACTGCTTTCTGCATATTAGTGATGAAACCCACATCCTTGTGATACCAAATACCCATCACCCTACATGCATAGAGTCACCTTTCTTTACCTTACCCTAAGAGTGCCTGCTGCAACACCTTGGGCATAACTCCAGCCCCCCTCCACCCCCATATTGACCTGTTAATCTCATAAACACTTCCCTTTCACACAACCACTCAGTGCCAACCTCCTTGATAGGTCTCCCTGACAGGGGTACAAAGCACAGGGCCTGGGCTGTTCAGAACTGCTTTGTGGCCAAGTGTCAGCAAAAATAGTCTCTAGACATAAACTCAATCCTATATTTTTACAAGAGCTTCACATACCTTGGATATGTGTTTTCCCCTTAGGGGAATAGTGCTGAACTTATATCTACTTCCAAAAACATTACTCCATAATAATTTAAGACGAAAGGTTAATTCTGTAAAGCAGGATTTCCATAGAATCATTTAACTTCCTAAGGTGATTATGGAATGATTGATTGAGTAAACTAAAAATGGCTTTAAGGAGTAAACATGAAATAAAAATGTAAGACAAGAAGACTTTCACTGCATCTGAAGTAGGAAATGCCTATAGGCTCTGTGGATATTACTATTGTTAGAAACGCCAGTTCAGGTTTAGTGTTTTCTGACATGGATTGTGTCCACTCTGTTGTATGTCCTGCCAGGCCTGACCTCCACATGATGTATCCCCATAGCTGTGTGGATAATGAAACACCCCTGCACAATTAGACCATAGTTCCTTAATTAATGTCCTAAATGGAGAAACATCTCTATTATCTTTTTAGCAAGGATGTTTACTCCTTTTCCTCCTTCTATCACTACTACCACTACTACATCCTCTTTTACCCTTACCACTAATACGCAGTGAAACCTACTAACCAACTCACTGACATAATTTATAAAACTGCCTGCTGGCAACTATCTGTAGAATATGTATTCGAAATACAAATGTTCTCCTCTTGGACAAGAGGGCTTTTGGTGATACAGTTACATAAATTTGTCACCATCATTTCATACATGGCCTATTTCTACTTAACTCCTGCCCACTGATTGGTAAAAATATCCATAAGCATTTTCAATTTCACTACTCACATTCACGCACAATATCATTGAGTAGCTTTCCCTCATATTTCCCATTGCCCACTGTTGGCAGTACAATTGCCATATTGGCACCTCAAAGTGTCCTGGATAGAAATGACACCAACTCCTACATCCTCTGCCTACATGTGCAGATAACAGTACCTATTGCAGTGGATACTCAGGACCTCACATGACTACCCTCCATCAGTCAGTGGATTTCCCCACCCGCACCCAGACATTCTCATGTTTCTCTACCTACATTTCCCACTGGGTGCTAAAGCATCAAAGCCATCCTCATTATTGTAAATTTAAGTGCTTAAATCCTCCATAGTGCTATGCTGAATCATGCACTTTTGTCGGCATATAGAAGAAAAGCAGTCCTGGTGATTCAAAATGAGGCTGATATCATGAACCTGGAGGCATTATGTGGTCCTTTATAATATAACCAATGCTTCATGTGGTATAATATAAGAATACACCTCTTGGGTGTGGTGTATGTCTGCCAGTAGTTGAGGGCATACCATTTTGTCTATTCTCCTTTTTTGTAGGTTATGCCTATTTGACAACTACAGGGGAAGATAGGTATACAAACAGCACAAATTCAAAAATGCAGGAAACTTTCTGCTTAAGTTGAAGAGCTGACTAAGAGGCTGGCAATGATCATCATGTTATAAAGTAAATGTATGGTTTGATGTGAAACTCTACTCCTTTGAATTGTGCAACTGAAATATCCTTTATCATTTGCACGTCATTGAACGTACCTCCTTGTTATATAGGATACCCATTTTCTGCCTGAATCATTGATTCATAGCTCCCACCCCCTCCAGAGATGATGGTCCTAACATCATCTTGAAGGGATATTCTCTGGCCCCATGCAGTATTGATACCAGTGATGGAGGCAGTGGGTCAAAGAAACTTCTGTTATCTGACCACAACTCATGGAGATTACAGGCTCGTTGGTGAGTTGCCTCCCTCTAGGGGTTTGGGCATAGAGCTAGGGGATGGGAGAGAAAATCTAATGCCCCTGCTTATGTAAATGTACACCTAGGTCATCACTGGCCATCTCTATAGGTCCTACCATGACCTATCCACACCCTGGAGGACTGGACACTACATCCAGGGTCCATGCTTCAACAAGAAACAAAACAAACAGACTATAGTCTATCTTTGATATCTCTAACCATGTTTACTTTAAAAAGAAAACTATTGTATTGGTATGTATACAGCCTGGTAAAATCTCCAGTCTCTATCACTGTTTTTATTTCCAGTTTTACTACGTAAGGTCCTAAATGTATTTTATTTTTTTATAGTATTAGCCTTTGATAAATGTATCAATAGCATGGTCAGCACTGAGTGAAAACAATCCCTAAAATGACAATTGGTGTTACATGCAAAAAGAAAATATTTACACTTCTGTCTACCACCTATTCCATATTTACAAGTGCATTGAGTACAATTGCAGTGAGTGAGAAACTACCATATCTAGAGGTAAGCAGTGCACAACCTATCCTACTAAGAGTGACTAAGCAATACCATAGTTAGAATTATGTAAAATCCTTTCTGGAATCTAGAGCTGGAAGGTATAATTAACCCTGTATGAGAGAAGGTTCTTCTTGATTCCATTGATCAGGGCCTTGTCAACAGAGCCATGGCACCCCTTGATGGATGCATACCTCTAACCCACCTGCTGCTATTCATCTCTTATCTGTCATTGCGCTCTACATGACCAGAAAGGATGTGGTCTCCTGGGTGTGTCTGAAAGCTTATCTGGACCATAAAGACCTGTGGTGTGGCAATGAGCTGCTGTTTTCGCCATGACACAGTAGACAATGTGGATCTAATCTCTTTGGGAGAAGTGAGTGAGGGATCTCATCCCAGGCTCCCTTGTCCCACTAGACTGGCAATGGTAATATCATAGGATTAAAGCAAGATTAGAGGCGGGGTACTGGGGTACAGGGGTGTGTTTAAAGTGAAAGGTTAATAGGAGTATTCCTAGGGGTGGACTGAAGGGTCACTGAGAGAGAGAGAGAGAAATACCGCCAGAGCTGCCAAACCACATAAGTATTAAAGGTGTTGAGCCATGCATTCATCAAATGATAATGAGGTTATTTTGTTGATAATGTAACAGTGCCTAACTCTTTATGATTCAGGTCTTAACGTGGTAGACATTCAAAGGTTTGATTTAGGGGATATTTGAACTCCTCCCTCTTAGTGAGTAGGTGGCTACAAGCGTTCATTCATGATGCAGTCAGGGGACTATTCTGTCTCATTAGTGCCAACTGTAAATGCCCAGCGGGGGTTCCAGCTCAGTGATTTACTCTAAAAAACAATAGAGGACATCACCTCCCCTTCACATTGATTCTATTCCCAGATGTACTGATATTTTCCCCATTGTACAGCCTATTAGCCCAATCACAGAAGTTTTGGTAAAGCAGGACGTTCATTTGAATGCAGTCATCAATACAAACAGGGATGTTACTATACTGACCCAGTCACCCACTCCCAGGGTGTAGGTAAATATAGCTATATAGGTCAAAGACAGTAAGTAGTATGTTGGAAGTGGGAAATGTGTCAGGATTGTGATTGCCTTGTTGTTGGTAACTACGGTTTGAAGACTTGGGTAATTCCTACACAGCTGTAAAATAGTTTTGTATGTATTTTCTATCTTATCTAAATGTGGTAGATGACAGGTTTTTTTTTGCGAATGAACCAATCATAACAGTGATGTCAATATGTAAATTTGATGAGGTACAAGAAGGAAAAAGAAGCTTCTCATGGGCAACCTGATTCCTCAAGGCTCCTCTTTGTCAAAATGAGACACCAATGCACCAATGTCTACCAACGGATACCTTATTGGTGCGTCCTACTGGCCTTGTTCTATATAGTATCAAAGCCACATGCTACTCACCTCAGCCAACACATAGAAGGGTAAAACAGCCCAAAGCTCCTCCTGGAGTTGACAGGGTCAGAATATTGCACTTCAATGACGCATTAATGAACCTTGGTGACCAATTTGGGCATAATGTCCTACATAGGCCCTTAGATTAGCAACAGCACAGTCAGCATTTTGTTGAGTGGTCTGGGAGCCCTCATGCAGCATAAGCGGGCCTTTCATGGGCCTTCCATGGCTGCGCTTCACTGTTGCATCCTGTGCTGATTTGTTGAAATCTGCCCCTCTCTCTAGATCTAGAACTGTTTGTGCACATAATTGTAGACTAGATTTGGTATTTGTATGTATACAAATTAAGTTTTACTCTATTGGAATGAATGTTTAAACTATCAACTGATCAATGAAGTAGTTGACTGTGATGGGTTCCTCCATCTCAATATATAAAAGATGTTCTCTATTTAGCATTGACATAACTTGTTCTCATTGTAGTCTCATGGTATTAACATTTATTAATTCATCAAACATGATTAAAAAGAACTCTAAATGATTGCATCAAGACACTATCAAATAAGTAGGTGCTTAATACATATGGTGCATACTTCCAGCTTCATGATATATAGTTTAGAATATAGTGTTCTGAGACTGGCCAATGCAAAGACTAAGATATTGGATATGAAGATGCTATCTAGATGTATGGGCCTCTTTGGATATAAATATCTCAAACCTTAAGACCGCCCACTGCTACTTTGTACTACTTGGACCATTGCCGGAGGAGCCTGATGCTGATCGAGCACCCACTGGAAAAATGTATTGAAATATCTTAATACAAAATTTGGTTTGGTACTACCACACACACAATATAGCCACAGTGTGTTTACCTTAGGATCTGTTGGGAGATTACAGGACCTAAGGCATAGTGTATAATCTTAATTACAACCTTTGGTGGAACCATTTGTAGGGCTGGTTATAAATCCATTTATCTTTTTGCCTGTGGAATAGAAGTCCCAGAGAATACCTATTCTTTTGGTCCTTTTTATTCATCATTGATAAAGCAGACTTGTTTTGCAACGTCCCTATTGTGAGGTTATCAGAGATCTTTGATGTGTTTCTCACACTCTTTAAATAAATTAAGAAAAAAAGACAAACATCAACAACAACCTAAAAAGAGACTTGAACATCCAGATAACTTCAGATCAAGACAAAAAGGTAAATACAAGTAAGAATAGGATTGGCTGATCGGATAATTTGAGGGCAGGCAGTCATATCTGTAAAGGAACAGTACATTTAGAAACATTTTAAAATGGGAATGGTTCTCAATATCAGAATTATAATGTATCAATTTGGCATGGCACCAATTAACCTGCCTTTTCCCGTCACTGTGGCCAAAATTGAAAATATGTATTGGAATTGGAAATGACGAATCTGCATCAATTAGAGATTATTGCCTGGTCCTGCCTTGGTGGTTTGTGTGAACAGTTGTGCTAAGTAAAGGAGGAGCCCCTCCACCAAGGCACACCTCCTACCCATTTATATCTCCCAGGTTTTCAAACCTTTCCCAGGTTTTCAAACTTGTGCTTGAGATATTATAATCCTTCTTGGACATGATGTAGTCCTGTTTATTAATTTGCCTGTCTGTGGAGTTCGTACATACCGAAGGCAAACAAACTGGAGGTATGATGTGATGCTTAAAGATTTATTGGTAATTCAATTATAGGTTGTAAAAGGATTTTCTGCTGGAGGCAATATGGCTCAGCGACACACCATGTGTGACCTGTGTGATGTATTGGTCAGTATAAAAGACAGATTTCCTGCTCTCCTATCTCAAACTAACCACAAGGGTGGGAGACTCTATGGTGTAAATCTCATGATATGGAGAGCTAAAATGTACTTATGCCAGTCAAATCAAGTCAAAGCACAATTTAACCTATGTGACTAATTATCCATGACAAAACCTGAAAGGTAAATATCAGAACATTTAGATTCAAAATGAGGGTGGTGGCCATCCAATTATACTGTGATCGGTCTAGATAGGAGTCAAGATCAACAACTAAGTTGACAGTTGGACTGCTTTGATTAATGCATAGCAGCAGAAGACCATCATTTAGATTCAATATCACATGTTCTATGACACCCCACTACAATATATCAACTCCCACAGCTGAGGGCAGTGTCATAGTCATAATTGGCCTTTTCCATAAGTCTTCTCTACCTCAGTGAACAAGGAATTGTCCGTCAGTCCCATATATGTTATAGTCTAGCCTCTACAGCAGACACATCAACAGGGTTAATCAAAATCTCACACCTCAAAGCATTGTCACGAAACGATGTGATATGTGGCCGGATTTGCAGGGGGAATGTACCCTTTTCCCAATACAAGTACAGAGTAATATATTTCCCAGGATATGCTATGGCCTACTTGTTCTGATTGGGCAGGAGTTAGTATCAGTTGTCAGACAAGAGTGGGAATACATTATAGAGAGAGACAAGCCCAGTGGAACGGTGACAGGCCTGACTGGACACAAAATAGAACTGAAGTAATATATGCCAGGATGTACCAAATCTGGCATCTCTGACAAAACTCTCCAACAATAATAATATCCACTGTGGCTGGTAGGCACTTCCCCTAAAACAAGACTTTATGAATGATAGATCTTAATTCTTAGCATTCTCACCTGTGATACCATTAGATTCATCGATACTTTATGAAAACAATTACAGTAAGCTTCACCTGCCTAAGCTGCTACTGAAGGAGCCATTAAAAAGGAGTAGTAAATGTTAATTTAAGGGGTTATGGAGGCAGGACGTCATGCAGCCCTGATAACTCTGTATCAAAACATAAAAAAAAAACATGCTACACTTGCTCAGACAATTTATGGTGCATGTTTTGAAGCTCCCTTGATTAAGTTGCTATGAAAAGTAGCATTAGGGAAAGGTCAGAAGGAATTATTGCAGAGTGGGAAATTCGAATGGGATGCTAAATGTAAATGTTGTAAATGCTCTCAGGTGTTGTAGAAGCGATGCAGGCTTTTAATTCAAAGATGGACATTGATGGAATCTGATTTTGGCTTAGTGTGTAAAGTTCTTATTCACTAATCAATTCATTCATAAAGACCGAAATGGGGGGTAAACCCCATAGGCTACACCAACTACATTTGATACTTGCCCTGCCATTGGTGTTTGCTATAACTATTCGATTCTTCCTGAGCCATGCTATCTGTAGTTGATGTTTGCTTTAAATTTATAGGGACATTTCCCAGTTCTAGTCCTAAACCAAAAGAGGATTTTCATCACAAATTCCGACTTGCAGACACTGACTAAGCTAATGTGGATTAATAGGATTCACCACCTTGATTTAGGGTCCATAAAATGGGGTGGCTTTACAAGAAATTATTCATGGTGCAGTCATTAGTGGCAGCTGTAAATGCCCAGAGGGGGTTCCACCTCAGTGACCCTCTCTAACAAACCGCCAAGGACACCTCACCCCCTCTCCTCAATTGTGGGCCCCAATACAATTACCAATAGTAGGCCTTATCCATTGGACTAGTCCCAGACAAGGTGATAAAGCATACTCTATTGTCAGTAGGTGTCAATACAAACAAGGCTGTCACTACACGGATCCAGTCACCCAGTCACACACTCGAAACCCATGCTAAGGCCTGCTGGCAGGGAATTGTCATGGAATCATGGTTTTGTGTGTGTGTGTGTGTGTGTGTGTGTGTGTGTTTGTGTGGATGTGCATGGGTGTAGCAGCAGTGATGCTGTGGTGGTTAGAAAGGGTGGGGGGTCAGGAGGACACAGCTGTAGGATTGAATGTTAACTGCCGCTCCATGGAACATTTGCAAGCTGTGTTGTTGTTGTAGAGGGAATTCGAGAGGTGTAAGGAGTGTACAAAGATGGGGCATTGTGTCAGGTACTGTGAGTAGGTGTGTTGGATTTGTGTCTGGATAGTTATTGCCCTGCTGGCAATAGAAGTTGGAAGATTTGGTTAAAACGTGTACAACACTAACATGCCATAGATAGAATTTATAGAAGAATAGATAGAAGTATGTCAGTCCTTTCAGAGTTTACATAACGCCTCCAGGCTGATGTTTCTTGTCATGATCCAGCAATGTGTTATTACTGTTTTTCATCAAGACTGCATAATGTCACAAGTGACACAACTTAGGGTTTTAGGGAGCTTGGACTGGTTGTGAGTAATGGACACCTTTTAGTGGGCAGTACACCATTAGTCTGGGCTCAGTGCCTACTCTAGGGTTTCTGGTCAATAAGTTCTTTCCCCTTACCTAGTGGAAAAGGTAAACTACGTCTGATCTCCTCTTGACATTAATAAGATCAGGTGATAAAGCATACTGATTGTGCTGAACAGCCTTGTTTCCTACATGCCCTTGTAAACATGCATGCAAATAGTATCAGGAATACCCTTATCCTATCATGTACGAACACTACTTCTCAATAATAATCAGTCTACAGGTACATTTTATGTCATTTCCATGAGTCATGATAATGGACCAATAAGCTATCTATATTAATCATCCGGAAGTGTGTTGAGACTTTTGAATAAGAAACTATTCAAAAGGAACAACACCATGCAATGATCCAAACCAACCAGCTTTTGAAATGCGTCAATATCATGGCATTGGAAAAGAAATCAGGCCAAAATGCATCAGAAAGGTATCATATACCTACCATAAATAAAACCTGTTTCGATTAATTCCTTTTTTAATTTATCATTTTCTGATTTTTATTTCGCTCATGTGTGGGAAGTGCAGTCTTCACAATTTTTTTGCTATCAAGACAAACATCTATCTTATAAGCATCAACAAGCCCCTGGAAAAATAGTACCCTATATCCATAGAGCGAACAGAACCATGTGCCCCTTTAGGAAACCAATATCTTCACTTTGACACCCCTATCCCCAAATCGACTAAAGAGCAGACCAAATCACAGTGGACTTAGGAACACTGTGGCCTGCATCCATGCCATAACTTGTATAGCAATTGTACCTTTGTACCCAAGAAGTGCTCCTTAGTATTGAGTTATCTGTGCATTTGTCAGAAGGACTGGAGTTATGCTGTATGGCATGCCTTTAATTTAAATACACCAGAATAGCTGTTTTATAAATGGGTCATGACACTAATATTGATTATTCTATCTTACATAATATAAGATATCAACCTATCTATTGTTAGATAGGTTGAGCATGTAAAAGAAAAATCTGAGGAATATTATTATGCTCAAAAAGTGCCGCCACCTTTCTTTACCATTATTTGCACTCCATACAATAGGATTGACATAATGTAGGGAAAGCTAGCCATAGAATTTCTTTTTTTTTTGAAAATTAAGTGACCAGGCAAGCAAAAACACCCCTCTGCAGGGAAATTCATTATCAAAGTTCATCTCAAGATCTTAAAAATGAGACATCAATGGGTTAAATATTCCTAGTAGTTATGTCAGAACCCCTCCTTGAACATAGGTCGTTATTCATACCTGAAATTGATGGTTAAGCTCTAAATATAATATAAACCATAATATTGTCTAAAAACACAATAAATTAGCCTTTTTCATCAAAAATACATAATAATATGATGATTCCTATCATAGATTTTGATCTAGATGGAATTTTCCATTTCTGTTTTCAGTTTTGGGTTTTTGGTGAGTATCCCCAAAAATTGGCATAAAAATCTGCAAATTTTGATTATTGGAACGGTTGCCATGGCAGCCAGGAACAGGCATATAGGTTGATTTCTCATGAAAAATGTTCATTTTACCATTCAAATATACACAATTTCTAACGAAAATGGTGCATTTTAAATGAAACCATTGAATTCTGCATCAAAAATTAGATTAATGTATTTTTATAATGATTTTAGAGTAATTTGCCCTCCAATGCCCCCTGGTGGCCAAATGGAGAGGTGTTGTCCCTTGATGGGTCACAGTCTGGAGTCTGCTATGGTAATAAATTGTCCTCAAACCAAGATATTGATTGTGATGTCCCTCAAGGATCAGTCCCCTGTTGTTTGTCCTATATATTTACAACGACTGCAAAATAGAGCTCTTAGAATTTGTCTGAAATGCAATATTAGACGGTATAGTGTGAAGGAGTTGCATGAAATTTGTAAGGTTCCAGTGTTAGAGAAAAGATTTGACATGCTATTATTATGCTTAATGTATAAGAAATCAAAGACTGTGTTAAATAGACCACAATCTTATAATACAAGGTCTCAAAAGAAGATTGTTTTTGAGGGTTATTACTAGACACTATAAAAGATCGCCATGGTACAGAGGGGTGGCTCTCTGGAATACTCTACCTGAGGAGATTCAGAAAGCTACGACAAAGGTAAAATTCAAAGAGGGTGTGATGAAGATAGAAAATATAAGGTTGAACCTGAAATTGGGTTATAATTGATAATGAGAAGCAGGTGTGGAAACTGTGCTGCTTCATATTCATATTCATACTCACATTCATATCCTTTTTCATGTTTACATCCATATTGATATTGCTGATATTCCCATATGCATATAACAGCATATACCACCAACTCTAATTATCACTTATTTGAACTAAAGACAAGGTGTATTTAGCTGTAATCATGATATACTGAAAAAATGTGTAGACACATAAATCTCTATGTATGACATATTATTTACTATCTATCTCTTTTAATTTGTTTGTCTGTACTTTCTATGTTAATAACCTATTGAGTGAATATTGTCAGTCCCTATTTTTTTTCCATCTCCTGATTGTGTTCATATTGACATTTGTCAAGATCCATGAAGTTATTGTACTGTTTCATTTGTGACTTTCCTTTGAAAAATCAATAAAACTTGGTCTGCTCTATAGCATTATTTAAATGAACATAGCAGTTCATTAATGCAATGAGCAAGTCCAAAAAGCCCCCAAAAAAACTGATGTCCAGTAAACAAGAGCATGCCCAGCAGGTATATCATGGCATGGTCCAGCCTCTGTCAGTAAACTAAGGGGTGCTGAGGTTGGAGTTTGAGACACAGACACAAAGGCAGTGGTTATAACCCTCTGAAGGCCCCGTATTGCTATCATGCATTAGTCACATTTGTAGACATGATGCCTAAACGTTTACCACCAAAGGCTTTGCTTAGAGACGATTATTTCCTGTTATCCTGTTATCCTATTGTTTATGTGTGTTTCTGTTTGGTTGCAGGTGAGTAGATTAATTCCCTAACTGTACCGGCAGGAGCTAGTCTAACTGGGGTTGTAGTGTGTATACAGAAGAAGCAATACATGAGATTCCTTCTGAATATTCTACAATGATAAGCCAATTTATTAAGCATAAATTTATTAGGCTGTAGGCATGGCTTGAGCTTCTTCTTGTTTTCTTAAGGACTCAATAGGTTTCGTATTAATTGGTGTCATGATGTACCAATTGATGAGTACATGGTGCATCATGGAATCACTCCACACCTTCAGGGTCAGTATGATGCATTTAAATGGGGGTCTGGGAGGGGGGTCCTCATGTCACATGGCGATTTTAGGAAAAGGCCATATCACATTGCACTAACTTTATATATACTTCTCCATGTCATTGCCACTAAGCTCCATGTCACATGTCGATTTTAAGAAAAGGCCATGTCACATAGCACTAACTTTATACTTCTCCATGTCATTAGTACTAAGCTCCATGTCACATGTCGATTTTAAGAAATGGACATGTCAACCTGTCGATTTTAGGGGTCTAGACCCATTTAAATACATACAGGCATGTTACCTGAAAGATCTGCAATGATGTGTTATGGGGACTGCAGGGCCTAGTGCATTAGACCCAGCATGGCTTTGAAAGGACTAGAGGGGCTCTCAAGAGCCTTTCAGTGACTGCCCTTCAGTGCCAGAGCTTGGTCTGATTCGTTGATACATCTGCCTTTCTAACATGTTCGTCACAATACACAAACAGTCAGAGAATTGTGCAATCTGCCTACAGCCTAGTCCCTTATGCCTTCCATTCATAGGTATGCAGGCACTCAAGGGTTTACAGTGGAGTGCTTCTTTTCTGGAACAAAGTAGTAGCTGCTGTAGGTACAAAACCAATGACCCAATTTTGATCATGCTGAATGCACTACATTGGTATATATAGCCCATTTACAATTGTGGCAGAGAGTGTGTAGAGCAGGGGACATTGCTGAACATAGGCCTATATTATTTGTGAGTGTCCTGATGTGTGCTTTCATCCCTACTCAACCAGCTAGCAAGGAGATGTTGGTCCAACATCATTTTCTGTTGATGTTGGCTCAGATGGAATGCCAGCGACCAAAACTATAGGTTGTACCAACATCAGAAACTGACGTCAGTCCAACCCTCAACTATGTTGGACCAACATTGGGCTACCGTCACTTTGCTAGCTGGGCATATGGTCAATTCTCACGAAAATGGAGCACAGTGCTTGGGAAGGGGAAAATCGTGAACTTCTTTTATCATTCCAATTTTCTTTTGGCTGAAAGCTATTGGGCAATACAGATTCCTGACAAAATTGGGAACACTAATCATGTAAATTTGTAGGGGCCAGCTCTGGCTGTGAGTCCATGGCGGTATGCCATTTGTCCCCGTTCCTGTTACACCAGCCCTCAGGGGCTGGTCAGCCGGTATTAGCTACCCCCCGTAGGTAGGGAGGAGTGTAGGGGCCAGCTCTGCCATAAGGCCAGCAGCCCTGTTTCTGGAGATCCCAGCCCCCAGGGGCTGGCATCCGGTGGTAGCTCCCCCTACATGTGTATTATACCGATCCAGATGTAGATGGAAGGTAGAGAATGTCAGACGGGGAAGTAGCTCAGAGGAAGAGCTTCCGCTTCGAAGTTGGAGGGTCCCGGGTTCGAGTCCCGGTTTCTCCAAAGACGTTTTCCGCCGACCTCTACACTGGTGGAGAAACCGAGTTGGTTCTGCCCTGCAAGGGGGGACTACGAGAACTAGGTGTAGGTACCTGGAACGGTATAATACAGATACGCTTCGACCCTGGCAGTACTGTGTACTGGTAGGTCAACTGGGAAGTCAGGAGTGCCTCACACTGCTTGATAAAGCCCAACCAATCTGGTTGGGAGGAATGCTTGGTGCTGGTTGGCCATGGTTGAAGCTGGTTGGGAGGAGTGTAGGGGCCAGCTCTGGCTGTGAGTCCATGGCGGTATGCCATCTGTCCCCGTTCCGGTTGCACCTGCCCTCAGGGGCTGGTCAGCCGGTATTAGCTACCCCCCGTAGGTAGGGAGGAGTGTAGGGGCCAGCTCTGCCATAAGGCCAGCAGCCCAGTTTCTGGAGATCCCAGCCCCCAGGGGCTGGCGTCCGGTGGTAGTTCCCCCTACGTGTGTATTATACCGATCCAGATGTAGATGGAAGGTAGAGAATGTCAGACGGGGAAGTAGCTCAGAGGAAGAGCTTCCGCTTCGAAGTTGGAGGGTCCCGGGTTCGAGTCCCGGTTTCTCCAAAGACGTTTTCCGCCGACCTCTACAAATTGAACATTCTATGCCATTTCTTATTGTGTTTGAAAGTGGACCTACCTACAGTGATGCATCCTAGGCATGAGCAGACTAAATAACTAGCTTAAGTGTCAAATAATTAGCATGATATTGAATATTATTAGTCAATATAGCCTAAATAATAGTTGACATATGATATTGTTGATTTCTATTGATCATGCTTGGTGATATGTTCACTTTGATCATACCCACTCTGGTAAGGGACCTACCCATGACCATGTACCTACGTACGGTGATGGACCATGGTTTCTGCTTGCCATGAGTAGAATGCTTTAGGAAAGTAGTATTTCTTCCTGCACAAATTAAATGACTGGTCATCTGGCTATATTTAAAAGCATTGCACTGTCACCATTTTTATTATTACACCCATTTTTAGCCTGAAATCAATCCATGGTGATGTACCTACGTACGGTGATGTTTCCATAGATTTGCTGTATCAAATGAAGGGAAATCAGCCTTCATGTATAATAATTTGCACATATATTCACAAGACAAGCTATACTTTTGTGCTAGAAAATGTTTCATTAAATATCAACAGACTTTCTCTTATAACAGTTTTAGTGGACCTACGTACGGTGATGCCAATAGGTACACCACATGCTTGTCATTGCTATAGATTATTTTTGTGCATGTTTTGGGGAATTTTATGTTTGACTCTATGTTCCCCTTATTAAAACCTACGAAATCAGGTATTCATTTATTCCAAAGGAGTATTCTCTCTGATGTTATATTTAATTTTAATGTACCTACGTACGGTGATGCAAAAGTTACACAACTACTTATTTCTTTCCAAACCCCCAAGAATTTATTGAAAAATGAATTTGAAGTCATCAAATTTTTACTTTTGTGATTCTACAAATGTGCATACAAATGATTTTATTCTCTACCTTGTATTTATCTCAGATATGACATCTTATGTATTTCATCTTTTTCTTTCTCACCTTGAAACAGTCAAAATTCACACATTTCACCCTATATTGGCATAGATACTGATGGTAGACATGCAAAAGTATGTGCCCACAGCAAGATATTACTGACAGTAATGCAAAAGTAAGCACAACAAAGCCATCCCCCCCCTTATTAAGTGTTTGTGAAACAAGAACGTTATGGTGACTACACCAGTGCCTATCAGGCAGTGTTGTAGTTTGATAACCAACTTACGCAAACTCAATCAGATTGTGGTAAGATATTACACATTATCAGAGAAGGCTGGGGGTTTAAAACAACTCAGTCTTAGAAACCACTGGTCAGCTGCTCCCTCATATCATTTTCAATCACTGGCAGCAATGTATATGTATATAATACTGACACTAATTCCAAATAGGAACTTTGAATATTTAGCCTTTGTATTTATCTATAATGCAGGTATAGTTGCTACAAGGTACCTCTGTAAAATAAAATATGTTATAGAAAGGTTGCTGTGACAAGGACTCAGTTCTGTAACTTAATACAGATTATGTGGATTGCAAGTACTGCTTATATGTATATCTAGGACCAGTGACTGGAATAACAAGCACAGGCTATTTACTATTTTGGAACCATGCACTTAACATATATACTCCACCTACTCATCCATAAGGCGTCCCCTTTCACTGATTTCTACCTCATATAATTATGATGGCAATGTGCCTATCATTTAAGGCAGACTTTGGGGGTCTAAGGCATAGTGGAAAATCTGAATCATGATTTCTAAAGACGCCATTTGGAAGGCCTGCCATCTACAGTACTTTCTGATATATGCAGCCTGTGCTGACAAAATGACCTTTTATCAAGACCATGGAGTAAAACCTCATAATTCGTTTGTCTTGAGTTAGTAATACATTATTTTATTTCTGCTAAAAATATAAGAGTGAATTGCAACAGCCTGTAAGAATATCACTGTTTAAAAATTTCCTAAATTAAGCATGGAAACTCCGTGACATTTTATGGTGATTTGCTGTAATTTAAAAAAAAAACACATGATTTCCCCTATAATAACAGTGTTTCAGCCTCATAAGGTTCACTGTACGGGGAATTTTCTGCAGTTTTAAATGGGAATTCACTGTATTTTATGGTGATTCACTGACATTAGGGGTGCCAGTGAATCACCGTTGTTTTAGTAAATTCTTTTACTGTGTATTATTGATGTACTGAAGAATTGGTCGTGGTTTTGTTGTGTGAGGGCCAGTGGTCATTGATTGCTATTAGCCAAAAATGATTTTCAGAAGAGCCCTGTTAATAAATAATCCATTCAATGGGGTTGGGAATTGAAAATTACTGCATTTTTTGCATGTCCTACTGGGATTGGATTAGGTGTTGACTGTTTAAGTGTCAACCAAGTGGAATGCAATAAAATAATTTAGACCTGCATATAAAAGATAATAGATTAAAAATAAAAACAAATTGGGAGGTAAAAACATAACCGAAGAACATCAAATTGGAAATATCAAAAGCAACAAGAAGAAAGGAGAATACAAAGTCTAGATAGAAAACTACTATAGCTACTGCTTACATCATTACTTGCACTGCTTTTATTTGACAACCCTAGAGAATGCTATACCTGTGACAATAATCACTTCAATGGTGTGCCAAAGTGATGTGAGATAACCAGCAAAATTTGGGATGATGTATTGATATTACAAATGATGAATCTGCCTAATTTAGAAATAATGGCCTGGTCCTGCCTTGTGCACTGCCAACATACAAAATGAACACATCTCCCCAAACACATTCTTGCCATCCAGTCATATTACCACAACCTGCAGCTTTCCAAGAATCTAAACACTTAGGCATAGTGACTATGCTTTAAGGCTTTATGCCATTTCATTGCCATGGTGTATTAATGCAGTGATGACTAGAGATTCACCCATGGTGACCATCATGCATGTTTATGTTCCTGAAGGGTCAGCCTGATGCCCTATTGCTGTGATGCTGGGGCACATATGGGCCCGAATTGTTGCAGTGGTATGACCACAAAAGAGCTTGAACGCTTGAATACCATACCTTTCTCAAGGGTCACATGATACCTGCAGGTCATGTTTTAGCTCATCATAATGTAATGATCCAGAGCCACCATGTCTACTCACTATTGCTGAGTTTACACTGATATGTCTAACTGACTGTTTTGAGTTTATCAACCCTGCAGGGTCACACACCTGATGGGTGAAACTCAGGCAAGTAGAGTCACCAGGGCTCCATTGATAAATCATGGTAACCAATGGACATGTGTGTAGAGGCAAGGAGAAAGGGTGCTCCGTGCTAAAAGTCAACTTTAAAATTCAGATCACTAGCTTTTCAGTGATATATTGCAAGAGTAGATACTCCTGTTAGTCTTAGAGGAATGGCTTGCTAAATATGGGTAGTTATAACCATTTCCTGAATGGCAATAAGCTCTACATCTAATTGGTCATGAGATACATCTAAAATTAGCATAATTTATGCTAATTAGCTAAATTAGCATAATTTTTTAATTCTTTTGCCCATAACTTTTGAACTAGAAATGGTATTTTCGTTTTCACCATAGTAAACCTGGTGAATCATACCTTCAAATGAGATCATTGATTTTCCTATTTAGAATGAAAATCATGTTACCATGGCAACATAAATCAACAAAAATGCCTATTTAGGCCCAAAAACGTTCTTTTTACATTCCTTGTTTGGAACCTTTCCACCCAAAATAGAATGTTTCATTAAAATTCATTGAATTCTCCATGAAAAAGTATCCTAAAACAGTTTTAGGCATATTTTTCCTATACTAGCCCATAGTAATGCCCCCTGGTGGCTAAAACAGGTACTAAATCCCGCAGGAACCCCCATTTCTGCTTGCTGGCTCACATGTTACTTTGACAGTACATGATACAGCTCTGATAGGGTTAACAGTAATTTAATCATAGGTTCTAAAGGCTTTACTGATGGAGGCAGTAAGGCTCAGTGGCACGTCACGTGTGACCTGTGTGATGTATTGGTGCTGTTAAAAGACAAATGACCACTATGGGTGGTACGAGACTTTCTGTGTTGGTCATTCATCCCATATGGGATATATACCATAGGTATTGGACATCACTCGAAATGATTGTAAGAGATTTGGCATATCTGATGACACAGTGGCATTTGTTTTTTAATTTTCAAGATCAAGGGTGTTCTTAGCCTCTGTTGGCCTCAAGAAAAAGATAATTCTTTGACATATGGCTTTGTTTTACACACTCTTTGATAATACCACTATACTACACCCTGATATTTATTTTTCTTACAACCTTTACTCATCTCATCATAGTTTTCCTACTCAACAAAATGCATCAACTCAGAGACCTAAACGCAATTTTGCAGTCCCACGTCCTACCCTGTGTGCAACAAGACGATAAATGTAATCATCAATCACTGTTTTAAATATTTTATCTCTTGATGTGTGGAACAGGCTGGCATAAAGAAAATAATAAAATTGTATTTCTATGTTCGCTATAGTGGTTCCACTTGAGTGTAGAAAACATGTTGGGGCTTTAAGCATCTATCAGCCTCATTACTCACGTACATGCTTACCATCAATCACCTAACCCCACTTCTATTTGGCTTTTTCACACTAAGGGTTAAGTGGCCTGTATTTTGTAGCAAAAACTTAGGTGGCTGATATATGATTTTTCTGTGTTATAACAAGAATAAGGCACTTGGTCATGGCCATGGGAGTGCTCTAGACTGTATTGAAACATCTCGGGGCCTTATAGCTTAATAATCTCTAATATAATGGTCACTTTAAACATACTGAAAGCAAAAGTCTTCCCTATTTTTACATGGATGATTGGGATTCTTCATTTGACTGGATATATTTTTAGAACTTTCCCTTATTGAATTCAATTTCCTACTAGCACTGCTATTATTTCCTCACCTGTCAGCTGTCTACAAGATAAGCTGCTTCCTAGCAATATTTGTCTTGATTGCCACTGTTCCTACTACTAAAGGCTAATACTTGATGTTTTCAATGTGCAGTCTACAATATGTCAGCTTCTTGATAGGAAATAGGTATCAGCATGATCTGTACCTATCATGAGGGTGTCCACACACTACCCATGCAAATGGAGATGGAAGGCCTTAGCAGCTTACATAAAAATTGGCTTCCCTAAGCTCATTTGTTTCCCAGTCTAGTAACACTACTTCTTTCTCACATGCATATATCCTTCTCAGGCTTCAGAGAGAGTAAGGTAGCTCAGACTCACATAAAAAGAGGGGGAACACACTTACAATATTCAACCCCCATATGGGGACAATTTGAATCATTATGAATCATTTTGCTCTTTGTCTTATTGGGAGCAGTGCAGAACATTGGCAGACATGCATTATCCCCCCCCAATTTTACTTTCATGTAATAGCATTAGAAGGAGGACAAACATCTTTATTGTCCAGCGAAGATGGTTAGAGAGCCGGGTCTTTGTCCAATGCCATTACAATTAACTAGAGAAGGTTTTTTAGGTCTAACATGGGATGAGATGACCACCTTACCTGTCTTCTATGGATGCAATACTGATGTTTCACCTTTTTCAATCCCGCAACCTGAAACTCCATACTTTTCTTGCAGTACACAAGGCTACTATACTCAGAGCCTCAGTATATCATGGCAGTTATTCATCAGCCAGCACTCAGCAATGTACGTTCCTTCTGCATTACCTGAAGGCACCCCACCTCGCACTTCCACCATTGGATGGCTAATGGCCTAATGCCATCTCCCGCAGATTTCTTGCAGATGTTGAGATAATTATTTCCCTTAGTATAGCTGCATATATGTTGTGAAAACCATTGAAATATACATGACCACTGAGTACTTTGTAACACCATGTTAAGAATACTGGTGAAGTGTGTACCATGGAGAAGTGAACCCTATGGATACTGTCCCTACGCCTTCCATCAGTGACTAACGTCCACCAGTCTGCAGTTTATTTTGATTTTGATACAATACACTAAACCAAAGCTGCCCTGGAGTGGTCATGTGCCATAAAAAGGTGTCCAGGCAAAAGGTCTATCCAACAAATGGTCAGAACCGAGAAAGACTCAAGCGGGAGAGACTCCTACCTTCAGTGCCATCATCTAATCTAAAATTATACTGTCTGAACATAAGAATAGCATAATTCACACCAGAAATTATTGGAATTCACTGCAATGTATGAAGAAGGAGGACATATATATAACTTATTCTTGAAAATACCTCACATTAAATTGGAACAGACTAGAAAATCTAGAATTGAATCCTAATTATGTGTCAAAAGAAATATTGGAAAAGAATGAAAACGGCAATTAGACAGAAATGGTGACAGGATGCTGAAAAGAATAGCCATAGAAAACCTTGTTCCAATATTAAAACATTCCTCACACTGTGAAGGAGCATTATTCATTTTTTCATTAAGAGATCTAACCCTACGTGTTGCATAAGTCCTTTCGCATAATGCTTCCAGCTTCAAAGTCTTTTCATGAGCCTACTTGCCAGGGTATGAATGTATGCCCGTCCAGTGGACTAGCTAGGATTGCATTGGTGGCAACCCACAACCATGCAAAGACAAAAATGGACTTACAGTGGCCCACAGCAGACAAGGCCTCCAGACTTCTGTTTGCCTGGAGCAAATGTCATTGACTTCACTTGGTAAAACATGATTATATAAAACATAATGTACAAACCAGAAGCACTCTTGACAGCACACCCTAGGTATCCTGAGGTGGAATGAGTGATACATTATATTGAATATCATTAATTGATATGATTCATAGTTAGAACTTCAGGTGTCAATACAATGAGTCTGTCACTACATTGACCCAGTCACCCAGTCACACACTCATAGCACACATGTGATGCTAATGCATAGAAACTGGGCCATGTCATCTGAGTATACCTTAGTGTGTGTATTCATGTGGTTAGGGAGGTACTGGAGAAGATAGGGGTGCTGGGGGGGGGGGGTCAGGAGGACACAGCTGTACGGTCTGAAGCTAACTGCCGCTCCACCCCTGCATGGAACATTGACAAGCTGGGGTATATATTGGAGAGGGTATTTGGGAGGTGTAAGTAGTATAGGGCCAATGTGTCAGGTACTGTAAGAAGGGAAGTGGGATTTGTGTCAGGATAGTGATTGCCCTGTTGGTGATTGCAGCAATATTTGAGTAATACTCACACAGCTGAAACCATGTATACACCCTATTGATCTTGTATCTAAATAGAATAACTGAATTGCACTTTACTAACTCTAATTATATAGTTGGCCTTTCTGGATCCAGATCCAGAAAGGCTTGATAGTATGTCTAGTGGTAAATATCTATTCTGTGTACATGGGGCATTATATTCTATTCTAGCCTGTGCATTAATGGACTATGCAGCCCTTAAAGTGTTTATCAAATTACCTAAACTCCTCAACAATGCATACTACTGGGAGTTTAAGCACTCAGGAAGTCATGCATTATTTGACCTCAATGTGGGTAATGGACACCCCGAAGGGGCAGTACCCCATTATTTCCAGTTCAGGGCTCCTCCAGGGTTTTCGATCAATTTCATCATTCCTTCCACATAGTGGAAATGGTAAACGAGGCCTAAACCCTCCTGGCATTAATGGGATCCGAGTCTTATTCTGCTAGACAGCCTCTTTCCCCCTTCCCTATGTAGCTTTTCAAAAATTGAATTTCCTTTCTTTACAGAAGTGTAAAGATAACTTAAGACTTGGAATATCCTGTTTTATTTGATTCTTTTTCGACATTGTTATCTTTTTATTTTAATCTTACTTAATTGAAGGTGCTACCTAGTTGCATTCTTTCTTTTTGCTATCAGGACAAATATTATCTTGTAAGCTTCAACAAGCCACCAGAAGAATAATATCCTATATCCATCCTATCTCCTCCCCATGTGTAGGGCCCCATGGCCATAGGACGAACAGAACCATGTTAGTGAGTGGGATATAACCTGATTGTGGCAGGTAATACCATCTAGGTGGGCCCCCTTAGGAAACCAATCTCTATACTTTGACACACTCATCTACAAACTGACCAAAGAGCAGACCAAATCACAGAGGAGGTAGGGACGCTGTGGCTTGCATACGTGCCAAAACATGAAGGGACAATGTACAATTGGATGTATGGAATGCCATAGAACCTACTAAATGGCACTCTAATTTTAATTTGACCGATTCACTCTTCGGTTCCAGCAAAAACCATCATAATATCCTATATCTACATCTTAACTACATAGTTCACAGTTTTGGTCAACTTTGATTTTATGAGCAATTTTCCTGAAAGTAATTTACTATTAGATTTGCTTAGGTGGATCTCAATAGATAACAATAATAATTTGAACTATTCACCCATTAACTATTCCCACCAGAGGTAACCATAACTGGTGTACCTTCCTTTACTCCTCAAGTCACCCTATGCACCACTTAGCCATGTCTAGGTGAAGGGCAGTGAACACTCCACCTCTGGCGTTCAGAGCTCCCTAACTTTGGGTTGAGCATTTACCAAAGTACAAGTACAAAAATATCATTTTGCTCAAACGGTGCTGCCAAATCTGTGTGCCATATTTGCACTCCATGCAATAGGACTGTCATAAGGTAGGGAAACCTAGTATACATATCCACCAAACAAGCACAACTTCGTGTCCAGGAGGCATTCATAATGGCATGGACCACCCCCCTAGTATGCCAAGAGGTGCTTAGGGCTGAATGTGAGGTACAGACACACTGGTGGTGGTTATAACCATCTAAAGGCCCACTATAGTGTTGTGGTCATTCGTGGTCATGATGCCTAAATGCAGCCCTGGCAAGTCTACTAAAAAAGCATCACTTATGTGAGATGCTAACTGTTGAAGAGTATACTAACCCTAGCGACTAAATCCACCGAAGCTGCAGCCATGCCCCATACATTCATTACACAATATGATTGTATACACAAGATGATTGTATACAGTTATTCTGTTGTTAATCTGTTTTTTTTATTTATTCTTTTTTTGCGGGTGAAAAATACTCCTCTGACTGTACAGATAGGAGCTAAGCTGACTGGGGTTGTAGTGTATACTGTAGACCTCAGAAATACATGAGATTCCGTCTGACTATTTTATAATTGTAGGTTGTGTCCATGGCTTGAGCTTCTTCTTGTTTTTTTTAAAGACTCAGTGAGTTTCATAACAATTGGACATCATCATGCACCAATAAGTAATTCATTGAGAATGCATTGGGGCATCATGCATCATGAAATCACTATAAAACATCAGGGTCAGTACAATGCATTTAAATGCATCCAGACATGTTACCTGTAAGAGCTGCAATGATGTATTATGTTGACTACAGGGTCTAGTGGATTAGATTAGACCCAGCATGGCCATGAAAGGGCTAAAGTTGTTTGCAGCTCAATTTCCAGTATGTAAGCCTTCTAGGCCTTACAAAAGGGGCTCTCACAAGCCTTTCCGTGACTGCCCTTCAGTGCCAGAACTTAGTCTGATTTGTTGATACATCTGCCTTTCTAGCATGCTCTACACACTGTGCAACCAGAGATTTGTGCAGTTTGCCTATAGCTGTGTTCATCCTTTCATGGGTATGCATCTAGAGCAGGGGACATTGCCAAAAGTGTACATATCATAAGTGTCCTGATGTGTGCTTTCATCCCTACTCACCTAGCTAGCAAGGACACATTGGCCCGACATAATTTTCTGCTGATGTTGGCTAAAATGGAATGCCAGTGGCTAAAAATAGGTTGTACCGACATCTGCAACTGATGTCAGTCCAACCCTCAACTATATTGGGCCAACTTTCGGCCAACATTTGGCCAACGTCACTTTGCTAGCTGGGCATATACTACACCAGTGGCTTTCGGCAGGGTTGTAGTTTGATGACCTACTTTTACAAGCTCAATCACATTGTGGCAAGATGTTATCAAGTTAGTTACGATTACCCTTGTCCAACTCTTGAAAATTGAGACAGGGGTAATAGTTCATGGGCAGTATTATGAGTATAGTACTGTGAGGCTGGCTAATGTAAGGATTTAAAATTGGATAAGAACATGCTATGTAGATGATGGGACATCTAAGAGACATTGCCAGAGAGTTCAGGCAAAGTTGCTACAATGTACCTCTGGAAAATTAAAATAAAATAATATAGAAAGGTAGCTCTGACAATGACTAAATTCTGTAACGTAATACACATTCTGCATAATTACTTCATCCTGGTCTGATACTAGAGTACTTTCTGATATATGCAGCCTGCACTTCATCTGTAAGAGACCGTTTAAAAGTCCCTTTATTAAGACTTCAGTGTAAAACCAAAATTGATGTAAAAAAGTCTTTCGCTGATTATATATGATTCTGTTTCCATTGCTTTGACAAAATCTCATTTCTTTTCTCTTGAGGTAGTAATTTTTTTTTTATATTTCTGCCAAGAATATAGGAGTGAGATTTAACAGCCCTGTGAGAATATCACTGCTTTACTAACTAATTGATCATGGTTTTGTGGTGTGATGGTGGGTGGTTATTGATTGGCACTAAAGCTCTGTTTTTCAGACGTGCCATGTGAAGAAATAATCCATTCAAATTGTGCGTGTCCTGCTAGTTGTTGGATCAAGTGTTGAAGTGGTCAATTAAGTGTCAACTAAGTGGGATGCAATGAGACAATTGAGACCTGCAGATACAGATAATTGAGAGCGTCAGACTTCCTTTTAGAATAGTATTACTCATTGGGTTCAAGGTTTATACTCAAGTCGTCAATCTCCCATCAGAATAAACAAAGCTTACCCCATGTTTGCTTCATCTGGATGTTGATGTGTTTATCACATTAATCTATGTCATGTCAGACAGATCTTCTTTTCATCAATGGGCTAATGTTAAAAGATTACTTTAACAAAAGACCAAATGGAAATTTACAAAGAAGCATCAAGCATATAAGAAAATAAAGATAAAACCATTCTAAAGAGATAATAGATAACAGCTATTTACTGCCTGCATTACTGCTTACACTGCCTTAACAACCCTGTGACTGCCCACTGACTGCTTCAAGGGTGTGCTATAGTGCTGTAAGATAACCAGCAAAAATTAAGATGATGTATTGAAATTGAAAATGATGAATCCGCATCACTTGACTGTCCTTGGTGGTTTGTGTGATCAGTTGTGCCAACATACCAGAGCCCCCCCCCCACACACACACACATTTCTCCCATCTAGTCGTAACACCACAACCTCTAAATGTCCTAGAATTTAAATATTTAGGTGGGAAAAAGTGCTTTAAGACAATATGTCCTTTTATTGCCACAAAGCACAAATGCAACCATGACTAGCAATTCACCCAATTATTAGTTCTGCAAAAAGGTGCATACATGGAATGAAGGCCCCTGCTTTCTATGCTGGCTTCAAATTATATATTTTGATGTGGAAATAGGAGAAAAAGGTGGAGATAAATAAGTGGAGTTCTTGGGACAGCCATTACCTAAGGACCATTATTCGTTCTTAGGAGGTACTTAGAAACAGGTCAGTCCTCAACCTGATGGTTGCATTGATGGCAACACAAAACCATGCAGAGACAAAAATGAATTGACAGTTGCCTACACAGCCACGCTCTCCATGGCTCCTGTTTGCCCGAAGCAAATGCCATGGACTTCGGATTGTAAAAAATGATTATATAAAAAATAATTTGCAAACCAAAAACAATCCTGACAGCAAGCCCTAGGGATCTTAAGGTAGAATGAATGATGCACCTAAATTGTTCACCCCCAGTTACACTTTGACCCATATATGGTCAGTTGCACTGAATTGGGGTCATAGGGGATCTAATTCAATGAAAAAATCAAAATGCTTGGACAGTTTTGAGACTTTGTGCACATAGTAATGATGCATGGAGGGGTCTAGCCTAAAAATTGGGAACACTAATATGAAAAACTGACAATTTTAGCCTCAATATGTTTGTATAACACTGAATACTATGCGATTCTGGTCAAAATAGCCCCATTTTTAGGATCAAAACTTTTCCATGTTTGCATGGCCAGAATTATGCAAAATCCATAAAGCTGGCCATTGTCCCTTTTCTCTAGTAACCTGACATGGACAATTTTCCATTTAATACAGGATATCAATGACACAACAGTTTGTGTGGCACATATGGTTCCATATGTACATTTTGAACAGTAATATCATGATAAACTCTGAATAATTGGTACAATCTTATCAGAAATCATTTTACTTAGTCCTTTTACAAGTTGTTGCCAATGAGATCAATATTGTTCATGATACCCCAATAGTAAATTCTCAGTTAAGTCAAACATGTGGCATGTATGGTTCCTCTCAAACTACCCCACATCCATTTTGATATACACAGGTGATATTGGAAGCCAACATGTTCAAACCTATGGTTATTCTTCCACACTGCCTTATTGTAGACACATGAGATCTTCTAAATATTCCTTCAAATCTGATACAGGTAATGCTAATTATGCCCTAGGGTAGAGTGGAAAATGAGGCACGTACGGTTCCACTTTACCTACACCACAAGACTTTTAGCAATAACTCCAAGCATATGGGTGAAATAATCCTTCCAGTGATGATTTTTGAAACCAAATATCAAGGGAAATGGAAAAACCAAAATGGTAGTGGCTTCCAATGCATATCTCTTTTATCTTGCCTCATAACATTGGGGCACTATGAAAAAAACTGTTCAAAATAGCCTATAAATGACTCTATCTGGTGGTCTGCTGCTTCAAATATTAATTTTACATGGGTAAAACTATGGTTTTCAATCAAGAACCTGGCCCTACTTATCTAATGGAAATGGAAAATATCCAAAACATTCACATTTTAATGAAGTTTACCTCCTTCCAATGGAAAAATAAGTTTGTCCCCATCTCGCTGCAATTGACCATATAATCATATTCATTATATTCAATATTGTTTATTAATATGATCCAGTTATAGGTGGGCATGCCAGTACATGACAACATTACACAAGTGTCATTGTTGCCTATGAGTGTATACAAGCCAGAAGGCTGCCCTCACAGATGTATTCCTCTAGCATCCAGGGAGTCAACAGAGACATCTATCTAATGGACCTTGGTGTGTTGAGAAGTACAATATCTCAGCCTCCTTGGTTAAGAACCTACTTTTAGTGGTTTAATGGGGTGCTTATGCATCTATGGGGCACCAAGCTTAGGTTGGAGTGGCTATATATATTAGTTGGGTGAAGTAGTATTAAAGCAACAACATTCCCATTATAGAATTATAAACCTAATTATCCACAGTCAGATAATCAATCTGTAGACAACCCCCAACCCCATTTGTAAACAAGTGCTCCTTTGGTCATACATTCGGATGTTGGTTTATCTACCAGACCTGATGATAGTGCTCCGGAGGTTATACAGCCAATGTTATATGTGTGCTTATCATTTTATAATCACCACGGGAAGTCTTGTGACATATGTGGAATTTATATTGCATGGAATAAGATACAACTATGTTGACAATAGTATCTTAAGCCTTCATTTCTTTACACTAAAGCATTCTTATATATCCAACTACTGGTCTTAAAAATGTTAATGATGGGCTTGAGGCAGTGAACTTTATGTGATAATGAATCTACATTACACCCCAACTGCATAAGCCAATAAGGATTCGTTGTAGGATTCATGGTAGCAGGAAATCACACATCCCTGACTGCCGTTATATCAAAACATGATAGCCAAGTCATGGAGGCTCCAACAATTTATACTGCATGGTTCATAGCTCCACAAATATCTGAGTGATCCTATTAAAGTCATACGATTAATTAAAAGTATTATAATTGGCTTTCTCTGTATCCTGCAAATAAAAGCCCCAGGGCCGCTTCCACCTTAGTGACCCTCTCTAGCAAACCACTGCGGACACCCTGTCCTGCTTCTTAGCTCAACCTAGGTGCAATAAATATTTGCAGGCTACAATTCTATTACCATTGGCAGGCCTAATCCATTAGGCCAGTCCCAAACATGGCAATAAAGCAGATTCTGTTATCAGTAGGTGTCAATACAAACAAGGCTGTCACTACACTGACTCAGTTAACCAGTTACATACTTCCAGTGCACATGTGATGCTAATGCATAGACACTGGGCCATGTCATCAGATTATGCCTTAGTGTGTGTATGTGTGTGGGCAGGGAGCTACTCGAGAACATGGGGCTGTTGTATTGGGGTGGGGTGGGGGTTATGAAGTCAGGAAGTCACACATAGTTTGACATCAAAGTGGATAATGGACACCTCCAATGGGCAGTATACCATTATTTTCTGTGCAGTGCCTCCTCCAGGGTTTCTAATCAATTAGATCATTCCTTCCCGATAGTGGAAGGTGTAAACCAGGCTCTAGCTTCCCCTGGCAAAACTGGGATTATTGGAGTCTGATTCTGCTGGAGAACTAACCTCTTTTTCCATTCCCTACTGTGGCTCAGTAAGAAATCCTCTACAGAAGTATGAAAATACTTTAATACCATGCAATGATCCATACCAACCATTACCTTGCTTGATAATCATCTTTGGTATTTTCTTCTGATCTTCATCTCATCCATTTTGTGAATATTACAGTCTTCACCTATATATTGCTTTTTGCTTTCAAGACAAATAAAAGCATTGATTGTCCACAAGAAGAGCAATACCATATATGTCTATCCTATCACCTCCCCTTTGCAGGGCCGTATGGGCATTAGTAGAACAGAAGCATGAATCTAACCCTGTAGGTTTGCCCCTTTAGGAAACTAATATCTACCTTTTGACATAGACTAATTTAAACAAAGAGGCGGCCAAATCACAGAGGACTTATGGAGTTTGCTGCCTGCATCCGTGCCCTAACTCACAGGCTCTATGTACAATTGAACACATGGAATGCCATAGAACCAAAAGCATCATTCTAATAAATATTTGACCTCTCCAATACTCAGTTTCCACGGATAACCATTATAAATTGTTATACCATGTTTCCAACATATATAGTTCCCAGTTGTGCTCAATTTTATTATTGGGAAGGAAAACTAGAGTATAATCTAGTCCTGGTAAGTACAATTAAGTGCATTCACACAAGCTACATTGATATAATTGTATACTGTTATCCCATTGTTAATGTGTGCTTCTGTTGGTTTGCAGGTGAGTAATAACCTCTTTTTGCTGTACAGGTAAGAGCTGTAGAAGTTATGGATGCATCCATGACAATTAAACACAACAGCACTGCAGTTTCATGCAATGGGATGAGGCACACAAGGACTAATTCTACACTGCCGTAAGTACCGGTTGCTAACCGTTTTCCACCATGGGTAATCCCTAGGCAGTGTTTCATCCCTGGTTATTCCCCAATTACCCCTATTATCTTTTTTCCCCATATCTAAGCATTTTATTCATTAAGATGATAACATCCATGTATTTCTGTGTATGTTTTATCATATGGAGATGATCTTTAATCATAGAAGTCTTCCTATCTGCCCAACATACTACCCACACCTCCCTGTCCCTGAGCACCCCTATCCCTATCCTTCCATGCCTCCATCGATGCCTCCATACATCCACCCATCTCACTCTGCATCCTGACTTTGTCCATCGAATCCAAAGAAATAATCATGTACACCTTGTGAGTACTATTATCATCTTCTATTTCCCCTTCTAGCTGCCTACCACCATTACTTCCTCTCTCAGTCCACCACACCCAAGGACCATTTACAGTTTTTTTTTATGTAGCAGCAAAAAAATGGACAAAACCGACGCTGTGGAACCAGCCCTTTATTCCTACTTGCATACTACACCGATGGCTATGATAGAGCGTTCCTTTTATAATCTTGTGCGTGTTTGGTCAGATATAACCTGGAAACCTTTAGGCAAATAAGATATCTACTAAGCTCTTCACATACCAGCCTTGAAAATATTTTTGCATGGTGAAAATAATACCTCTTTTTGCCATCAGTATGTGTTATGCAGGATCTTAGATGGTGTTTTAAAATGGAAAATGGTGAATAATCTTTTTGGGGTTTGAAGAAGTCTCTATTGCCAAGTCACAAATTGAGAAAATCTGACAATAAATGTGATGAACTCAGTATTTTGATTGCGCAAAGTTATTGCTTTCACATATAGGATGGTAATTGTGAATTTACAAAATGATATGAGGTATACAGTAGGACAACAAAATAATATACAAGGCACTAAACACAAACTCCAGCAGCGAAGGTCCAAGCACCTGGTTTCGGTGGCCAGACCTTCCGGCACCACCCAAACAATATGGTGGCCTTCATGTGTGTGGTGTGGCTACCTGGGACAGGTGACCCAGATGAGACTATGCAGGCCTGCCCCCTACGTGAGTCTTAGGGTAGCACACACACATATATAGTAGCAGAACTGCAACACATGTATACAGTTATAATAACTTGTACCAAGCTAATTATAACACCCAAATAATATACAAATACAAAGAACAAAATATACACAATAGAGTGGGTATGAGCTAAATATTTAGAAGGGCTTCTCATCAAAGACAGCTAATGAAAGGGCTCTTTAACTAGGCCAATCCAACAATCTATAGCGAAGAAAAAAGATTACCAGATTACAACATAATGACATGACTAGTTTGATAATGAGACATTCATGTAGTGATATATTAAGCCTTTAATCCATGTTATGAGACAGCACTAGTGGGTTTATGGGTTAATAATCCACGACTGTGCAACGGGAGTGGATTATTAACCCATAAACCCACGAGTGCTGTCTCATAACATGGATTAATGCGTTTATCTGACGTATTCATCCATTATGTATGAATATCTTACCTTATAACCCCAGAATTAATCCATGAGAAGACATTTTGTAAGTGCATGCGATCCGCTCGGTTTGCCAAGCCGTCGTGGGCATGTTGTCACTCTGCCCGACATACCTCCACCTTTACACACACCTTTCGGGTAGAATCCAAGCATGTCAAGTCCTGTACTTCTAACACCAACAAATATATGATCTCTAGTTGGTGTTCGCCTACATTTTGTATCAAATTTCTTAGAAATAAATAAGAATCCATTGATTTTCCATATCGATCCAACGCACATGGCCCGGTACACAGCAATTTCGTCTTGTTGACGAACCGAGGAGGTGCCCGGATGTAAGAACTAGGTCAACCATGCGTCGAACAAGGAATGGCCGTATGAGGTGGGTGCCGACACGTCTCGCTATGGAAAATCAATAGATTCTTATTTATTTCGAAGAAAATGGAGAAATTAGGCATGGCATGTTCATATAGGATATCTAAGGATGTTTCTCTGTTATAACTCCACCTGGCACCATTGAAATCTATGCTAACAAGCCCTGTAAACTTCAGGTATGTCGGACAACTTTTTCAAATCCTTGATGTAGATTGGCCTATATCACCGGTCGACTTGGTATAATGGACAGCGAGCTCGCCTCCTACCCCAGCGGCTGGGGATCGATTCCCCGTTGAAACCTAAACGGTTTTAACTGGAAAACGTATGGAGGAGTTGACATTGTATACTTCTCCAATTTATTAACATGTCCGGATTGAAACTAGCAGCTTCTTGAAGACGAAGAAAAGGTCTCAGAGTGCGTTATGGCTGGATAAGGAACTGGGGTTATGAGCAAAAAAGCACTGTAGAGGCCAGAATCGTGAGATAACATGGGATATCATTAGAACTTAGTTGTCAACAATGGTATTCATTCACAACTTACAATTCGGAAATGTCTAGAAGGCCATCTAAATAAAGAACCCTGATCAGTTCAGTAATTACTTTCGCTCCAATTCAACGTCCTCAATAATTATTTAAACTTGTGCAACCAGGTAGGTTCAGTCTTTAAAATGGCTCCCAATCAAGGTTAACAAACTCAAATAAGGTATGAGCAGATAGTTAAGGTTCAGTCATTACAACCGATCCCGCTATCCCACTCATACAACTGGCCTTTTTGATAGTTGGCCAAGATTTCTAATGGTATTTATTCTTTTCCTAAATAACATCTTACTCTCACTATGCTGATACCATGCATGAGGGTTATCCCATAGAGATACAACTCGCTGCATGGGAGAATTGTGATAACCCATGTTTCTTGGACGGTGTAGAATAAACTTCATCTTCTCATTAGAACGCAGGCCATCCCTTCTTATCACTTGATAAATATTCGATGGAACTCAAGACACCTTGTAACAAAGGACAACAGTGAATGCTCAGTTCTGCACATCGAAGTTGGGATGTCTGCAGCCTCATACATATCTCTTTCACTCATGATTTGCCTCTGAAGCAGGTCTTAAGAAGCAATTAGAGGGTTTGTGTGAAAAGTTTGATCAACAAACAGAGCACCCAAAACACTCCTTCAGTTCAGTCATATCCCTACTACTTCTCCCTGATGTTTAAACCTGTAGGGGCATTATCATGCTCCAATATGCTATGTCCTTTCATAGCTAGAATGCAACTTTGGCAAGAGATTCAACCATGGCACATTCACAGAATGTATGATGATACACCTTGATGGAAAGCTTGAGGTCTGTTGCTGCATTTTGGGGACCAAGGCAATTTCAGGATTGGTGCCCTCATTTCTCATCATATGCATGTAAGTGTATCATCTCTGTAGGGTCACCATGTCAATAGATACAACCATATCAAGGGGACTTCTTAGGGATAAACGGTTGTATGATCAAGACCATAGGTGTTCCAGGGTGAATTCTCATCCCTGACCTCAGCAGAGAGGAGCGATTAGAGGTGAGGAATTATTGGTGTGGGGGATGTATTTGGCACACCCTTCGCTCTTTCTTCTTACGTTCTTCTTACATACTGCACTCATCTCATCAGCATCGTCCTACTCAATCCAATCCATCGACCCTGTCCAGAGAACTAAACCTAATGTTCCAGTGCTATGCCTCCTTCGAGGAGATGGGTCTAATCATCAATCATCCAAACCCACTTACACTTAATCTTTACACATTCAGGGTTAAGTGCTCTGTGTTTTGATGCAAGAAAACAGTAGCTATGAAAATTAACTTTAGAGTAGATAATCCACTTGATGGGTGGCAGTAAGGTTCATCAAATAAAATCTACTTAGATCTTCCCGATCAGATTTAATAGACAATCCCTTTAGTAGCATCCATTCCATCATTTCTTGAGACTTTAAAGGATGGGACATAGTTTCAGAAGTCTCCAAATTGCAAATAGGGTGTAGTCCCTACCAGAGCCTTACATATAGCCATAAGTGGATCCTTTTGGCTGAGCCACAATCTGTTTTTCTGCTTTCCACCATCTGCCCTGTACCAAATGATCTGTATAACAAACAATAGTGAATTTAAATACCTCATACTTGTACTTCCTATTTTGAGTAGATGGTAACTTAATTTGACTTTTTGAGAGATGGGAAATATGATTGAATCGCAAAAAAGAACTAACAAAACAATGAGTTTGCCAGCTTGTGCCAGGCTAGAAGTGGCAGTTAGGATTTATGTATGGTAGGTAGGTGGTCCATTATATGATATACTCTGTTTGTGTCTGTTCTTTTCATACACAGGCTTGTGGATGATGAAAAATGACATGACACATGACAGAGAAGTCAATATGTCATGGCCTGACAGATAGCCCTTTGAACAGACATTTTAGTGGGAGGAGCTTAGTCAGCCATAGTCAAATGTCAAAACACTGTGTGCATTTTCCAGGATTGAACACTGATTTAATGTCCTGTGATAGGTTTATTAAACATATGGCACTTAAATGTAACAGTCTGAGTGCTATGGCCATGAGAAGGATGTCAGAAGTACACATTGCAGGCACGAGTATAAATAACCCTTCAGCGGATGCATAATGCTCTTTGATCATCATGATGCATGAGCTCATAATGCCAGCACCGAATTGGTGTATTAAGGAAACCAAAATGTATGATATCAAAGGCAGTATGCTTGGAAGGATACCGATGACGGCGGTCTAGCTAGTCCTGAGGACTAAGTTGACTGGCGCGTCCACGCTGACCTAAATATGCGGACTCTGCGCGGAGCCTCCTGCAGTGAGCGTAGGTGCGCGGGCGTAGTGGTAGTCCTCAGGACTATAGCTAATAAAAATGCGGTGCTTAAGTCCTAAGGACTAAAGCTTAGTCCCCAGGACTAAGAATATGAGGATATTGTCCTAGGGAATTATTGTACATTCCCATGAATTATAATTATAATTAAGTATACCCTGCAGACCGCATGACTTTGTATAAGACTGTGCTGTTAGTCCCCAGGACTAAGCTTTTAGCCCTGGGGACTAATTCATAGACTCAGGGACTATGTGTTTAGTCCTGAGGACTACAAAAACATTTGCCTAGTCGTCAGGACTAATGCATGTGGTTCTGAGGACTAATTCATTGATTGATGTCTAATGTAGTTGTGACTAGGGATGTAGTCCCCAGGACTTCAAATTTAGTCCTGAGGGGACTACTTCTTAGTCCCCAGGACTGCTCTGTGTAGCCCCAGGGACTAAAGATACAGTCCTAAGGACTAGATTATAGTCCTTGGGACTGAGACCCTGGCTTATAATCATCCAAGAGTAGAGAATAGTCATGGTGCCCTGGGCATGAGATTCATATAGTCCCAGGCACCACCTGTTTAGTCCTGAGGACTAAAGCGTAGTGTCAATGGACCATTCTGGGTATTATTATTATTTTTCATATTTACTAAATTCTTCGCCATATAAAGCCTAAGCTCTGCCCATGATCTACACTCAATAATCTCCTCTATTCCCCAACAGGAACCAGGATCCACTAGTCATCACAAACACACTTCCTCCATGACACTCTGTGACATATGGTACACGGATGTAATAACATTCCAACCTTATCTACATCCACACAGTCCAACTGGAGGAAGTGCGATCCACCTGTGGTGCCATATTTGGAATGAGAGGATATTTCACAATCTCCTCTTAATTCTCATTAACATAATCTACCCACAGGTGGCACTCTCTCTTTATGACATGTGTCACTATTCTATTGAGCCACATGTACAGAACATTTCACAACACTGTGAGCTGCTCAAGCCCTTAATATAAAAGGCAGCTTGAGCAGCTCCTAATCAATCTATTCTAAGATCATCTCTCCCAACTTACACCTTACACCTATACCTAGAACCTATGACAGGTTGAGCTATAGGATCGGAGGCAGAGCTTAGATATTGGCGAGTGTTATCATTGTTACCACCTTTATGAAACACTCATGTCAGCTATGCAATAAAAGGATCAAATGAACTTCTCTGGATTCTGTGTACATTCACTTCACCACTTGTAACCATCCGTTGACAGTAGCACGCATAGTAAGGGCGTGTTCTAGTCCCCAGGCATAGCTGCTGCTGGCCGCTGCAGCGTACGCGGCAAACAGGGGCAGCGCGGACACGGCAGACACATTAGTCCTCAGGACTAGCTAAACCGCCGTCATCGGTATCCTGCTATGCGGTCAGTAAAATGTCAGAAGAGTGATAGATAAAATGGTTTGTTGTGGCTACACAAGTCTAATATCTGAAAGGGTATCAATGTATTAAAGAAGGTTTACTTATTTGTATTCATTCCCTAGTAAGTGATGTGGTGAGAAATGGAAGCTTATCCAAGGTAGACGATGCATGTAAGGAGATGATTTGAGATTTAGTCTGATGTGACATAAGATTGAAAAGAAAACGTTGCATATAGTCTGCAGCAGAGGGGGGGGGGTTGCTTAGTTGTTATCTGCATTTACATTCATGTCTTAAATTATCATATTTTGAAATTGGCAAGTGAGAAAATGAACATTTTCTTCACCCTCTCATCAGCATCCCTATCTGACCTAGACCATGTGATAAAAAACTGTGTGGGGACTGGCTGTTACAATTTAGTGTTTTTTTAAATTATATTAGGAGGACCCCTGGGCCTTTGATTGTGATACGGCTGCTGGTTACTTTTGTACTTTGATTTTTCTTTCTCATCATTAAGTATTCCCTGCCTCTGAGTAGGGCAAAATGCCCAACATGAATTCACAAGAAACAAGGCATTAACTCCTTAGCTCATCACTCCTGTAAATGGCCATACACTAATAAAGAGATGCAATCACTGTCAAGGATAAGGATGAAATTTATCTCCAAGTTCTTTGGTTACAAATTGAAATATTAACACATTAAAACCAGACTGAAAAAGGAAAATCCCTCCTTGTCTCTTATGTGAATGACTGATTCTTGATTTACGACATAGATGACTGGAATTCTCCAAAATTACTTTACTTTTCATGAGTACTGCTATTGTCACCAAAGCTGTCAGCTACCAACCAAATAAGCTGGTGCCAAATATCAGCTAGTTATTTGTCGAAAGCGCATTGTCTTTATCTCTTCTTTTCCTCGGTGGCTGCCAAAGGCAGAGTATTGTCAATATGTACAGCTGCAGATATGTTTTTCTGCAGTGCATTTAACATATGGTTCAATATGACTTATAGCTTTGAATATCTGTTACACTATTGATATAAGCTTTACATTATAGGGCCAGTCCCACTAGCAGAATATCACACCACATTTACAAACACTCGGTCACTTTAATGTTTGTATGCAACACATCAATGGGCCATTATGCCTACAGAGCCCATCCTGATTGGCCTAGGCTACTAAGGGTCAAATGTTATTGGTCAAAACAATGTATCAATATCGAAGGGCATGCATTGGGGTTGTTCAGTATGCTTTTGATGGGTGCTAAACTCCCTGTGGAGGGCGTAATTTGTCACATCAGAAGAAATGCGTTCTTGATTCGAGTTAAGCTACTTAGCAGCGATTCCTATTGAAGATCTTTTAATGATGAGACACCCTTTTACATGATTCCTCATCAGATAATCATCTGTTGTAGTCTTAGTGTCTTTCACAACAGAATATAACAAGATAATCCTGATATATTCATCCTATTATCCTATGATTAAAAGCTATTTTTACCAGTAAGCAGATTTGTGCATTGTACTGTTTCAGCTGGAGATGGATACCTAAGCTGCTTAGATAAAAAATTGGCCACCCTAAGCTCATCTTGCTCCTCCAACTGCCTTCTCTCATGCATATCCTTCTCAGGCTTCAGAAGGCACCAAAGGCAGAAATATATATGTGGTCCATGAATCAGTTTGCGTTTTGGCAGTTCTAGCACACATTGACACAGGTGGCAGGTGTACTTACCAGGGGTATATTTCTGCATCATCTTGATGTTATGGGAATGATACACTGTCAAATGATTGGTATGATGCACCAAACCAACCCTGGTAAATGTATACCAACCAGGACTGCATAGGTGCATATAAAGATTACCGAGCAAGTTGAAGGCATCATCTGATCTTGAAAGAGCTAGCCATAAATTGATGGTGGGAGTAGGTCAGCTCCTATTGAACATCACATCAACTTTCTATTGAATCACAATGCCACCACTGCCACATGAGATGAGGGGTTTTGAAGGGTCAGGTTGGAATGGAAACTGAGAGTAACCTATTTAAAGGGGTAAAAAAACATTATATATGTTGTCCATACAGTGACATGAACTATTAGGTTTATTAGGCCCCTGATACAATTTTATTTCCAGATAATAACATAAGAAGAATGCAAACTATGTCACCTACAGGAGATGGCTGCAGAGCTGGGTGTTTTACTTTTATTACAATTGAGAAGAGAAGGCTAGCTCTAGCATTGAATGTGAGAACCATTACGATGTCCCAATATCCCCTTCCCCTACCACACTTCCCTAAGTTCAATACTGCTCTACCTACTGAGAATACCATGGCAAATATTTATCAACAGGCACTTAGCAATATATGTGACTACAGAATTATTGCTTCAAGGCATCCCCATGCATGGATGCCTATGGTGCTCTTCAATGCCCTCCCCCTACAGATCTCCTGGAGATGTGAACATAAAGATAGTTATTTTGCAAGCCATCGAAAAATACAGTTTCTCTCTATTGAGTAACAGAATGAGAACACCCTCACACCCAGGAGGAGAATGGGCCTTTCCCTTACCAGTCAATAAGCTCATTCTTAACATGAAACTAGTGGCTTCGCCACTAGTTGGTGGGGGCAAAAGCTTTGATAATGGGTAAAATGTAAAGTGCCCCCCCCCCACTCACCCACCCATAGAAGGTTAGTGGCGCGAAACGTAGCCACAGCGCCTATCGTAGCAAAATGGTCTATCTTAGCAACAGTGTCCAATGTAGCAACGCCAAACAATCAGCACATTCTCTCGGAGGTTATTTCTGGAAGTACTCATCAGATCTTAACGTTTAACCTATCAAATTGTAGGTCTCGGAGAGTACACTCCAGTTCTTTATTCATATAGCAGTTCCCTCTGTTAATAAAACTAAGAGAGGTGCCGATCTCTTTGGATCGAGATCCAAGATGGTGACCATTCAGATACAAAATATAATTAGCTGCCCCAAAGAGGCTATAAAATAGATTCACAAGAATATAATTGTAGGTCAATTATGAGGTAAAACTTCAGATGCTATCAGGCAGACAATTCAGTACTTAGTTATGAAAATATACCTAGTAACATATCTAATTGCCAGTTGAGTTGGCACTTTCCTACCTGCTTCACAGCCTGGAAATGTTGCTTCATCTGGTACCTCAAGGGTACTGCACTCTGAAGCAGCCAAAAATTTATCATTCATAACCAGAGATCTAGTAACCCATTTTTATATATAGGGTAATAATTTGAAATACTACCTCATTCACACATGTTGTCTCCTCTAGATACTACAACACTCCCTCACCTCTCCATCTTTTAATATCTGAGAAGTACAGAAAAAGTGTGCTAGATTGAGTCACTGCTTTAAATCGCTGCTGTCAGTGGGAGGACACTTTCCCTCCTTTCACCAAATCCCCAGCTCCTGGCACCCATTAACTCACTTTTCCATACCCCGTTCTATAAAGGCCCTCTGCAATGCTAGGGATGAGACCACTGCCATTGACCTCCTCATCTCATAAACACTTCCCATCTATATACACCCACTCATTGCCAACCCCTGTATGTAGATTAGGTTTTTTTGGGGATCAGTGCAATTGACTGGGGAGGCCAGAGGCAAATTAACCTCGTCCAATTGACCAGCTGGGTACTGCTAACATCCACTGCAGCCAAAAGAAAATAGGGTGTACAGAAGACATAACTATTGATTCCACTTTACTTTGGGAGAATAATGTTACCAGAGAGCCCTAGGTCTCAGTGTTATTTATCTTAGCTGGGCTAAAAAGCATAAATGTCTAGAATTATTCGATCAAAATAAGACATTTTTAAAGTCAGGTACCTAATTTGAGTAAGTGAGTGAGTAATAGATGTTTAACGCCATTTCGACAGCTAAGGTCATATTCATGGCAAGAACTTCATTACACAATTTCACAGGGGAATGTGTCAGTGCCCGTGCATATGTGCACCACACACATCCCGAGGGGATAGGAAAGAGGAAATATAGACCCTTTTAAGTGGGCTAGGGAAGCCCGTACCTAATTTGAATCCTCCTTGATGTAAGTTAATACCAAGAGGCCCTGACATTGAGTTACTACAGGCCCACGATATTGAATCAAATTCTAGTTTGATGTGTGAGAAGCTTGAAACTCTGACTGTAAAAGGATGAAAAAAAGAAGAAAAAAAGACGTTTTTCTCCTCATCAAGATCTAGACAATCTTCGGACAGACCCCCCACATTGTGAGTAAGTGCCCCTTATCTTATACATGTGGAAGGTGATTTGTCTACCTGATGGTAGTGCTCAAAATGTTGTATTTCCCATGCTATATATGTGCCTAACAGGTTATCATTATCTAATAGGCTTTGAGGGCCTAAGAGGTTATCAGTGTGAAATGGGCTATCAGTCATCATAAGGCTTGCAGGTACCTATCATGGTCTCAGTGCCTTACAGTCTATAAGTGCCCAACAAGATCTATCAAGGCCTAAGAGTATATCAGTGCCTAACAGGCTATCACTACCTAACAGGCTATCACTACCTAACAGGCTATCACTACCTAACAGGCTATCACTACCTAACAGGCTATCACTACCTAACAGGCTATCACTACCTAACAGGCTATCACTACCTAACAGGCTATCACTACCTAACAGGCTATCACTGCATAACAGGTTATGTGTCTAACAAGCTAACACACTATTGATGCCTAACAGGCTATCACTGCATAACAGGTTATGTGTCTAACAAGCTAACACACTATTGATGCCTAACAGGCTATCACTGCATGACAGGTTATGTGTCTAACAGGCTAACACACTATTGATGCCTAACAGGCTATCACTGCATAACAGGTTATGTGTCTAACAAGCTAACACACTATTGATGCCTAACAGGCTATCACTGCATGACAGGTTATGTGTCTAACAGGCTAACACACTATTGATGCCTAACAGGCTATCACTGCATAACAGGCTATCACTACCTAACAGGCTATCACTACCTAACAGGCTATCACTGCATAACAGGTTATGTGTCTAACAGGCTAACACACTATTGATGCCTAACAGGCTATCACTGCATAACAGGCTATCACTACCTAACAGGCTATCACTACCTAACAGGCTATCACTGCATAACAGGTTATGTGTCTAACAGGCTAACACACTATTGATGCCTAACAGGCTATCACTGCATAACAGGCTATCACTACCTAACAGGCTATCACTGCATAACAGGTTATGTGTCTAAAAGGCTAACACACTATTGATGCCTAACAGGCTATCACTGCATAACAGGTTATGTGTCTAAAAGGCTAACACACTATTGATGCCTAACAGGCTATCACTGCATAACAGGTTATGTGTCTAACAGGCTAACACACTATTGATGCCTAACAGGCTATCACTGCATGACAAGCCATATAATTATTATGTCTAACAAGCTATTGGTGCTAACACACAATTGATGCCTAACAGGCTATCAGTGCCTAACGGACAGTCATTGTCTTACAGGCTACTAGTGCCTAAAGGACTATCATTACCTAACAGGCATTGCCTAACAGGCTATTAATACTATCAGTGCATAGCAATCAAAATTGGATTTGTCATTTGATACACAGGGCCAGATGTCTCCACCTGACGGAGAAGTGTATTTGGTGCAGGTCCATGCCCTGGCATGTAGACAAGTATACACTGAACAAGTAATCAATGGATAATTCATGACGAGTGTGTGTTAGCAAAGGATAATTACACGAGGGCGTAGCCCGAGTGTAATTATCCTTTGCTAACACACACAAGTCATGAATTATCCATTGACTACTTATTTTATTCCACGAAACCAATAGATAATCAATAGAATATCAATAAATTCAAGTTGAAAACAAAAATTGTTCCCCCTCCCCAGGACTCGAAGCCAGCCATTGTGTGTACATGGTCGGTACAAACACCTCATCGCCCAGCAGCAGACAGCTACAGCGCCCGTGTCGGCTTGGCTTGCTTTGAATGCGTCTCGTGGTTATGGCAGTGGCACACAGTGAAAAATAGTGTTTGTACACGATCGGTACACACACCTCAGCACCCGTCTCAGCTGGGCTTTGTTTGAATGCGTCTCGCGGTTATGGTAGCGGACACAGGGCGAAAAATAGTGTACACCCGGCAGCGGACAGCTACAGCGCCTGTCTCGGCTTGGCTTTGTTTGAATGCGTCTCGCGGTTATGGCAGCGGCGAAAAAAAGATGCACCCGGACAGGGACTCGTCCCGCCTACCTCTAATGGCTGAGCGTAACGCGCTAACCACTAGACCACCGTGCCTCACCCCTCAGTGCCCGTCTTGGCTTGGATTCTTTTTAATGCATCTTGCGGTTATGGCAGCGGCAGCCCGCAGTCGTCGCCTCCCCGGGCTTTGTATCAAATCAAGACCTGGTTCTAGCCAACTACCTCTCGTCAGTCCCTGTGGAGCAGTGCATAGGGAGTTGGACTAGGGATCTGAGACTGCAGGTTCGAGCCCTGCCCTGGCCATGAAATTTCATGGGTTTTAACATGTAACATATGACAGGTAGGGACATGTAAGGTATCCATGGACAACGGCACCTGGTGCCTGTTATCCTTGGATAACCACACACCTTACAAAAGTCATGATGCAGGCATCATGGTGTGCAATATCGACAGGTATGTGCATGGGAATATCCAGGAAAAGCACTCAGAATTCCAGAAATCATGGAATAAATTGTGCTATTTGGTCTGTCAGATTGGCTCTGGTAGGGGGTGAGGGAGGTGGTAGGAAGGGTCTAGGTAGTTATGTCCACAGCTGCCTGCCAACTTATTCTGCATCATTTAGATGTAACACATTAGTCTCTCCTGCTCTTTGCAGTTGGTGACACCTTCAACATGCCATTCCCACATCAATGATTTATTAGGTTACCATTTTGGTCAGGCCAGTTTTTTGTTCCAGTCCTCATTAATCTTCACTAGTTTCTAACATTTATCCCACTTCTAAATAAGCTAATCTAAAGATACCACAAATTGCAGCTACCACTTCAACTTAAAGATTTAATTACCTCAATAAATAAGGAACTGTTTCACGGTCACAGTGTTGTAAAACTAGACTGCAGACACCTTAATTATGCCATCGACTCGAGTCAATGGCATACTGGATCCCGATTCTGCTACACTAGTACATAGAGAGAAATTACACACTTGCATTTGCATGAATATTTTGTGTGCACCACAAACTTCACAAAGAGAGAATCTACACGTAATAGGGTTGTCACGCAGTTCTACTAAGCGATTTATTTGTGGACAAGGTATCATACGCCCCCCCACACACATACACTCATGGGGATCATGTAGGTTTAGGAGTAAGCAGTCCTGTAATGGGACACTTTCTAGTTTTCACTCAAATCAAATTAAACATTTATCTCATTTTTTAAGTCAGTGCCATATCTCAAAATGGAACATAGATGCTTGTATTGACCCTGTATTGATCACACAAAATATAGGCCATAATTAGCCACGTGCTTCATTACTGGTAGTAGGCACAAGAGAGTACAGAAATGGGTAGTGTCCGAGTTTTAGTCTTTTAACACTACACAGCTGAGACTGCAGGCTCACAGGTAGGGATCACATAGCCTGCATAGTATGGAAGCCGTGGAGGGCCGCACTTTAAAAAAAATTGAACTTGAACTTTATCATCTCCAATATGGAAACAACATAAATGGAACATAAAAACTACTGTCAACCCTGAAAATTCACCTGTCAACTGTCAAAGTAGTAAAATAAATCTGCTGTCAATATGATATTTCCCGTTGACAGTTGACAGCAGATTTTTTTCTAACTTGACAGTTGACAGTGGAAAAAAGATGTTTTCTTATCTAGTGTCAACATGATTTTTTTCCACTGTCAACTGTCAAGTTGACAGTTGACAGCAGGTTTTTTTTTTCTATCTTGACAGTTGACAGGGGAAAATATCATGTTGATAGCAATTTTTTTTTCATGTTGACACTTGACAGGGGAAATTATCATGTTTGACAGCTTTTTTATCATGTTTGACAGATGTTTTTTAACTTCATCTTGGTGGTTGTAAGAAAATCATGCTGATTTTGAAGTGCATGTTTTTTTTCTGGTATGGCCCTTCACGGCTTCCATAGCATAGAGGGTAGATTTAGCATAATTCAGACACCTGATTTGACCAACAGGCCCCTATCTATACTATATTTGCAGCCATGAATGATGCAGAGAGAAGGCAGAATCTGGTACATTCTAATGTACCATAACATGATTCTATATACCGTAATTCATAATTCATCTTTTAACAATAGGAATGTACTTTAAATGCAAATAAATACATTATATTACATATTGTTAAACATTTAGATGCCCTTATACTATTACATTGTACAACTGTATATTCAAGGATATTTCTAGTCATTCCAACTATTCTTCTACTGACCTTTCACCTAACTATTATAACACTCTTATGGCTGGAGTACCCAAAAATCATAATTTTGCCACCTAAAATCTTTACCTGTTGACATTATATATATGAAAGCATTAGTCTGCAACCCGATAGAATAATATCAGACCAATGAATATATGACATTGTGACCAATGCACAGTGCAGACACCGTTACAATTTACCTGAATCTACCCTTCTGCTTGCATGTACCACCCCAGACCAGCAGTGTTTGATCCCCAATCAGGCAGGGTAATTATAACCACTCACCCAGAAATAGAACTCCGCACTACCCTTATTCATTCAAAGGCACCCATAACCTGTGCTGATACACCAGGTAGTTAATATGTGTCATTATAGTATAGTACAAACAAAGAAAGGTGGGAGGAGGATTAACTCTTTGGCTATTAAGGTTAATAGCCATCGTCCTGGGCTATGTCAAATTAACCATTAACCATTAAGGAACACCTTAGCCCTTTAAGGGCCAATAGTGCATACATGCCCATTTGTTGTTAAACGCATGCAGCAATGACATAGGACATGACATAGGCCAATGGCCTAGACTAAACCTCATATCATTCATTAAATTTAATGCACCGTCTTATTATTGTCATCATAGGGTGTATGAAATTTTACATACTGTTGCTCGTGTGCTTGGGTAGTTGTTTTGCAATAAATGTATGTATGATTAAGCTGCTCCTGATGATACAGGAGCAGTTTCTTGTCCACATAGGAGTGGGGTATACATCATATTAGAGAGACGGGTTGAGAGGGCAGGAAGAGGGACAGTGACACCCCAGCTGAACACAAAATAGAAAAAAAGTAATACAGTAGCTGTTTGGCACTTCCCATTTTAGGTGCAGTAGTATTGTGTCCTGAAAGTCGGTACTATCTCATTTTTTATATTATTTTAAGTCTATGTGAATGATTGATTTTTACTACAAACACTATTAATCATTTTGCAGCCACCACAGGAAGTTTTGTACCACTTACAGAATCCAAGATGACAAATATTATCTTAAACCTTTCTTTTTTATACTGAAACATTCTTTTATATCCAAATCTTAAAAAGGTGAGTGATGTGCCTGAGGCAGTGAACTTTATGTTATAAAAATCTACATTATGCTTCACCTGCCTAAGATGTTATGAAAGGATCCATTTAAAAAAAGAGTAGCCAGTAAAATTTTTGATGTTCATTTTAGGATTCAGAGTACACCATTATATATATATATATATATATATATATATATATATATATATATATATATATATATATATATAAACGTGATAACCATATCATGGAGGTTCTGACAATTTAAATGGTGCATTCTTTGTAGCTCCACATATTATTTGAGTATTTATAAGGTCCTATTAACATTATGTGGATTAAGGGTTCACAGGGCCCAGTCCCTCTTCTCAGCTCAACCCATGTGTAATGAATATTTGCAGGCTAAAATTCTGTTACCAATGGCAGGTCTAATCCATTAAGCCAGTCCCAGACATGGCGATAAATCAGATTCTATTACACACAAAAAAACGTACCTAAGAAAACTTAGTCAAATTGACCTATTAATCTTACTTAGTACTTATGACTAACAAATGACCAAGGAGGTCTAAGTTTTCTTAGTCATATTGACTACCCAGATCAGTTTCACTCTCCGAGCACTATCTTGAACAGGGTATCTGCTGGGAGTTTCAGGCAAGCTAACATATCTTAGTCACTTTCACTAAGAGATCTTAGTCATTTTGACCAAGGTCCGTTAGTGAATTTGACTAAGGGATAGACACATGGTGTTACCTTTACACACCAGATGGCACTGTGGTTTTAAACAGGATTTTTCTGATGGGTGGGTACAATGAATAGCTCCATGGATGTCAAAACTATGATGATTTTTCAGAAACGACATGTATTTGAGGCTTTCAAAATTCAATCTAACATTACACTTGGCAAAATGTACCAAATCGGTTGATGCCTTGTCAAAGGAAATAGGTAGTCAGAGAGGAACACCTATTCTGTGGTATTCTAGATAAATACAATATCCATATTTGAATTTGTTTCTTTGTTGGAAACCCAGAGTACTTTGGCTCAGGGGTTCTAAATGAATATGGTGTGAGGCATTTCAAATGCTTCCTCAGTGAGTAGACTCTGATCTGTCAGGTGTGAATCCAACATAGAGCTTAACACAATCACCAGTTGAATTGAAGTAAAAATATCAAGAAGTGTACTTAGTCAAAACAACCAAGGAATCCTAGTCAAAATCAGGCAAGCCAAGGCAATTTGGCCACTTTGTCTAATGGTTAGTCATATTCGACTAAGAAAAAGAGGGACGTTTAAAGACGGCGTTTTGACTAACTATTGCTAGAAAGTTAGACAATTTGACTCGTATATGACTAACATTTGGAACTTATTTTTTTCTGTGTATCAGTAGTGTCAATACAAACGAGGTTGTCACTACACTGACCCAGTCACCCAGTCACACATTCCCAGTGCATATATGTGATGCTCATGCATAAAAACTCAGCCATCTCATCTGATTATGTCTTAGTGTGTGTGTGTGTATGCATGTGTGTGGGCTGGGAGATTCCAGAGAAGGTGGGGCTGCTGTGGGGTGGTGGGGGTCAGGAGAACACAGCTGTACGGTCTGATGCTAACTGCCACTGCATGGAGCATTTGCAATCTGGTATATTGTTGGAGAGGGAATTTAGGAGGTGTAGGCAGATGTGGCAATGTGTCAGGTTCTGTAAGTAGGGAAGTTAGATTTGGTCAGGATGGTGATTACCCTGTTAGTGATTGCATTTGCACTACTTAAGTAATATTAAGGGTTTCCGATCAATTAGATTATTCCTTCCACATAGTGGAAGGGGTAAATCAGGCCCTATCTTCTCCTGGCATTAATGGGACCAGAGTCTTATTCTGCTAGACAACCTCATTTCCTCTTTCCCTGTGTCAGTCAGAATCAAAAAAGAAAAAAAAATCAATAATCAATAAAGAAAAGAATGCCTTTTTAGAAGTATAAATATTCTGTAATACCCTGCAATGATCCATACCAGCCATCTCTTTATGAGTTTTGCACCAAAGTCATTCCTTTAAAGTAATCAGGAGAAGGTGCATCGGGGATGAATATTATTGGATGTATCACATAGGCTTGTGTGTTATTAAAGCTTGAAATAACTTGTTTGAAATGTTCTTTGATATTGCCTTCTGATCTTCATCTCACCCATTTGGCTATATTACAGTCTTCACCTATATTTTTACTATTTACTATCATAACTAATAAGAGCATTAATAGCCACAGGAGAAGCAATACTTTATATGTCCATTCTATCACCTCCCCTTGTGTAGGGCCACATGGGTATTGGGCGAAACAGAAGCAAGTTAGTGAGTGGGATTATGGCAGGTAATGCCCTCTAGATGTGCCCATTTAGGAAACCAATATCTTCCCTTTCACACAGACTGACCAAAGTGGACTTATGGAGTTTGCTGCCTGCACCCATGTCATAGCTGGCAGGCCTTAGGTACAATTGAGCATATGGTATGCCATTGAACCAAAAGTAGCACTATTATCATCATATGACCACTCCAATACTCCATCTTCAGGGAGAACCATAATGAAATGTTTTACCATGTTTCCAAAATATGTGACTTGAACTGGGAAAGGGGTTTCCAGTTTATCAATTTCATTATTGGGAAGGACAACTATTACTAGAGTATTATGTAGTCCTGGTGAGTACAATTGAGTGCATTCACACAACTAATAATTATATAACTGTACACAGTTATTCTGTTGTTAATGTTTGTTTCTGTTTGTTTGCAGGTGAGTAAAAAACCTACTTTGGCTGTACCTGTATCAATCGGGTAAGGACAGGCAAGCACAGCAGTGCTGCATTTCATGCAATGGGATGGGGCACATAAGGACGAATTCTCCACTGCCTTAAGAACTGGTTGCTAATGGTGGGTAATACCTAGGCAGTGTTTCACCGATCCGTGGGAGTTTCCCAATTACCCCTATTTATCTTATTTTCAATTATTTAACCAATTTATTCATTAAGAAGATGACATCTATGTAAATCTCTGTGTGGTATATCCTATGGGATTGTATTTTAATTCTAGAAGTTTTCCTGTCTGCCCCACTGACTTCCTGACCTACCCAGACCTCCCTGAACCCCCTTATCCCTATCCTTCCTTGCCTCTATTCATCCCTCCATACATCAATCCCTCTGTCTCTGCATCCTCACTTGGTTGTGGGTGTTGTACACAGTTTGTGTGTAGCTGGTTTGTAAATTTTCCTAAGCCTTTAAGAGTAATGCAGGTTTATTTCCATTAACTGCCTTGATGCACCAATACAGGCCCAACTGGTAACTCAGTGGAGCTGAAAATTTTTTTACTCACTTGAGTCTAGATCCAGACTCAGGCAATGTTGCCAAAATGAGTATGTTTTGAGACTCAGCCTGATCCTTGGATGGTTTCTCGGCAAAGCCGGAGTATCACCTAGAATCAGCCTCAGGATCTGTTACAGTATCACCCCAGGATCAGGCTGAGTCTCAAATCATACTCACTTTGGCGACATTGCCTGAGTCTGGATTAAGACTCAAGTGAATAGATCTATTTCTGAGTGTACAAAAGGTGCTCTCCTCAACCTTTCCGTGACTGCCCTACACTGCCAGTACTTGGCCTGATTTGTTGATACATGTATCTTCCTATCTTTTTCACTTATTCACCATACTGCACAACCAGTCTGAGATTTGTGCACTCACAATCAAGCTAAGCCCATCATGTCCTCCATTCAAGGGTATACATGTAGAGTCAGGAAAAATATGGCATAAGATCCAAGTACGTTGGGATAAATTCTGAAAGTATATGTTGTGCTTTTTTCCCTACTTACATACTACACCAGTGGCTATCATGGAGTTGTTGTTTAAAGTGGCGCAAAAATCAATCTTCTCAGAAATGTACCAGTATACATGTTCACATAGATCATACTTACTATGGTACCTACTTAATTTGCTCTCCTAGATTTAAACTAAAGTTCCTATTTTTTGGAGTGCATGACAATAGTCCATCCATCAGAAACACACTGTAAAATAAATAGGTCCATGGGAGCCCCTTTCTAAGCTTATGTAAGCTAAAGATATGACCAGATGGTCCACTCACACCTAAATATGGTGTTAATACAGGGTATGGAATACATTTGAATAGGATTTGAAAAATGAAAAAACTAGGACTATGTCACTTTAATAACCTAACCTTTTGTCTTTTTCCTTCATCATGGTGATATTACAAACTCACTTAGTCTATATCGAGATTTCAATTAGGTTTTATTGAGAAGTTATTCCATTGTCCAAAACATAGACTACACATGATGCATATCAGAAGAAGTATCGGTTGGGTAAAGGAATGCGAGTCTGGCTAATGTAAAGTCTTATAAATTTGATGTAGACACACCATCTAGATGGTGGGGTCAGTGGGAAAGCCTTCTAGAGAAGGTTTGCTAATAAGACAACTCAATCTTAGAGGCCATTAGCTGCTCCTTCATATTATTTTCGGTCATTGGCAGCAGAGCTCAAGCACTTACAATACCAGCATAACAGATATAATACTTGGACAATTCCTGATCCACTAAAGCACTGTGAGCTATATACACTCTCAGCCCTAATTGTAAACGGGCTATAAACACCACTGTAGTAGGTACAGTACAACCCAGATCGGATCATTGGATTTGTACTGACAGCAACTGCCACTGTTTTCTGAAAATAGAAGCAATCTACTTTAAAAAGCTTGCCTTGGTATGACAGTGTAATATGACAGATGTTAAATAGAACCAGGAGAATAGTTAGCCTTCTCATTTTCCTTGTTATGCAAATAGAATTTCTATGAGGCATCTCTCAGACATTAGAATAAGATGCATTATAGAGAATGATCTCTGACAAGGACTAACTTTTTTATCGACATACACGCTTTTCCTATTTCTGCTTGATGCAGGTCTGGCCACGTAACATCGTCTGGATCACAAGTCCTCTGTGCATGTTTGGTCAGATAACCTAGAAACCTTTAGGCAAATAAAATGTCTACTGAGCTCTTCACATAATGATCAACCTTGCATGGTGCCAATAAAGCTACCTCCTCTTGTCATCATTATGTGTTGTGGCAAAGATATTAAAATTGAAAATGATGAATCTTAGACTTTGAGAAATAATTGCAGGGTTTGTCCTTTGGTTTGTGTGAACATTTGGAGCAACAAACGGGGCACCCCAAGACACCCCTCCAATTCAGTCATATCCCTTTTTCCCACTCCCTGCTCCTGTGTCCATGCCATAAAGCAGGATTCGCGCACAAATCACACGGAGTAACAAAAATCCAGGGGTGAAAGGGTAAAATTAAACATTTAGGTCCATTATCAGGCACTTTTGAATGTGCTATGTCCTTTGGTCGATGCAGAAATACAGATCTGACAGGAGATTTACTCATAACACTTTCTGTGAACGTAAGGTGATACACCTGGATGGGAAGCCTGAAGTTTGTCGCTGCATATTAGGGTCCAAGGCATTTTCAGGATTGGTGTCTCATTTCTAATCATATGAACATTGTATGGACATCTAATTCATGATGCTTTGTTACATGATTTAGCCTATAAAAGGTTTAAAAATAATTTGATCATATTTGTATAGAAGGTATTCTAAATGGACTTTTTGAGGGATTGGAAGTTGGATTGAATCACAAAAGAAGACCAACAAAACAATGACATTAGCAGCCTGTGCCAGGCTAGGAGTGGCAGTTAGGTATTGTCATCTTCTATAGGGACGCATATTCCAATCGTCATGCCAGAATCCTTTTATTTGATGGAAATGCTATCAAAATAAGCTTTCATGAAAATTGGATAGTGTTTTTTTTCTTTGAGCAGGTGTTCTACCAAAGCCGTTTTATTACCAATTTTGAATTTGGAGCTAATCGGCCATCTTCCAGATGCATTTTGGCCCACTTTCTGTCAGATTTAAAAATAAAAAGAATTTGCCAGCATTGTGGGGATACATCAGGAAAATACCATAAAAAAATTCGGGCCGATTTTTGTCAATTAGCTTTGGTGGAACACCTGCTTTAGTGTCTAATAATTAGACCTATTAGTACCTCACAGGCTATCAGAATCGGATCTGTCATTTGATACACAGGGCCAGATGTCTCCACCTGATGGAGAAGGGTATCTGGTGCAGGGACGTGCCCTAGCATGTAGACAAGTATACACATTGTGCTATTTGGTCTGTCAGATTGGCTTTGGTAGGGGGTGAGTGAGGTGGGCAGCGTCTACTGAGTTACACAGGCATGACAGGGTAGGGTGAGGACTTGTTCTGCTACCAGACTCCTAGACGACAGCCTGTATCTGGGGGTTCTTGACATGATATGCCTTATATTGCACAGTTGCACCACATGGCCTTTTCCTTGCTTTGTGGTGGTTGTGAAAGTGCAGTGGGAGGATGTTCTATGATAGCCCTGTACACTCTAAGAGATAGCTGTTCAATCTTACAGGCATCCTCATAAAACTGGAAATTGAACCATCATAATTGTAATGCAGTGAGGCAGTGTCATTTCTACAATGAAGCCCCAGATGACAGTACAGCAAAGCACTGTGGTACGAGGCATCTTTGTGACAAAAATGATACAGTTCCTGTACCCAAGTTGGCAGAGATCCCTTGTTATATTGACAACATTAGACCTCCTCTCCCCAATCAACACAAGCACACTGCATACTCCTATCCATATAAGGGCCTTCACCCTTGCTGCTTTCTGTGAGTACAACATGAAATTTCATACTCTGCTGCAAATGGATATATCCTTCATTGTCTTACACTCCAATCTTTTAGATACTATCCCCCCGCTTTATACTCATCCTCCTCTCCTTGAGGAGGATATTTTAGGTAGTTCTGAATATGGGCCCCTGAAGATATAACAGCCTTACCTAGCTGTCAAGTGAAGGTAGGTGGCCATCGGTCAGCTGCTATTGAACATCACCTCAAGCTTATAATATTGAATCAACACCACCACTGCCACCTTGGCAGACAGGTAGATCTATAGTGGATGAGGGATCTGGATCTAGGGCCTATAGTAGGGAAGATAAAGCTAGGGTGGGATATGGTGTAGGGATGGTACAAAAAGAAAATATTGTAAACAAAGGTATTGAACAACCTGTAATGTCAATCTTGAAGCCAATTTATGTGTGATCCATTTAGTTATATATAGCTACATTTTATGTATGGATTCATATAATGTTAAAAGAGAAACCCAAGTACAAAATCATCTAAAATAAAAGCTTGGGTCTTCATATCCCCGATTCTCAATGGTGCATCGAACACCATCCACCCCCAGGAGTGTATCAACTGTGCATGGTTGAGATGATACATGAACGCAGCCTTGGGGAGTAACAATAGGCCCTAAAAGTGCCCCTTTCAGGTTTTTCCCCTTGAACCCCTAACGTTGACCTGTTTATCTCATAAACACTTCCATGCCACACAACCACTTGATGGCACCCAGCCTAACAGGCCTCTATGACAGCAGGACAATACACAGGTCCCAGGCTGCTCTGTACTGGCCTTGTGTCATAAAAGCCACTGTCCAGGCATGCCATTGATGAGACAGACGGGATGGTGGGAGCAGAGGAGGTACACTGTAAAAAAATTGTCTTCAAAATAATGGCGGTTATCTGGCAACTTTGGGTCATCATTCTTTTTACAGAGATTCCTTGTGACACACTTTTTGAATGAGCTGTCGGGGCACCATCGTGAAAACTATGCTGCTTCACAACAATACAATTACGATGGTCCACCCTTTAATTTTACAAGGACAGTTGGTAGATTCAACAGCTATTTCTTAGAGTGTAGGGTGCAAGGTTCCCCTGCCCTTATAAAAAGGCACCACATGACCTCACTGCCCACCATTTACTCTGCTGATGCACATGGGACTAGGAGTGAAAAGATTATACAAAAGAGCCTACCCTAGGAGGCTACCTGAATATGCTAAAGGGCCGTTGGACGTGGCTTGTTTTAGAGAGAACAGGAAAGGATGAAGTTGTACATACTGAGATTTGGTGCATATGTGGAAGATGCATGGAATTTCCACATGCAGACCTAAGTAGGCCATGGACCTATTAGTACTCTTTGCAAGTGGTTTATTGTCTTCTACCAAGAACCTCTCAATACCCAGTTTGTGATTTATGTAGGACACATAATATTCAGAGAGGCCTTTTAGGAAGTATCATAACCCTCAACTGACATTCAAAATTTTAAAATGTGTATCAGGATTACTTGAAGGTCTCCTCTGGTAAGAGACATAATCAGTATCAGATTAAATTGTCAATTTGGAGGGTTTAAAAAAAGATAAAACCTAATTCCACTTGTCAGGAGCTGGGAACACAGGCTGAGGAAGGATAAATAACACAATTAGGTGAACAAAAAGCTACTGGAGGAGAAGAAAAAATAGGAAACAATATTTTTGGCAGTTCTTTTGTAGCCCTGGGTGACCCGTCCAGGATGGTCATCAAGTAATTCATCAAAGGATAAGATACAACTATTTTGGCTCCCCATGCTTGTGGACTGTAAATGAGCCCTCTATGATATTCATACACAAAGCTGGAATTGTACTGTTAACCCTACACTCGAAGAAATAGCTGTTGAATCTATCAGGGATCTGATAGAACTGAAGAGTGAACCTCCATCATTGCAATGCAGTGACATAGTGTTGTTTTTACCATGAATCCCCAGTGCTGTGAAGCACTGTGTTACTATGTATCTCTTAAAATATTGGTGAAATCATTTTCCCAAAGTTAACAGGAAGCCGCTTCTATCCAACTAAAAACTGCCCCCATTGAGAAACTGTAGGATTACCTCATTGCCCCCGTATAAATTAAGTTGGGGAAAGGGTGTACCTGCTCATTCTCCAACTTACATCTTTACCATTGGAGGATGATTTACCTGGTCCTTTTTGTACAGCTATTCATTAGTGACAAAGTGCTACAACATTTTTTACTTGTCCTCACCCTTCAACTCGTCATCTTATTCCCTAGATGGATGGACTAAATTCACTAGCAGACTGTAGCAGGGTCTCAACATGATGGCTGAAGTGGCATTCAAGGATTGGAATCAATGTCTAGAATAGACTTAAAGTGCTAGTGGAGTATGTTGATTTGTATGTACAGGGGTAGTTATCCTTTGAGCTGGATTCTCAATTTCACTGAAAACCTCCAGATCTTTAAACTCGTCAGATTGAGGACCTGTTGTCATCAGAAGAGGTACATACAGGGGGAAGCACCCTACAGGGAGTATAATCCCTCAGTCTACCTCTCCTCAGTATGAGTCTATGGCATTCTGTTGAAAAAATGTAACAAACCCACAAGGTGGTAGGTATGTGCCACTCATGTTTGATGATCAGGCTTTCAGTTTTCAATTGAAGGTCTTCACCGCTAAGGATTTTAAGGTGCCAAAGTTGACGATACCCAAATCTACAGCTTTGGGTAGTCAGATTAAGGACCCAAGATAGTCAGCACCAAGGTTTTCACTCTAACAATATTATGTAATCAGTTTGACTACCTTGGGTGAGTTTGTTGACCTTAACCCATCATGTTGACTACCCTGGGTGCTCAATCTTATAAAGCTTATAAATTTTATACACACGACCCCTGGCATGTGGATAACAGACACTATACACAAGGCCTCCTCGTACGTATATCGCGGGTGCTTAGGGCCCATCTAAGTGGCTTTTAGTCACAGGGGAAAGCATGTGATGACATAGGGTAAATTGTCTATGGGTGGCATATCTAAATCCACCCATTCCACTTCTCAATCAGTGGTTATCAGGAATTGTGGGATTTGTGTAAAGCTTCCTGCTCATGTAGTTAATGAGATAAGATGAATTAGTGTAATACCTCATGTATGAGGCATTACACATAATCACCCAAGGATGAACTCTCTCTATTCTTTTTAGGCTTAGCAGGCATGTTCCTCATAGACAGGGATGATCTGCAGTGCATAAGTACTAAACTGGTCTAGATGAGTGCCAGGTGTACCCTAAAGGATCCTCTCAAGTTGGTATGCACCTTATATGCCTATGTGAGGTGCACCTTATATGTGAGGCATAACGGTAGTCATTGTATGCTATCTGAAAGTCAGTAGCCAAAGGATTTGACTCTATCAACCAGATTGTGTGGTCTAGACATGTGTGGGTTACCCTACCAGCACTGATGCAGTAAATATGAAAACCCGTCGGACATCCGATAGTCTACCTGGGCTACATTTTGTTTTTATGGCATACAAATCGGACCATTCTTAAGGGTTTCACAGTCTAAACAAAAGGTGCTACTTTTTGTTAAAATTTGAAGAGTTAATTCATTAAAATAGCATGTTAATTCCTTTCAATATTTCTTTTCTGACAAATGCAATCTTGAGGTATTCGGTCATGCCAAAATCAAACTGGGCCTGCGCAATGATTAAATTCTTAGGACCGAATGACCTGTGAGGGAAAAACCTTTCGTATAGATTGCTGATGCGAAACAAGCATAGGTGGTGATGACAAATGAGCCCTGCCCTAACCTACTCTGAGACTCTTCTTGTCTGTTGGAGAGCCCTTCTGTCTGGGCCATCATCCTTAGGATATGAGGGGACATTCATGACTGTAGTACACTATAGAGGATATAGTCTGGAGTTAACTCTTGTAGGGCTGCATGATGCCTCTATGGAAGCAGATTCTCTCTCCAGTGTAGCCATCATGGATTATGACCACTAATGGGCATTGTGCACTTATCTCATTCTGGGCCCCTTAATAGGTCATAAATGGCATACAACAGTACATAAAGATGTAGAGGGAATTCACCTCAACCACTTGATTCCTCAAACCTTTCAAAATATTAATGTTTTAAGTGATCGGGAATGAATTAATATCAACAAGCTTTGGAATCATTCATTATCTAATAGGGTTATACATTGGTAGGTGCCAAAAAGCTTGCACCAGCAGTGCTTGGTCAAACACTTTGCCTGGAGAATACAGACCAGTAAGCCTTCCATGGCTTTACATAGAAGTCTGCCTAATGGACATTAATAGGGCAGAGGAATATAATGCCATGAGATCCTGCTCTAAGTGATTTCTGGGGTGGCTACACAAGTTTATAACACGGTTAGCGAGTTTTCAGTGCCGAAAATGGATAATATCGGTTCCTATATCTCACGATAAAAGCACCAAAAAAATTCACGGCAGACGGACAGCGGGGCGGACATATTGAAACCTACCTTGAAACGAAAGTAAATCCTCCATTTTTGAAGCTTATGTACCAAATATAGCGAAATGATTTGGACATAACATAGTTGAAACTTCATTCTAACTCCCTGTCGGGTAGATTACTTGATATTAAGGCTGAATTTAACATAAAAAATTATTAAACTTTCGAATCGAGTGACTTGCCGTGCGTCTTCGCCATTCTGTCAATACTACAGGTGCCGCCGCCTGGTGTGTACAGAATGGATTATATTTTAGACTGGCGCAGCTCTGTCTCGACGTGTTCACAGTAGTAGGCCTATGAGAGTGGGAGTTGCAGGAGCTCACCAGCTTAACCATACTTCAACATGAGACCAAGATGGCGGAGGGCCGTCTTGTCGACTCGCAAAATAAATGAATGGATTCTATACAATTTAAAGGTAAATACTAAGAATTAATGGAGGAAACCGTGTTATAAGCGCAATATATAATGAATAGACTTGCACTCTTGTTGGCTTCATGGGGTTCATAGAAGCTTTCGCCTCCGGCTTATGCTTCTATCACCCCCTGAAGCCAACTCGTGCAAGTCTATGCATTATTACTTACGTAGAGCACCAAGCTTAGGTTAGAGTGGGTATAAAATGTAGAGGTTTTGTAGAATCAAGGAAGAGTCTGTAACACTGCTGTTTTGTATTGTAGCTCTGGTCCTGTACTGATAAAAGGTTGCGTTATATTTCTGTATCGTGGATCAATATCATCGGTTAATCAGCAGTAGGAACACCTGCACCCATCTTCTAACAGCCCTAATACATACCCTACAGGGCTTTACAGTGAAGTCTACTAATCAACACTAGTGAGGCCCAGGAAGACAATACGGAGTGATTTCTGCAGTGACTTCACAAGTTTAGCGCATCAGGCTTAAGTTAGAGTGGGTTAAAATGTAGACGAGTTGTGGAATCAAGGAATAGCCTGTCACAACGTTGTTTTGTAGTAGTTGTCATAGAGGTCATTCCTTAGGACACCACAATCGCAAACAGCAGTATGCCCTCATATCCAAGTGCTATTCCTATTGCTGGTTTGGTACAACTTCAAGAAGCCAATGACATAGTATGTGGAGATATACCCTACAGTAGTGTCCTTGTAGGGAACAACACTATGTCCATGTCCCATTTTGTTATTTTTCCTATTACAAATTTGTTTAAATTCACCTGTTTTCCCTAGTCAGAGTTTGCCTTGGTAAACACTGAACTAAAATACCCCCTGTCTTTGTTCTCTTTTGTATTTGGTGTCAGTGATTGCTGAATATGAATACATGTAACAGGAAAGGGGAAGAGGAGGCAAGGTAGCTTAAGGTCATGCATACCACCATACCATTAGGTTCTAATGAATCATTAATATCTGTGACACAATGGAACTATGTCAAATCACATTTGTGTGTATGCATGCCAGAACCAATAGTACGAGTTGCAGTGGCAGGCTGACGTTATGGGTATATTACTGATGCACATATGATGCGCGAAACATTAGGTACAAAGTTAATGTGCAGGCAGCATTGGCAAACTGGAGTGAAGATTTGCAACCAGGGTTAATATTCAGCATAATTTAGATCATGTGCATGAGATTCAATAATCTAAAATTGTCATGTATAATACCCTGTTTTTGTTAACAATACTGACTGGAGCTCCATTCAAACAGCAACAGAATGAGATTAAAAAATGAGAATGAGATTAACCTCCCCCAGTTAATCAACCCAGTGAATTCAGGAGACAACATGGACAAGTCACGTGACTCTATTCACTTAACGGGATACTGAGATCAAAACATGGCATGTGGTTCCTGGTCTGCATTTGTACAAATCAATTTGGCGAGTGCCCTAACACCCTGCATTGACCCCTGGGCATAGACAATAGTACCATTGTTCTTCATGCATTGTTTCTTTTAAGACATACCCTTTACTTCCCAACCCCTACATTAGGTGCCCTAGAGCTGCCTGTCATGTGAGTCTGTAGTGTTATGGGGTGATTAGTGGGCAGGGTGTCTGGTGAAGACGGAGAATAATTATAAACTAGACTTCCAGACTAGTACATCGTAACAGTGATTTAGTCCCCTATTTCAGAACGGTGCCACCAGCATTGAATATTTAAGTACAAATCTCATTTCCTACAGCAATTTCAAGCTGCCATTTCTGATCATCTGTGCCCTGGTTTACCTAATTTATACTATTTTATGTTTTTATATGGAAATCCTGTTTAAAACCCTTTAAGTGTACCACATGAGTCTTAAACATGTTTTGAAAAAATTTCCAATTGAAGCTACATTCATCTTTCATGTAGTGCCCTTCAACAACTCTTACTTACCTCTCACATATGGTGCCAGTGACATGGGAAAGATACTAAATATATAGAGTTGCTATATTGTTAGTTTGGAATAAGAACCAGTTGTATTAGGCCACAGGGTGAGTAGCAATAATGTCCTTAGAAAATGAGTTTCGTTCCAATGAGGGGGGTACTACAAAATTTTTGTGGATTTGCATAGGGAATGACGCTAGTAATCATATACCAAAAGTTCTCTGCTGACATTCCTGCAGTTTTTGCATAGGTCAAGGTCAAAGGTCAGGAATTTCCCTCTATATTCCTATATAAAGCTGTTTAACCCAAGAATTGATTGCATGTTCTCTCTGAACTAAGTTAAAGGGCTAAAAGAGAATTTTATGGTTTTGTTTGGGCCAGAAAATCATGCTGATTCCAAATAAACTTCTCATATTAGTCTTAGTATGCTGGAAGTGGCGAAAACTTGATATTTAAAAATAAAAGTAATATTGAAAAATATGTGAAAATATAAAAAATCTGTAAAACATGAAATTAGCCTCTATCAATGCACAAAACACCTAGTTCAGCTAGCTGGTGGGTGAGGAGCATAATACGTATGAAATGATTATGTAATTAAGCCTTGACCTACTTAATTAGGTCAAAGGTCACAGAAACCATATACGTCATATCTCTGGTTCTAAGAGGCCTTTCTACACACTTTTAAGTTCTAAATAGGGGTTTCTCACATAGAAGAATTGAATGGAGTAGGTTTAAAACTCATAGGATGCATTATTTTACAGTTCTAGCAGGACTTTGCGAAATTTTAATTTCAAGATAGGGGTTTCTGACATAGACAAAATGGAGGGCTAGCTTTAAGCAACTCAGTGTTGTGTATTGAAATATCAAACATATATTTATATCAAACTCTGAGTAGATTAATGTTGTAGAATTTGAGTTGTACCCTGCAAATAGTGTTATGAGGAATAATATTTTGACCTCCTAAGATGCATTGTTGTGTGTATAAATCTGAAATGAAACCAACTACTGGAATGTCTGCACTAATGCAGATTTGTGGAGTAGGGGGAATGAATCAGCCAAGTAAAAGGAATTGATGGCAGGATTAAGGGGCTTGAAATATTCAGATTTAGGTGACTGTTATAGCTTTTATCATGCATTTTGCTTCAAAACCCCATATGTGAACCATGACTTATAGGCAAATCAGATTCCTACTGTAGCTGATAGGATTCTCCTGAATGCTTGCTGCCACTTTGCATTAGGGATTTACACAGAATAATATGGTAGTAACCAATTCCCGGCCCCTGCAAGACTTGTGCTGTTAGTAATGATAAGTAAGGTTTGATGGTGTAAATTATTTCACAAAGGAGCAATCCTTACTATCTTGGGCACTAATGTTCAAGAACCCCTTAGCACCTTAGACTGCAAAACTTTCCCCATACAATGCCTGGATCACATCTCAGCTCCCACATTCAAGCTTCACCCACTTCGGGAGAAGGTAAAAGCAGCAACTAGGGCTTGAAAACTGAAGGTTTAGTACATTTTTGTACAGATCTGCCTTTAAGGTGCACCCAATGAATGAGGCATATTGTGGCTTACAGCTTCTTTCCGAACTCAAGATGTTTTGTATTCCTGACAAGCATTGCCATTGCTTGATCTAGTATCTGATTAGATCTGTATCAGTTGCACCTAAACAATTTGTGGTGAATGGATGGAATACTTTCATTAATAAAAAGAATCATGCTCAGAGTCTACGGGCAAAGAAGAATTACAGATTATGCCTAGTATAACTGTTGAAAATCAAGGCCAGAATATGCCTTATGGGATCTCCATCAACTAATCATGTGCCTTATCTGTGAGGTCTGGCTTCTGCAAGACCGTTCTATAGTATGTAACACATTCTATTTCTTTTTTTTTTCAAAGGGCTGGGCAAATGTTCCCTAGACCTAGACACCTATTTACCACATCCTATCATAAAACCATGTGTATTAACTGCTCCCACACATATTAGCCACACCCTGACATTAACCATCTTCTTTATACACAAAACCCCATGTGCAAGCCGCAACTATACTTTAGGCAGACTCTATAAGCCACGGTAGGTCTCTGAAATGGTTTATAAACCACTGCTTACATGCTTAGTGTTACCCTACACTAATTTTAAGCCCTTGCAGAATTGGTATCCTGACAGATTGTACATTCAATTTCTATAGAAATTGGCTGCCCCATATGTGTGCCTTTTCTTACTGCCTCTGCAGATATGAAGGCCATCCAAGGATGTGTAAATACAATACAAAAGTTATCAGTTTGCAACCGGATATGAAGGCCATCCAAGGATGTATAAATACAATACAAAAGTTATCAGTTTGCAACCGGATATGAAGGCCATCCAAGGATGTGTAAATACAATACAAAAGTTATCAGTTTGCAACTATATTTTTTTGTGATTATTTTTGTAATTATTTGAGATCATTTTTGTGATTATTTATAATTAAATCCAACTAATCTTATTAGGTAGCCTACCAGTAGGGCCTATTAACCAATTGCAGTTAAATTCAGAACTAGAGGCAGGACAATTACAGACACATCTCTTGGGAATTTGACCAAAGAAGAGTTGCCACTTCACTCTTACCTAACCAACTGTAATTGTCAACCTTTCTTCATAACACTAGTTACACACTTACTGTTTCATTAGGGCAGGGGATCAAGTATTACTTAAGAAAATATGTGGCTAATACTTCCCCTCATAAATCTGCATTTAAATAGACAATCAATGATGATTTCTGATTTATGCACAAAATAATGCATCCTATGAGTTTTAAACCTACTCCACTCAATTCTTCTATGTGAGAAACCCCTATTTAGAACTTAAAAGTGTGTAGAAAGGCCTCTTAGAACCAGAGATATGACGTATATGGTTTCTGTGACCTTTGACCTAATTAAGTAGGTCAAGGCTTAATTACATAATCATTTCATACGTATTATGCTCCCCACCCACCAGCTAGCTGAACTAGGTGTTTTGTGCATTGATAGAGGCTAATTTCATGTTTTACAGATTTTTGATATTTTCACATATTTTTCAATATTACTTTTATTTTTGAATATCAAGTTTTCGCCACTTCCAGCATACTAAGACTAATATGAGAAGTGTATTTGGAATCAGCATGATTTTCTGGCCCAAACAAAACCATAAAATTCTCTTTTAGCCCTTTAACTTAGTTCAGAGAGAACATGCAATCAATTCTTGGGTTAAACAGCTTTATATAGCAATATAGAGGGAAATTCCTGACCTTTGACCTTGACCTACGCAAAAACTGCAGGAATGTCAGCGGAGAACTTTTGGTATATGATTACTAGGGTCATTCCCTATGCAAATCCACAAAAATTTTGTAGTACCCCTCTCATTGGAACGAAACTTCATAATTTGGTGCCTCACCCTGTGGCCTATATGGAGTCATGAAACCTTAAGCACTGAAAAGTAAACCTTAATTAATTGCTAAGTATAAGGGGCCAGAGCTTATGGCCCTGCAAAATGTATAGTTGCTAGGGTGGATGGTAGTTATAAACTTGTATTTTTACTGTAGGTGTTTCATTTACCCTGGTGTTAAGTAAAGGAAGTGTTTTGCATTGTATCCATTCAGGAACATTTGGACTCTTATTACACCCCATGGCTCTTTGATTTGAGCCCCCATCCCCCTTGAGTGCCCTGGTGGTAGAGTATCACTAATGTTTCTCAACTCTTCCCAGTGGTCACCCAGGAGACAGATGTAAACTTTGCATGTCACATGACAGGAAGGTTTTAGTGGGAGGGGGCATCTACACCTCTCTCCCTACCATTTCACTCTCCATTACCAGTTGAGATTAGGTGTGCATAAATCCTTAGCCCTGAGCTCCAACAATGGGGGGTTAAACCCTGTGGTTTACTTCCGGTCAGGTCAAAGGCTGGCTCCCTGGGTGCCCAGAGGGCTCTTGGAACCAGAACCAGAGTCAAAAAAGAATAAGAGAAAGTTAGTTAGAAAACGAGGAAGATTTTAGAGAGATCAAAGGGAGACAAAGGCAATGTCTGACCACTGTGTACAAAAGGCAATGTTTGACCACTGTGTCCATACAGGATGAGGGCTTCCCTAGCCCACTTAAAAGGGTCTATATCTCCTCTTTCCTATCCCCTTGGATGTGTGTGGTGCACATATGCGCGGGCACCGACACATTCCTTTGTGGAATTGTGTAATGTCGTTCTCGCCATGAATATGACCTTAGCTGTCGAAATGACTTTAAACATCTATTACTCACTCATTCCATACAGGATGACTAGAATCCTACCTTTGTCATTGTCTACAGAAAGAAGACAGAGAGAGAGAGAGAGAGAGAGTGAGAGAGAGAGAGAGAGAGAGAGACTGACTGACCAAGAAATGAAGAGTTGCGACAGACAATAATGTGAAAAAATAAAGGATAATGAATCAGAGAGGAGACTCTATAGTCTTAATGGGGACGCACATAGCTGATAGCATGCAAAAACATAAGCCAGATATAGCTCATAAAGGACAATATAGTAGACTATTGAATAGAGAATAAAGAATGACAATGTAGCTCAGCAGACTGGTTAATGAACACCACTAATTCATCCATCTATATCATATCCACTGTTTTATAGGCTGTCCCTCACAGGAATATTTACCCATTCATGATTCAAATTACTCATACCAACTTCATCAACACAAAGGCATTGTGCCCACCAACTGGGGCTTCATTACTCTATCAAATCAAAGATGAAAATCCACTTTGCAATGATCAAAGGGTTCATTTAGAGAAGGCATTGTTCTATGATTCCACAGGGAGTGTTGTGTAATTGAAGAATGAGTGTCAAGTGATAATGTATTGAATGCTATTGAATAGTCTGGGAGACTGGTTGTTAAAATTAGTTATTTCAGAGTGGCAGTATTGGAATACAGAAACAGCTTTTGTGGCTCATTATAATTCTGTTTGCGGAAATCTGTTTTTTCACACCATTATCCAAGGTATAGCCTGGTCATTGGGGCTAATCATGTACCTTATCAATTAAAGTATCTATTTCAAATGTCAATCACATATTGTCCCAAATTGCAATGATATGTTTATTATATGAAATGAGTAGTAGTAATTTACCAAAATCATTATAAAGCTGAATATTTCTATGGCCCTACAAGACACTCTTGATGTATGATAGAATGAATCCATGAATAATCATTGCAAAAAATAAAGTTTAATTACAATTAATTTTCAAAATATATATGATCTCCCATGTATACACCATTGTATGTATAGAATAGCAGGAATCAAATGATAATTTCTTCCTGTTTTATCAGGTTTATATAGGAAAACCCTTAGACAAACGCAACCCCTCATAAGGGCTCATATTGGCATTCGAAAGCCACAATTTGCATAAATGCAGCATGCCTATTTGTAACCATAATGCAATCATGCAGCTAACCTGAGTCAGCAGTACTGCTTTATGACCTGAGCTCACAAAATTTCGTGATATTCAAGTAGGGACTAGACACCAACACATCAACATCTGCCTGAAACCAGCAAAAACACAAGATCAGGTATGGAAGTTGCTGATGTCAGCATGCACATGGCGTTCCCAGGAACCAGTCCATCCCCAGTCAGCACTATATATATCAGGATAAGACTTGTTCCTGAGATTACCATTCTTTGATGACATCAGATATCACACACCATTCTTGTTCCTGGCATGTTATGCAGCTTAAAGTATGGTATCCATAGTAATGATGCATGAAATTAGAGCTGTCATGGCTGTGCATACACTTAACCAAGAAACCTTTCTATAAAGCCACTGGGGTTAACACAGTCCCATAAATGATGGTTCACACCATCATATGGACATATTTTGTTCCTTTTAACCAAATTGTTCAAATTCACCTGTTTTCTCTTGTTGGGTGAATTTATTTTGCAATCATCACACCTAGACACCACCTTTCTGTAGACTTTGGACTGCTGATTATAAATGCATGTAACAGGAACAGGAGGAGGTAGGGTAGCCTAAGGTCAGACTTGTTGCTGTGTGTCTACGTTGGGCCCCATTCATGTCACCCTCTTGATCGGAAAAATGTAAAAAAAAACTTGTGCCCTAGCATAAGAACAAAAATCTCCTTGAGGTTTGTGCACAATACACGAGAATAGCCCTGTTCTAGTTGTTGCAGGTCTAAAGTGTTGCACAAATGTTTTCTTGCTGTTGCTTTTTCTCCTTTTTTCACAGTGAGAAAAAAAGTGTTGCACAATCATATTCTCGTTATGAAAAAGTCGTTGTGGGACATTTTTTATATCAACAGAGAGAAAAAAAGGCAGTTAGTCAAGAGGTACTGATTTTTGTGATTTTAACATTGGTCTCTATGGGGACCATCATTGTGTCATGGAATCTATAGGAGAGGACGGAAATAGCCAGTATAGGTCTTGAAATTATTGGAAGGGGTCAGAAATAATCAGAATAGGCCGTGGAATTAATAGAAGGGGTCGGAAATATCCAGAATAGGTCTTAAAGTTATTAGAAGGGCCAGGAATAATGAGAATAGGTCGTTGAATCAAAGGAGAGCTCAGGTATAATCAGAACATGTCATGGAATTATTAAAAGGTTTTGGAAATGATAACCAGAACAGCAGTCTATACTTTATCTATTTAAGTTGTACTAGAGAAGTCCTGTGTAACTACATTACGGTCAGGTCTACATAGACCTCAGTGCACTTCCCCACAGCTCCTTGTGCAGGGTAAAGACCATGTGTTATAGCTGCCTAATATAACCGAAGGCTTTGCAGAAATTATAACCCCTTGGCTTTTCCTCCTATTGTCCTCACTGTAGGGTTGATTTCATATTATTTTATGTGGCAATGGGGAGGAGGTAATGGGATATGTGGGAGGAGATTATGGGAAATTTGGAAATCATTCACATACCTCTATACTTGCTCCTTTCAGCTTTTATCCCAGAATGCTTATGCAAGCACAAATCCAATATGACAGATTTCATTAATTGCCACTGGCAGTTCCAATATGTGTCACCTCAGCATATAATCATTACATGGTGCAAATGAGATGGATATACCCTCATGCTATACCATGTACAGGATAGCCCCCATTATACATACCCGTCCCTCTATTCCCTCCATTGGACATGCTGGAGCCCTGTGAGTTATATTGCTAAGTGTTGTTAAGGCTTGATTAGAGGGCAGGTCTGCTGAGTTAGACAGGCATATCAGAGTAGGGTAAGGATTAGTACTGCTACCAGACTCTTAGATTGCTGCCTATGTCTGGGGGTAATTTCTTAACATGATACAACTGAACACAGCTAGTTCAACTCCAAAGACCTTTAGCCATATTGAACAGTTGTATCACAAGGCTTTTTCCTTGCAGCAGAACAGTTGTGAAAGTACATTTGGATGAGGCATGACAGAGGTTTTCTTACCTCCCTGTACACTCTAACTTGATAATTGTTCAATCTACCGGGCATTCCTGTATTTCAAACAGCAAACCATCATAATTATACTGCAGGGTAGTTTCTAAAATAAAGGTCCAGATGGTAGTACAGTGAAGCACTGTGATACAAGAAATCCTTGTCGCAAAGTTGCCAAAGATCCATCGTAATTTTGATGACATTTTTTTACTAGTGTATGATTAGACTGTCAAAGTTGTTATGCCTCTACTCCCATCTTACTAATAAACTTATATTTGCAATGATTGATAGTTGGACTTTATTGTTTCATCACCTCTCCCCAATCAAAAACAGACACACTGCAGACTCCTGTCCATATATAAGGTCTTAGGCTGTTGTTGTTTTCTGTGTGCCCAACATGGAATTTCATATCCTGTTCCAAGTGGAGATTCCTGGCAAATCCATATTATAATGTATATAGAGCTCATTTCTTCTATTGCATTACACTCCCATTTCTTACCTACTGTTCTCACTCTTTATGCTCATCCTTCTCTCCTTGTAGAGGAACCATCAGGTAGCTATATATATAGGCCACTGAAGGGTTAACAGCCTTACTACCAAGCTGCCAAGTGCAGGTAGGTGGCCATCGGTCAGCTTCTAGTGAACATCATGTCAAGCTTATATTGAATCAACACCAACACTGCCATTTTGGCAGACAGGTAGATCTATACTGGCTGAGGAATCTGGATGTAGGACCCAGAGTAGGGAAGATACAGCTAGGATGATCAGGATATGAAGGATATGAAGGTGTTGGAATATGAAGGAGGGACATTACAAAAGGAAAATGCTGTAGACATAGGTATGGAATAACCTGTAATGTCATTACCTTGAAGCCAATTCATGTGTGTTTCATTTATCTATATTTAGCTGTTTTTATGCATGGGTTTATACCATGTTGAGAGAACCCCAAGTACAATATTATCTATAATTAACAGCTGAGGACTTCATATCATCGATTCTCTTTTGATGCTACTGAAAATATTCAAGAATATCTGTTTCCAACTTGACTTTTAGGAACCATTATGGGTTTCAGAACTGGTCTTGTCATGTCCTAAGCAGCATTGGGAAAGGTGCGCCCAGTTTCCAATAAGATAAACAGCTTATAGCTGTTTGCTGTGAGTATCATACTCACCTCCCTCCCCCACCTATTCAGCCCCTCAACAAAAGAAGCCTTTCCTAAATGCAATCTACAAACCTGCCACCTCCCTTCCTAACAGTGTCCATCCATGACCCCTTAAAGATACCATGTTGTCTAATAGCAACATGGGTTGCAACAACACCAATGCAGGTTTAGTGGGTCTACTTACCAGGGCTTCATCAGAGGTGCATTATGGGGACCCTTTCAGGAGTCAACAGCCCCAAGATGTCAGCGTGATGAATGTATGGCTGTAGCCCTGGTGACTTGCTCATAAGGACCTGAAGAGTTAAACAGGTCCATTGCCAACCATCACTCAGAAGTACATGTGCCTATTGCATTGCCTCAAGGCATATCTTAAATTGCCAGGGACAGATACTGAACAATCCTTAGCAGTGGCATAGTAGTCCCCCTCAACTATAAGCCTTTAAGGGACCCCATAGTGCGTTATTGCATCATGTCTATTTGCCTGGATGCAACCTTGGTGAATAACCTAATAGCTGAATTTATACTTCATAACCATTTTATACAGTCATTACTTTACTGGTGTATCATGGCAACCAATGAAATTGAACCTGATGGAGACACCATGTGGCCAAGAGAGCGAACATGCTATCTCGTTAAATGGGAAAAGATAACAATAGAGAAAGTGAAAAGTAGACCTGTAGATATCAACTGATACCCATAGCATTCTCTTTATAGTTCTAAGCTTTTTAGTCTACTGTCCATTATCCAATACATTGACAAAACTTTCAATTTCCTCTATTGGCCATATTGTCCAGCAGGCACATTGATTGCTGCAGTTGGTATCAGTGACATAATGGCCACTATGAGCCAAATCGATGGGTACCAGTTACACCGTATGAAATCTGCAGTGAACTGAGGGAATAATTTCATTAGTCTGAAACCTTAACCCTTTTAATGATGCACCAGTAAAGTGCAATGGTGCATCATACACCATCGACTCCCAGGAGTGTATCAAACCTGCATGATCAAGATTATGCAAGAACGCAGCCTTGGTGAGTAGCGATGCATGGATGGGAAGTGAACCTTTCATGTTTTCCCCCTTGAACCCCCAACATTGACCTGTTCATCTCATAAACACGTCCATGCCACACAGCCACTCTATGGCACCCAGCCTGACAGGCCTCCATGACAACCGCACAATACACAGGTCCCAAGGTGCTCTGTACTGGCCATGTGTCACAAAAACCACTGTCCAGGCATGCCATTGATGTTTGGAAAGAGAGGGGATGGTGGGATTAGTGGGTGTACACTGTACAAAAATTGCCTTCAAATTAATCACCTTGTCTCCCCAAAGTGATGCAACTCTGAGGGCGAAATCTGACACAGGGCCGATATTTCTTTCTTGGTAGTAGGACATAGATATTTTGCTTGTGCATCCTTTCCATATATGGGGTAAATTATACTGAATAGTTGTTTTTTTCTTAAATACAGTTGTGAGTTTGCAATGATTACCAATGAAGTTCATGTCAGTTTGTTGCCCATCGAGTCAGTTTGTCACCCCTTGTGTCAGTTTGTCACCCTAAACACTTCTGATGGAATTACAGGTAGTTTAAATAATTTTGGGACCATAGGAATTCACCCTAGGTTAATGCACTAGGGGGTAAATGCAATATGTAGGTAGTCTAGGATTAAATCTCACAGGTAGGATAGAGAGGGACCTTTTTCTCATTGTGTCAGTTTTTCGCCTAGCGTGTCAGTTTGTCACCAGCCTGTCAGTTTGTTGCCAGCATGTCAGTTTTTCACCTTAGAAAAGAATTTTCACCCAAAAGATATTTAGAAAAGAAAAATAGTTAAGAACAGTATCTGTTATGGCATAAGGAGAGAGGGTAAGGGAATATTTTTAACTAGTCAGGGATAGTTAAATATTGAGCTTGTTCATGTGAAAATGATTTTGATGAAAACCTAAACATATAGGTCAGTTAGGTGTCTCATTAACTACACATTTAGGAAATGAACACTTTTATTCTAACTACATAAACATTTATGCTAAACATGTTTAGATGTTTAGAGTTGAGACAGTTGAATAATAGGTGTTTAGATTTAGATACTTGGATGTTGAATCCACACAAGGTAGGATTAGGATATTATTCCAATAGTTTTGGCCCTATAAAAGCACCTTAATCTTGCTCACTATTTTGTGCTCTTTAATCTGTGTTTAATATCATGCTCTTTAATATTATTGGCATATATTTTTAATTGCCTTTAGGGGCCATTTAACATGATTTTAGTTGTTGTAGAGGGCCTTTAAATCTATATTTAGCTTAAATCTGTATAGGTTAATTAAATTATTTTTAACATCATATGGGGTTTGCACTTATTTTGCAGGTGCTATGGGGCCCTGTGATGATGTAGTACACAAAAATGTGTAATATACCATGTACCCCATAGTTTGATGGACGAGCACCAATATTAATTATTTCTTACTCTACTTCATGATCTTTATTTTAAACATTTTATTAGTTAAGAGCACAATTTAACGAGCACCATTTGTGTAACAGACCCCTGGGCATAGATCTTACCCCGCATATTGCCAGAACCCTTTCCAGCAAAGTATGTGCTCTAGTCAATAAATCAAGATACTCTATGTATCCTGTCTAATTTTAGTTAATGGGCTGGACACCAAAGGCCTAACTCACCAGGGTTACATCAGTATATCATATTCAACCTACAGGGTCGATACACTCCTGAAAGTTCGGCATGATGATGTTTCAATGCATTGATTGTAAGTATAATAAAAAAGTCATTAAATGGTAAGTTAGGAAATACTAAAGCCAGCTCCACTTATTGCATCTAGGCATCTTACAAATCAGGTTAGCATTGGAGCATATCCAGTGTATTATCGGTAATCCAACATGGGCCTTTTTTTCACCACCTTGATAGATAAACCTATCAAATCCTACCACCTTGGGATTTTATATGATGTCATAGGTTATCACAACCATTTTTGTCAATGAGATGAGGTCTCTGGCGTCATTTTAGTATACTTGCTTTTGAGAAGTATTTACCCAAACCTGTGCTATGAAATGTGGTAAGCAAGGGAAGTCAGATTTCTTTGAATTGCTCAGAAGCTTGTGCTTGTGCCCACATTTTTCAATAACCATGTGAAAATATACATCAACAGCTTTCATTTTATATAAAATCTACATATGTGAGTTATTTTTAACCCTCTTGCCCACAGAAATCGCCGGACTAAATAGCTGGTTGTATTCCTGGGTCTTTGGGCTACATTTTATTTTTTTACAGCTTGCAAATCAGACCAAGGTTTTTACAGCCTAAAACAAAAGACATTACAGTAAAATCTCGTTTTTCTGCTGACAAATTTGCTGCCAGACCAAAAATATGAATAGAGCAAATCAGGATTCATGGAAGGGTTATGTCGATATAACTAATTTTTTATCCATGTGAAAATACACAAAATAAGCTTCCATTTAAAAGAAGAAATGATGTATGTGAGTTGTTATTAGCCATTGCGGATTTGCAAGTGTCTGTAGGCAATGTTTTTTCCCAGGTAGCCACCCTATAACATAGCTATATATTGTGTTCCACTCCCCTGGTCTACCACCCCACTGCAGGAGGGGGTCCATATATGAGAGGGCTCCTACGGGGCTTTTCCTCCAATAATCTTTAATAATTTGGTTCTAGTTGGGATAGAGACAAAATTCCAACGGTTTTATGATCCCTATAATGTTAGGAGAGAGTGATTTTAAACTAGATTCCAGACTAGTACATCGTAACAGTGAGCTGGTCCCCTATTTTAGTTCACAGACTGATGCCACCAGCATTAATTATTAAATCCCTACAGCAATTTCAGGCTGCCATTGCTGGTCATCTGGGCCCTGTATTACCTAAATTATACTACTTTATTTTTTTTATATAGCAATCCTGTTTAAAACATGTTAAGTATACCATATGAGACTTGGTTTGCCTTCTTATCTGCACTCTGTCGAAATGTGTTTTTAAAAACATGATTGAAGCTACATTCATCTTTAAGGTAGGGCCATTCAACAACTCCTACTTACCTCTCACATATGGTATCAGTGACATGGGAAAAATACTGGATATATCCAGTTACTGTGCTCTCAGTTTTGAATAAGCTTGGTCTTGTATAAGCACCAGTTGAATGGGGTCATGAAACCTTAAGAAATAAAAAGTAGACCTTAAATAAGGGGGCCAGAGCTCATGGTCCTGCAAAATGTATAGTCGCTAGGGTGATTATTCAGGATAATATGCATATGGTAGTTGTAAACTTGTATTTTACTGTAGGTGTTTCATTTACCCTGGTGTTTAGTTAAAGAACTGTTGTGCACTATACCAAATTCATCCACACTTTTGAACATCATGTTAATTACTGCCCATTTTCAACTTGTCTAAATGACTAATGTACTTTGCTCTATTCAGGAGCATTTGGACTCCATTACACCCCTTTGCCACCTAATTTGGGTCCCCTCCTTTGCCCCTTAATTTGAGTATTACTAATGTTTCTCAACTCTCCCCAGTGCTCACCCAGGATACAGATGTAGACTTTGCATGTCACATGACAGGAAGGTCATGAAACCTTAAGGTCTTTTTTTTTATTATGGAGCAGCTCTTATTCTTTATTTAAGATACATGTCTATGGCTATACAGGTCTTCGCTACATTTTGTTTTGTTGACAGGAAGGTTTTACCTTTCCACTTCATTCCTGGTTGAGAATGGGTGTGCATGAATCCGGAGCCCTGAGCTCCACCAATGGGTGATTAACCCTGTGGTTTACTTCTGGTCAGGTCAAAAGCTGACTCCCTGGGTGCCCAGAGGGCTCTGGGAACTAGACAGGGGTGAGTCAGAGGAAGATTTTAGAGAGAGGAAAGGGATTTAGGTAATGTCTGACAACTGTGTACATACAGGATGACTAGAATCCTACCATTACCATTGTCTACAGAAAGAAGAGAGAGAGAGAGAGAGAGAGAGAGAGAGAGAGAGAGAGAGATTGACCGAGAGATGAAGAGTTGCAACAGACAATAATGTGAAAAATTAAGGATAATGAATCAGAGAGTAGAGAAGCAGACTCGAAAGCCTTAATGGGGAAGCACATAGCTGATAGCATGCAGAATACATAAGCCAGAGATGGGTCTCAAAGGACAAGATAGTAGACTACTGAATAGACAATAAACGCTTACAATGAAAGAATGACAATATAGCTCAGCAGACTGATTATTGAACACAACTAGTTCATTAATATCATACCTACTGTGTTAAAGGCTGTCCCTCCAGGAATATTTACCCATTCATGTTTCAAATTACTGAATAGCAACTTCATTAACACAAAGTCATTGTGCCCACCACCTGGGACTTCATTAATCTTTTAAATCAAGGATGAAATCCACTTTGCAATAATCAAAGGATTCATTTGGAGGAAGCATTGTTCTATGATTCCATAGGGAGCATTGTGTAATTGAAGAATGAGTGTTACGTGAGGATGTATTGACTGTTATTCCACGATTTTTGGGATTCTCAGTGCTTTTCCTGGATATTCCCATGCACATACCTGTTGGTATTGCACACAATGATGCCTGCATCATGACTTTATCCAAGGATAACAGGCACCCGGTGCCATTATCCATGGATAACCTGCACACCTTACATGTCCCTACATGTCATATGTTACATGTTAAAACCCACAAAATTCCATGGCCAGGGCAGGGCTTGAACCTGCAGTCTCAGATCTGACGGGTTGTGGCTGGCTAGAACCAGGGCTTGATATGATACAAAGCCCGGGGAGGGTACTCACATATAACTTCTATACATTCAAAGTGTGAAAATTTCCAGCAATCTGGGTTGTGATCCCCCCAGCTTTGTCACTACTGCACACATAACAGCGGGCTGTCCACTGCCATAACCGCAAGACGCAGAAGCATTCAAACCAAAGCAAGCCAGGCCGGGCGCAGTAGAGGGAGACACTGTGGTCTAGTGGTTAGCGCATTGCGCTCAGCCGTCAGAGGTAGGCGGGTCGAGTCCCAGTCCAGGTGCATCTTTTTTTCGCCGTGTGCGCTGTAGCTGTCCGCTGCTGGGCGACGAGGTGTGTGTACCGGTGGTCTATTGGTTAGAATGCCGACCCAGAGGCTGCCGGGCGCAGAGGTGTATGTACCGATCGTGTACACACTATGGCTGGCTTCGAGTTCCGGGGAAGGGGAACAATTTTTGTTTTCAACTTGAATTTATTGGTATTCTATTGATTATCATTGGTTTCGTGGAATAAAATAAGTAGTCAATAGATAATTCATGACTTGTGTGTGTTAGCAAAGGATAATTACACTCGGGCTACGCCCTCATGTAATTATCCTTTGCTATCACACACTCGTCATGAATTATCCATTGATTACTTGTTCGCTATTGAGCGGTCTGGGACACTGGTTCTTAAAATTAGTTATTGCAGAGGGGCAGTATTGGAATACAGAAACAGCTTTTGTGGCTCATCATACTTCTGGAAATCTATTGTTTTAAGCCATCATCCAAGGTATAGTCAGGGCATTGAGGTTAATCATGTACCTTATCAATTAAAGCTATCTACTTAAGGCGGGTCGCTACCATTGAATCAAAAATCCTAGAAATCCTCCATTTTTTTGTCAGGTGTAATTTATAACATCAAGAATATGATAATAAAAAGAAAAGTAGGGGGTCCCATGCTATCTTTTTTAATATTGAATTTTCAAAAATAAAGGTATTTTGATTTTCAACTCAAAATTAGAAAGAAATGTCACAATTTGAGATTTTTTTTCTGTAATGATCATCAAACATAGAGATATGAAACTTCACATGATGAATGATATAATATTGGTATCTACTAAGAATCTTTGTTTGTACCTCCATTATATTGCATTCTGGGTAAATTTCCTATCATTTTACAACAAAAACTATCAGAATTCCAATTTTCAACCACTATATTTTTCTTAAACTTTTTCTTAATATTTTTCAGATACAAAATCCATATTCAATGCACTGTATGATGGGTAAAATATATAAATCCTTGGCATAACATGAAGGGGATCAAAGTGGTACCACTGTCATACTCTGTCCTGCTGGCGTTTCTCAAACGCCTTATGAAAGCGGCTGGTCTTGACCCAGAGCGGGTCGAGATGCATTCACTACGCAGATCGGGAGCTATATACATGTATAACTTAGGGCTGACGATTGAAAACATTCGTCAGGCCAGGGACTGGGCCAGTATGGCTGCCCTCTTATACCTTACAAAACCCTTCCAGTCATGTGTGGACACTGACTTAATTGTATCAAAGGGTCTTAGGTGTGGATGGGAAGTTTAATTTTGTGGTGTGTTCATGGTTTCTCTGCCTTTCGTGACTTATGACTTACTTATACTAATATTTAATCTGGAGGTTGCCGGCAGTCTCAGGCTGACAAGGCCCAAGTCTAACTACTCGCCTGGTCCCTCCATCACATCAATGCATGGAGTAAATGAGTTATACGGGTTGACTCCTGTATTGATTGTCAGAGGGCACCACTCTCCACCACCTGACTGATACACCTGACTGAGATACCTGAACTGGGTCACACAGGTGTACATACCTGAGCAGGCAGGCAGGCAGAACAGACTGTTGTTCTTTTCTTTTTTCTTTGTTCTTTAATAACTTTTGTTTGTTTAAATAAATAGGCCGGCAGTCTCAGGCTGACAAGGCCCCAGTCCAACTACTCGCCTTGTCCCTCCATCACATCAATACTGAAAATGATCTCATTCTGATAAAAAAATAACATATAATGCGCAGAAATATGTGCAGCATGCTCAATTTCAATGGTAGCAACCCACCTTAATATTTCAATCACATATTGTCCCAAATTGCAAAGATCTGTTTATTGTATGAAATCAGTAGTAGTAATTTACCAAAATCATTATAAAGCTGAATCTTTCTATGGCCCTACAAGACACGCTTGATATCTGATAGAATGAAGCCTCTTTAGTCCATAAATGATCAATGGAAAGAATAAAATTCAATTACAATTAATTTTCAAAATAGATGATCTTCCATGTATACACCTTTAAATAGAATAGCAGGAGACAAATGATAACCTTTTCCTGTTTTACCAGGTTTATATAGGAAAACTTCAGACAAATGAAACCCCTCATAAGTACACCTTGCAATATCTAAGTAGAGACTAGACACCAACACATCAACATCTGCTTTAACCAACAAAAGCACAAGATCAGGTCCGGAAGTCACTGATGTCAGCATGCACATGGCGTTCCCAGGAACTAGTCCAGTCGCCAGTCAGCACTATATATCAGGATCAGACTTGTTCCTGATATCATCAAATTGTGCAATATATTTATCGCCATGAGTATGACCGTAGCTGTTGGAATGGGGTTAAACATCTATCACTCGCTCATGCAGCTTGGAAGTATGGTACCCATATCAGGGCTGTAATGGCTGTGCATACACTTAAACAAGAAACATTGCTATACAGCCACTGAGGGTGAGCACAGTGCCATTAATGATTGATCACACCATTATTTGTTTCCTCTTGTCAGGTGAATTGGTTTTGCAATCATCATGCCTAGATACCACCTTTATGTAGACTTTGGACTGCTGATTATAAATGCATGTAACAGGAAATGGAGGAGGTAGGGTAGCCTAAGGTTAGACTTGTCATTGTGTGTTTCCCATCTATAAAACATGCATGGCACATCATGTTATACTTGATGGCAATACCATTAAGCTTTCATAAATTGCAACGGTTAAGCTCTCGCAGAATTAAACTGCATCAATATTATATGTATGCCAGTATCCATAGCCAGAGCCATGGTTGCCATCTGATAAGGGCTTATGACTCATATACATATAAGTAGAATGGTGAAGTACAAATTTGCTGGGCAGTTTGCCATGATAAGGTTGAAGGAAAAAGACCAACATTTGAGAGTATACACTTGGTATGATCTTGTGCATGCTATTCCATTCTCTAATATGACTATGAAAGGTGCCCTTGTCCTATGAATGTCTCCTATAGAAACAGCTCATAGAGCAACAGATATGGGTTGTAATTTAAATTGTCCTCTTTGCCACCCACAAATGTCTCATTTGATTATGAGTTTTCAAAATTGACTGCCAAATTGATGCATTAAAATTAAAGATCGTATCCCAACTAAAATTCTGTCAATTTTCAATGATGCCCTATTTGTATGGCTTATAACTTCCTATAAATGATTCCTGAGTTTTGAAACACTCTTCAGTGTATTTCAGCAAAATATATACATATTATTACACAAAGATTTTACTGTAGGTTGACACTAAAACAACTGGATAACATAACACTCTGTCAGTGTTGTGGTTAGTCATGTATGGGTGGTCACCTCTCTAGCATAGCTTGCTTCATGGCTCATTAGTGGCACCTTGTGGCCCAGGGGAGCACTGCTTGCCCTTAGCATATACCTCTGAAATAGGCCTCATGGAGGTTCCTTTTGGGTTGTTGATTTACAATATGGATATAGCTGCTATGATAGGGGCAAGCTGATGGAGCCCACTTCTGTGAAACCCTAACCTGCTCTTGACTGTTCAGGAACTTTTCCCACCATAGGAAAGTAGTATTCTGCATCTAATTGTTGTCTGTTTCAAAATGTATTATTATGCCATTTAGTAGGGAAAAAGGTAACATTGACTACAGATTGATTCGTTTATCACATCCTAGAAGGTCATTTTAGTTGAAATTGCATCTTTACAATAGACTGCAACTGGGACAATTCATGTAGTTACTGTGTTGACCTGGTGGGTCTAAGTCTCTCGTGTCATTGTAATGGGATGATTGGTCGGCAGGGCTGGCTGAGATAGAGATATGAGAGTGGGGATAGGGGTGATATTAGACTAGTAGACTAGTGCACTGTCATAGTGTATCTGTGCCAACCTCATTAAATATTAAAATATACATCTCATTTACTATAGGACTTTATTTTGTAGTTAATGGCCTGGCAAGCCTTGCTTTCCATATAGTACTTTTTCAATTTCATTAACTCTCTCCTTTACTTAGGTGTTATGAATTAGGAATTATGACCACTAGGCATATCATTATCTTTCAAAAATGTTTGAATTACATTGATATTCAGGATAACTGGACCAATTCTATTCATAGGTGCTGCGTGTGCAGGTTCAAATTGAAATCTTTTAATAAGTATCTCATTTAATTCTTACCTTTTTTCATGGTTTGTACTTTGTAGCTTGATTGGTCCATAATGCAACCTACAACATCATACCAGTTCAATGTCATCTAATTCTCGATGGATGATCCAATACCTCCCATTCAATGGAAGTCAATTGTATACCTGTTTGACAGGCATCAATCAATTAGATCACTGGAAGATCTATAACAGAATTGTGGCAAGGTTGGACTATGTGGTCTGGATGCAGTGTTGTGTATTTGGGGAGTAGAATCTAAATGCCGGTAAAAAGAAAACTCAGTGGGAAGATCAGCCACAAGTTCTATACTTGTTTGCCCCGTATTTATATCTCACCACATTATAATTATATTTTCCAGTATACATAACATAGTAAACCACAATCAGATTTAACCTCACACTATACCAGGTAGAGAACAGATCTCACTATGTATACCCACCCACCCCTAATTTCCTCCAGCCGTCATGCTGGAGTCCAGTGTGTCGTATTGCATGTAACTGTGTTGTTAAGGGTTGATTAGAGGACAGGGTCTGCTGAGTTACACAGGCATGGCAGGGTATGTTGAGAATTAATTCTGCTACCAGACTCCCAGGCTACTGTCTGTACACTGCTAAAAATATTTTTCTTGATTTAAGAAAATAAGATGAATTATCTTACCTGGCGGACAAAACTACCAATTTTAAGAAAAATAAAAATCTTAAAATTGGTAGTTTTGTCCATCAGGTAAGATTATTTAAGATTCCAAGAAAATTATTTTTGGGTGTGTATCTAGGGATATTTCTTGATACACCTGCACGCTCCAACACAACTTAGAGGGCCTTCAATGATATTGAGCAGTCATACCGCAAGGCCTTTTCCTCACTTTGGGGTGGTTGTGAAAGTGCATTGGGAGGGAGGTACAATGGAGGTTCTATGACAGCCCTATACACTCTACAAGATAATTGTTGAATCTACCAGGCATCCTTGAAAAACTGAACGGTGAACCATTGTAATGCAGTAAGGCAGTGTAGTTATGAGAAGGAAGCCGCAGATGACAGTACAGTGAAGCACTGCCATACAAGGAATCTAACAGTGAAAACTCGTATCTTAGCTCCAGATTTTTGGTAGAATTCCACCTACTGATATTCAGCAAGAAGAATACACTATTTTGCAATGATAATTGTATTACTTGATCATTTCATTGACTCTCCCCAATCACAATTAAACAAACACTGCAGACTCCTGGTCATATGTATAGTCTTTCACCCTTCCTGCTTTCTTTTTGCACAACATGCCATTTTGTATCCTGCTCTAAATGGATATATCCTGTAAAATTCCTTATTATATCTGAGCTCATTCTCCTATTGTTTTACACTCTTATCTCTTACCTACTCCCCTCACTCTTTATATTCATCCTTGTCTCCTTGTGGAAGACCTTTCAGGTAGCCGTGAATCTGAGCCTCTGAAAGTATGAAAGCCTTACCTAGCTGTCAAGTGAAGGTAGATGGCCATCGGTCAGCTTCTATTGCACATCAAGTCAAGTTTATATCAAATCAACATCACCACTGCCATTTTTTGAAGACAGGTGGATAGTGGATGAGCGATCTTGATCTAGGGTGCTGAGTAGGGAGGATACAGATAGGGTTGTTTGGGATATGATGGATTGGAATAGGGGTTTGGGATGAATTGAATACAAAAAGAAAATACCATAGAGATAGGTATGGGACAACCTGTTATGTCAAAACCAATTTTTGTGTGACCCATTTGGTCATTTAGCTGAATATTATGCATGGTTTTTATATAATATTGAGAGAAACCAAAATACACTCTATATCTTTGATTCCCTCTTGATACAACCAAAATATATTTAAGAATATCTGCTTACTAGAACTTCAATGGTGCATCATACATTATTGACCCCCCAGGAGTGTCTCACCCCTGTATGGCCGAGATTATGCATAAATTTCACCAGCTATTTCTGAGAGTGCAGGGTGCCCTTATAAAAAGGCACCACATGACCTTACTGCCCACCATTACTTTGCCAATGCACGTTGGACTAGAAGTGCAAACAAGATTATACAAAAGAGCGTACCCTTGGAGGCTACCTCAATGTGCGAAGGGCTTGTTGGACAGGGCTTGTTTTAGAGAGGACAGGAGAAGTTCTGCATACAAGACTGAGATTTAGTGAATATGTGGAAAGTGCATGAAATCTCCACATACAAACCTAAGGGAGACCAGCATCTATTAGTACTGTTTGTGAATGGTTCTATTGGCATCTATCAAGAAACTCTCAATACTCATTTTGTGATTATGTAGAATACATTATATCCCTTTTGAGAAGCATCATAACCTTCAACTGACATTTAAATTGTTAAAAAGTGTATCAGAATTACTTGAAGGTCTCATCTGCTAAGAGATATGGCAGCATCAGCATAATGCCCCAGTATCAGATTAAATCGTCAATTTGGAGGTTTTAAAAGAAGAAACCTAATTTCACTTGTCAGCAGATGGGAACACAGGCTGGAAAATGATGAAGAACACAATTCAGTGAACTAAAAGCTACTGGAGGAAAAAAAAGAGGAAACAAGAAAAAGTTTTGACATTTCTTTGCAGTCCTGGGTGACCTGTCTGGGATCGTTATCAATTAATTCATCAAAGGATAAGTTCCAACTGTTTTGGCTCCCAATGCTGGTGGACTGTGAATGAGCCCAGTAGAATTCATACGTAAAGCCTATAAGGAACTGTACTGTTGACCCTACACTCTAAGAAATAGCTATCTAATCTATCAGGGACCCTGATAGAACTAAACAGTGAACCGCCATCATTGTAATGCAGTGGCATAGTGTAGTTAGCGCAGCGACTAGTGAGTACTACTCGTGAGATGAGTAGACTAGTGAATGGTTCACAGTCGCCACAGTGTAAGGAATAGGGAGGCCTTGCAATCTATTTTTGTTTGTGGCTCCTCTGCTATGGATTATTTCTGCTTACTATTCTAATGTAATAACAACAGTGTGTGTACTTTACTTATCAGTGAAGGAATTTTCAGAATATATCTCATACTTTTGATTTTATTCACAGATAAGACATTTCTTCATTTGGAGCCCTATGGCAGATTAGCATTAGAGCATTTTAAGATTCAGAAGTGCATCTCTGTAGCCTTTGTTTTAGAATTGTTTGTTCTGAAACTACTATATATATAGTACAGGTTTCATCTCAGTGGGTTATGGTACAATTGGATCATATTTTCTGTATTTGAACATAGTATTCACTGTTAAAGATCTCTATGGAGAAGTCATTGCTAAAGTGTGTGTTGCCATATGTGCATTTTTGTAAATCAGACGAGGTTGAAGTGTAAGGACACCTTGTGGAACTGCTACATTCTTTTCTGTGTAAACTTTTTTAGTTTACATTGAAATAATGCTTTCTCAGAAAATGTATCTGCTATTGGTGATGAAACATAGAAACGATTTTGTGGAACACTGAAAACATGTATGTACATAGAGGTACTTACACTGTGCTCCCCCTCTACAGAGAGGTGGAGTGATCTGGCTGGTTTGCTGACCACTGGCCCGTGACAAGTTACAGACTATTACCAGGTGATTGGCAGTTGGGTGTGTGTGTGTGGGGGGGAGGCAGAACAGACTCCTGGCGATCTGAGACAGTTTATGCTCATAATGACACACCTGTTGACTATGGCATTGGACATTGAATAGGACAGGTCTCTGTGACAGCCGAGTGAGGTGCATGCAGAATGGATAGTCTACAGGCTATTAGTACTTAGCTGCAGTGGGTAGTTTGGGTTGAATTTGTGCTATATACTACCACAAACCCAGATGATAGTATGCCCTATCTATCAGTCTCACCAACTAAAACTAGACACAAGATTACAAGTCACCGCGCAATGTCTCACAGGACTATTCTCTACTATTGTATTAAACACTATGGTTTTATTTTAACAATGAATCTGTGGATAGCAGTACTGTAAAGCATTGTGTTACGATTAATCTTTGTTAAAATAACAGTGAATTCTTTGTCCCAAAGTTAACAGGAAGCTGCTGTTATCCCATTAAAAACTGCCCCCATGGAGGATGGAACTGTAGGATAACCTTTAGAAGCTAATTTCTCTCTGCCAAAGCCTGGAAATAGAAAGCCACACACTGCTGTGAGCAAACATACCCATGGGAGCTGCGAAAGATAATATAAGAGACAAGATCCATGCAATATCTAATGTTTTGAGAGCTCAGGAGACAGCCATAGAAACTAAGTTGGGGAAATGATGTACCTGCTCATTCTCTAATCTATATTTTAAGCACTAAAGGATGATTTACCTATTCATCTTTGTACAGCTCTTCATTAGTGACAAAATGTTAAAGCAATTTCTACTTTTCCTCACGCTTCAACTCATCATCTCATTCCCTAAATGGATGAAGTCCACCAGCAGGTCTTAACATGGTCTGAATATGATGGTTGAAATAGGATTCAAGGATTGGATTCAATGTCTAGAATGGACTTAAAATTCTGGAGGAGCTGTTGATTTGTAAACACAAGCAACAATCTTTTGAGCTGGATTCCTTGGTCTCCATCCTTTATTTATAAATGTAGAATGATGGTTACACACAAAACCAGACAGTAGAATTAGTTTATGTGGATTCTTATTCTTGTAGACATTTTGTTGTTGTAAAATGAAATCAAGTGATGATCAGTTTTAGTTGCGACGTTTTGATGGTCTTAAGCCATCTTCTTCAGGCTTGATTATAAATATTCATTTCCCCTCTAGTACTGAAGCAATCAGGTCCCAAACAATGGAGGATTCTAATTATCATTATTCATTACTTCATGAAATATTATTTTGTCGCTTTTGTGCACCATTTTAATGATTTTGAATGTCCTTTATTGGCCGATCATATATGAATGGAAGCAATAGTTTAGACTAATAGCTCAGTGTTTATCAATAGAATGTTACTTCACTCATTAATTTTCTTTAATTGATTTGTTACAATTTGGCAAATCTGACACAGGGAAGTCACACATGGAACAGATAATCACTTTACCGTTCTTTCGTAAACTCACAGAGTATTGCTTGACATTGTACAATCTCCAACATAACATGCTATTCAAGATTTAGTGGTTCATTGTAGTGTAGGAGATGTGTAGGGCAGAGCAGGCTGTCAGGGCTCATCTAAGTGGCTTTTTTTCCAAGGGTTAAGCAAGTAATAATATAGGGTAAGCTGTCCATGACTTGAAAACTTTATTTTGGTGGTATCTAAAGCCATCCTTTCCACCTCACGATTGGTAGTTATCACAGATCATGGTATTGTGTGGGATTTGTGCTAGCCTTCCTATTCATCTAATTAATGAGATTGAAGGATTAATTACTTAAATACACCATTTAATATATATACGGGGATGGATCCTATATTTTCCTAGGCTGTGGTAGGGTGCAAATGAGTGCCAAGTGTGCCTGATAGCATTCCCTCAAGTTGTGGTGCACCTTTTTCGTCTATTTGAAGTGCACCTTATACAAGAGGCAGTCATTGTATGCGATTTTACAGTTGGTAGCCAAGGGTATTTGACTATTTATCAACCAGATAGTGTGGTTGAGACATGATTCGGTTACCTTACCAGTACTGATGCGATAACAAGCAAAGATGGTGAAAACAAATGAGCCCAGACCTACTGTCAGAACAATGGGTGGGGGGTCATGACTGTAGTGCACTGGAGAGTATGGAGTCTTGTAGGGACACATGATGCCACCATGTTCATGCTCCTTGGTGCATCATGAAGGACAACGGGAAGCAGAGTCCTCAGTGTAGCCCTCATGGATTATGACCACTAATGGGAATTGTGCAATCACCTTATTGTGTAGCCCTTTTAAAATGGGTCATTAACGATATATGCATAATCATGTCCAGAGAATTTAAGTAAACTGCTTAATTCCTAAAACCTTTCAAAATGTGAAGACGTTATGTTTTCATTGATTGGGAATGTACTAATATTAACAAGTGTTGGTGTCATTTTTTTTTTAGATTTTTCAAGTGTAGCACACCAGATTTAAGTTACAGTGGGTCTAAAATGGAGAAGAGTTGTAGAATCAAGGAATAGCCTGTCACAACATTATTTGTAGTAGTTGTCATGAAGGTCATTCCTTAGGGCACCACAATCGCAAACAGCAGTATGCCCACAAATTCCAATGCTATTCCTATTGCGGGTTTGGTACAACTTGAAGAAGCCAATTGCATTGCATGTTTGTATTAGGTGTCAGTGATTGCTGACAGGAAAGGGGAAGATGGGAGAAGGCAGAATAGCTTAAGGTTATGCATGCCACAAGTCTCTAAGATGAAATGCTTAGTGGCAATACCATTAGGGTCTCATGAATTGATTATATCTCTAACAAAATGAAACTAAATGAAAATTGCAATTGTATTTTTGCATGCCAGAACCCATAGTCAGAGTTGGAGTGGCAGGCTAACATTATGGATATACAAATATGATAGGTTTAGCATTTGGAAGCCTTATAATGTGCATCATGTTCCATTTTCTTAAAACATCATGATTGATGCCCTGTTCTTGGGAGTAAAACTTACTGGAGCATGTTTAAATGAGCAACAGATTCAGGGTAAAATAGCATGCTTCTTTAAAAAAATCAAACAGTGGACATTCTATAGTATGCACAGGTTCCCCTAATAGACTCCCAAATTGACCCATTGAACTCAAGGAGACTTCAACATGAACACGTCATGTGACTCTATTGACTTAATAGGACATACTGAGATCACATGACGTGTGCTCTGGTTCCTGCCCTGCATTTGTACAGATCAATGTGACACATGACTGCCCTAAAACCCTGCATTGATCCCTGGGCATAGACCTTACCCCACACATTGCCAGAACCCTTGCCAACAAATCTAGATACTCTATGTATCCTGTCTAATGCTGTTTGATGGGCTGGACACTGAATTCCTCCACATATTTGAACATCATGATTTGGTCAATTCAGAAACATTTGGACTCCATCACACCCCTATGCCCTTTTATTTCGGTCCCCCACCTTCCAGTGCCCTGGTGGTAGAGTATCACTAATGGTTCCCAACTCTCCGCACTGGTCACCCAGGAGACGGATGTAAACTTTGCATGTCATATGACAGGAAGCTTTTAGTGGGAAGGGGTATCTACACCTTCCTCCCCTCCTTTCCACCCTCCATTCCTGGTTGAGATCGGTTGTGCATAAATCTTTAGCCCTGAGCTCCACCAATGGGGGATTAAGCCCTGTGGTTTACTTCCTGTCAGGTCAAAGGCTCACTCCCTGTGTGCCCAAAAGACTGTGGGAACCAGACAGGGGTGAATCAAAAAAGAATAAGAGAAACGTAGTTAGAAAAAGAGGAAGCAAAGGGATTTGGGCAATGTCTGACGACAGTGTAAGAAAGGCAATGTCTTACCACTGTGTACATACAGGATGACTAGAATCCTACCAGTGCCTTTGTCTACAGAAAGAAGAGAGAGAGAGAGAGAGAGAGAGAGAGAGAGAGAGAGAGAGAGAGAGAGAGAGAGAGAGAGAGACTGACCGAAAAAAATGAGGAATTGCAACAGAGAATAATGTGAAAAAAATAAGGATAATGAATCAGAGAGTAAAAAAGCAGTCTCTATCCAGAGATGTGTCCCAAAGGATAAGATAGTACACTATTGAATAGACAATAAAGACTTACAATGAAATAATTATAATGTAGTTCAGCAGACTGGTTAATGAACACCACTAATTCATCTATATCATATCCACTGTTTTTATAGACTGTCCCTCACAGAATATTTACCCATTCATGATTCAAATTACTCAATACCAACTACATCAACACAAAGTCATTGTGCCCACCATTGTGCTTCATTACTTTATCAAATCAAGGATGAAAATCCACTTTGCAGTGATCAAAGGGTTCATTTGGAGGATGCATTGTTCTATGATTCCACAGGGAGTGTTGTGTAATTGAAGAATGAGTGTTAAATGATGATGTATTGACTGCTATCGAGCAGTCTGGGACACTGGTTCTTAAAATTAGTTATTTCAGAGTTGCAGTATTGGAATACAGAAACAACTCTTGTGGGTCATTAGCTGGGAGGTCTACACCTCCCAGCTATAGTACAGCATTGATGGACAGGGAGGAACCATCGTCCATTTGTCGACCAAAAACGGCTACAATAGCTAATCTACTGAAATCATCAGATCGTGACCTAGACCGCTTAGGCCTTGCTAAGGTCCTTTCAGTTATTATTTTTTTTTCTGTGCCAACATAGGTATAATATTTAAGACCTCACCTCAGACTAAATAGCCAACAACAAAACGTACTTATATAAGGCCTATGCAAGTCTATGTTTGTTACACCTAATGTCATGGCATTAGACCTTACAGAGAACTGGAGGCATATGGGCCATCAGTATTTCTAAAACGGGTAAAAGCTATCCCTAACATTCCCTGGCCTACAGCTAATCCCCACTCATGTCAGCACCCCAACCCCCCACCCCCAACCCCTCTCCCACACACACATACACATACCCTCACAATGCCTCTATACCCACCTACAACACATATCAATAAGCTGTAGGCGCTGTAGTCCTTCTTAGCTGAGAGTACACTCATTGGTACATCCACCTGTATGCATCCCCCCACCTGCTCCTAATCACCTCGTAATAGTATAGCTGTCAGACCCCCCCCCCCTGCACCACCCAGCACCCAATCACCTCGTAATAGGGTTGTATTAAAAGATCGCTAAATAGGCCTAAAATATCGCTAGGTTGGTATAATAGACCCTAAATATCTTTATTAGCCGAGAGACCCTTGGACCACCTGTCATTTTATTCCTTAAGGTCAGCATGATGCACCAATGTATTTATTTGTCCTTAAAAGATCACTAAGTTGGTGATAACTTTGTTCCCATTGTGCAGATTTGAAAATAAAGACCACCATGACGTTCGCCAGCTCGAGCTACCCTTTATCTATAGGTCACACTATGGGAAGCTCCTATTATTAAGGGAGATAAGATTTATTTTGTAAAACTGCCAGTTCTTGGACCTCTCTGCCAGTGCCTGGACTGGCGTCTGCCCCCGCGTCCCAAAAAAACCTTTATTTCAATCCATTCCTTCCTCAAACCTGCCCTTTTTTGCTGGTGACAATTAAACCAGATAGGTTTTTGCTGGAGGTAGCGCTACCACCCCCTGGATAGTGCACAGGTGGACCGGCTGGGGCCGAAAAGGCTTCTAGTCAAAAACATTATTTCGCTTATTCTTTTTCGAAACCGATTTTTTAGGGGGGCATGTTTTTTAGGGGGAGGAAACACCCCAGATTGATACCAAACATTCCATATCCGTGCATATTATTTGCATAATTTGCATAATTATGCAGTATCTTGGTACTGTTCAATATAATATAGATATGTTCCATTGGTTTTTTATAGAATTCATATGCTTACAAGTATAAACTACTGACTGCACCTAGTGACTAGTGGAATCTGAACAATAGAAAAGAAATACCCCTCCCCTACCTTCCTATAGCATCAAACAAGTTGTTCAATGGAGGCAGCCATTGTTTGATCAGGTGCTTAGACCTTTTAGATCCAAATGCTAGTTACCAGTGCATTGTCACTGTTGATAAGCTTTACACATCAATACCTGCAGCCACCCGGGGCACAAGCCCTGTTTGCACTGAATGGATGTCTTTCCATTTCTCCATTCTCTGGTGTTTGATTGAAAATGTTGATGTCATTTTGTGTTTTAAATTGTGTTTTAATGTGTGCTTTTATGGAACATGTATTGAGTTAAGGGATATAACAGGTTAGTGTATAAAAGTAGCCATAGGGACACCTCAACTACCCAATTCTATTGTTTTCCGTGTGTGTCAGACATCTTGGTTTTAATAATGTAAGTAATTACTCACATTTTGTCAGTAATTAGTCCAAATATGTCAGAAATAATGCATGATTTGTCAGTAATTAGTCAATATATGTCAGTACTTAGTGACTAAATATCAGCAATTAGTCAATATATGTTAGTAATTACTCACTATTTGTCAGCAATGAGTCAATATACTTCAGTACTTAGTCACTGAATGTCAGCAATTATCAATACATGTCATTATTTACTCACCATCTGTCAGCCAATAGTCAATATATAACAGAGAAATAGCCACTGATTCAATTGTGCATCTTCCCTTGACTGGTATTTGTCAAAATATGTCAGTATCTATGGACTATTTGTCAGCAATTAGTCAATACATGGTAGTAATTGCTCACTTTTTGTCAGCAATTAGTCTATATGTTAGTAATTACTCACTATTTGTCAGCAATTATTCAATATATATTAATTACTCACTATTTGTCAGCAATTAGTCAAAATATATCGGTAATTACTCACTATTTGTCAGCAATTAGTCTATATGTTAGTAATTTCTTACCATTGGTCAGCAAATTTTCAATATATATATATTAGTAATTACTCACAATTTGTCAGCAATTAGTCAATAAATGTCCGTACTTAGTCAATATATATCATCAATTATCAATACATGTCAATATTTACTCATAATCTATCAGCAATTAGTCAACATATAACAGAGAAATAGCCATTAATTCAATTGTGCATCGTGCCTCGACTGGTATTTGTCAAAATATGTCAGTATCTATGGACTATTTGTCAGCAATTAGTTAAAATATGTTAGTAATTATTCACTATTTGTCAGCAATTAGTCAATACATGGTAGTAGTTACTTACATTTTATCAGTATTTAGTCAATAATATATGTAAGTAATTGCTCACTATTTGTCAGCAATTATTCGATATACATTAGTAATTACTCACTATTTGCCAGCAAATAGTCAATATATATATCAGTATTTACTCAAAAATTGTCAGCAATTAGTCAATATACATCAGCACTTAGTCACTCTATAACAGCAATTATCAATACATGTAAGTATTTTCTAACAATCTGTCACCAAATAGTCAATATATAACAGATAGATAGCCACTGATTCAATTGTGCATCCTGCCTTGACTGGTATTTGTCAAAATGTGTCAGTATCTATGGACTATTTGTCAGCAATAAGTTAATATATGCTAGTAACTATTCATTATTTTGTCAGAAATTAGTCATTACATGATAGTAGTTACTTACATTTTATCAGCATTTAGTCAATATATGTTAGTAATTGCTCACTATTGACGAATATATGACAAATTGTGAGTAATTACTGACATATATGGACTAAGTATTGTTTTATAATGACTAAGTACTGGCATATATTGACTGATTGCTGACAAATAGTGAGTAAATACTGACATATATTGACTAATTGCTGACAAAGAGTGAGTAATTACTGACATATATTGACTAATTTCTGATAAATAGTGAGTAATTACTTACATACATTGACTAATTGCTGACAAAGTGAGTAATTACTGACGTATATTGACTAATTGCTGTTATATAGTGACGAAGTACTAACATATATTGACTAATTGCTGACAAATAGTGAGCAATTACTAATCCGATCATAAGTACATAAATCTAGATGATACGACTGAGCAGCTATTACAGCAATGCTGTATTTCTATATCAAATATAATATCGGATCATAAGTACATAAATCTAGATGATACGACCGAGCAGCTATTACAGCAATGCTGTATTTCTATATCGATATATATTAAATGATCATAAATACATAAATCTAGATTAAAGAGTCATGATAATGATCCTTGAGTCATGATAATGAGTATAGAGTCATTGGCGTCCTCATTATACTTCTGTGTCTGTAAATCTATTTTTTTCAAACCATTATCAAAGGTATAGCCTGGTCATTGGGGCTAATCATGTACCTTATCAATTAAAGCATCTACTTAAAATTTCAATCACATATTGTCCCAAAATCATTATAAAGCTGAATATTTCTATGGCCCTACAAGACACTCTTGATATATAATAGAAAGAAGCCCCTTTAGTCCATGAATAATCATTGGAAAGAATAAAATTTAATATCAATTATCTTTTAAAATAGATGATCTCCCATGTATACACCTTTAAATAGAATACCAAGTGACAAATAATATATTTTTCCTGTTTTACCAGGTTTATATAAGAAAACCTCAGACAAACACAACCCCTCATAAGTACACCTAGCTCTTATTGGCATTCTTCAATTTGGAAAGCCACAATTAGCATAAACGCAGCATGCCTATTTGTAACCATAATGCAATCATGCATCTAACCTGAGTCAGCAGTACTGCATTATGACCTGAGCTCACAAAATTTTGTGATATTTAAGTATGGACTAGACACCAACACATCAACATCTGCCTTAAACCAGCAAAAGGACAAGATCCGGTCTGGAAGTTGCTGATGTCAGCATGCACATGGCTTTCCCAGGAACCAGTCCAGTTCTGAGTCAGCGCTATATATCAGGATCAGACTTGTTTCTGAGATCATCATTCTTTGCTGACATCAGAGATCACACACAAGACTTGTTCCTGGCATGTTATGCAGGTTGAAAGTATGGTATCCATAGTAATGATGCGTGAAATTATGAGATTAGAGCTGTCATGGCTGTGCATACACTTAACCAAGAAACATTTCTATAAAGCCACTGGGGTTAACACAGTCCCATAAGTGATTGATCACACCATCATATGGACATATTTTGTTCCTTTTAACCAAATTGTTCAAATTCACCTGTTTCCTTTTGCCGCGGGTGAATTTATTTTGCAATCATCATACCTAGACACCACCTGTAGACTTTGGACTGCTGAATATAAATGCATGTAACAGGAACAGGAGAAGGTAGGGTAGCCTAAGGTCAGACTTGTCGCTGTGTGTCTATGTTGTGCCACGTTCATAAAATATGCATGGCACAAGATGTAATACTTGATGGCAAAACCATTAATCTCTCTTAAATCTGGTTAAGCTCTGGCAGAATTAAACTGCATTGATATGTTATATATGCCAGTATCCTTAGCCAGAGCCATGGTGACAGTCGGACAGGGACTTATTACTGATACACATCTAAGTAGAACTATGAAGTGAAAAATTGCTAGGCACTTTGCCATGGAGTAGGTTGAAGGAAAAGGTGCAAGACCAACATTAGAGAGTATACACTTGATATGGCTATGAAAAGTGCTATTGGATATCTCCTATGGAAACTGCTGATTGAGCAACAGATCTTGGTTGTTATTTAGCCTTTCCTCTTCTTTGTCACACACAAAAGTCTCATATATGATTATGAGTTTTGGAAGTAGACTGCCATATTGACGCATTGAATTAACATAGACTGCAACTTGGACAATTCACGTAGTTACTGTGCTGACTTATTCGGTTGTACTGAGATCACATGTGTCCTTGTCAGCATTTGTATACATCATTGTGACTTGTGGCTGCCATAAAGCCATGCCCAATGTAGCATTTACCACCAAGCATGACCTTAGTCTACATGTAACTAGAGCACTTTCAAACAGGACAGGATACCTATGTAGCCTGTCAAATGCTAGCTAATGGGCTTGAAACTATTGACCAACTTGCCAGTGGTACATTCCTGTCTCATGGCAATCCTACCTGGCCAAAGCACCTCCAACTCACCATGCATGGTACTTGATGATGATTATGGAACTTGGGGTCATCATGCTGCCTTTATAGGGTTAAAAGATACTTCAGAATTTGAGCACCTCATCACCACCATAAATGCCACACCCTCAGTACTTCCCAACCCCTGCACTAGGTGCACTAAGTCTCTCATGCCATTGTACTGGGCAGGGCTGGCTGAGTTAGAGATGTTAGATGGGAATCTTTTTTTTGTTAATTCAGTTTATTTATACTGAAGGTGCAAGGTATTGGTCCTACGGTCCTCTTTTCACTTGGCTTCAGTTAGGGCCTTTGTTTGACAATATTTTAATTATCAAGTGAGAGAAGCATGATGCTTATTTGGCTTTTCAGCTTGAAGCTTTGGTGTCTACAGATCATTAGGGTATGTGAGGGTAACATTATCATGCAATAGGGGCAATACTAGACAACCAGACTAGTACAGTGTCACAGTGAGTGTCTCAGTGCCAACATATTTTTTCATATATTAATACACGCATTTCATTTACCACATGACTTTATTTTGTAGTTAACAACCTGACAAGACTTGATTCTCCTGAGAGGTATCTATCGTTCTTTCTCAATTTCACTTACTCCTCTACCAAGGAGTTTTGAGCTGAATTTTGGCCTATTTTTGAATTATGTTGATATTCAGGATAACTGCACCAATTCTACTCATAGGTGCTACGTGTGAAGGTTCCAATTGGAATCTTTTAATAAGTATCTCATTTAAAGGCTCTACCTTTGTCATAGCCCAATTGGTCCATAATGTTATCCTCAAAATCATACCAGTTAAGTGTTATTTGATGAGATTTGATGGATGATCCGATACCTCCCATTCATCCCACATGCACAAAATGGGGTCAAGTGGAGCCAATGGAATACCTGTTTGACAGGCATGAACCAAATAGAGCACTTGCAGATCTATGACACATTACACTGGGCTTCATGTAAAATGTATCGGGTGCAGAGCTGATGCTACCTACTTGTGCCCTAGCATAACAACAGGAATCTCCTGTTGTTTTGTATGTCAAACATTGGCGAGGTTGAACAATATGGGCTGGGTGCAGTGTGTGTTTGGGAGGGTTGGTTAGTGGAGAACATTTCAGTAAGTACTGGTATCCTAGGTTCAAAACATTTTAAGAACTTGAGTGAATAACCTTTTTTTTTTGTATTGTTTACAGACTGTCACTTAGAGTTGTGTAAAAATCCAACCTCTGATTCTCACAATTCACTCTACTCTCTGATGCCTAAGTGGGATATTTAACAGCCATGTGATGTATACAATTACGGCTCTTTTCTTTACATACTAGACTTTATCGATTCAAGTTGCACTAGAGAAATCCTGTGTAACTACATTACAGGCAAGTCTCCATAGACCTCAGTGTACTTCCCCACAGCTCCCTGTGCAGGGAAAAGGCCATGTTTTATAGCTGTTCAATACAACCAGAAGCTTTCCAAGAATTATACTCCCCCTGGCTTTTCCTCCTATTGTCCTCACTGTAGGTTTGATTTTGTATTCTTTCAGCCATTGATTTCGTATTCTTTCAGGTAATGGGATTTGTGTGTAACTCTATACTTGCTTATATCCCAAAATGCTTATACAAGCACAAATCCAGTATGACAGATTACATTATATGCCACTGGCAGTTCTAATATGTGTCACCTCAGCATATACTCATTACGAATGAGATGGATATACCCTCATGCTATACCAGGTACAGAATAGACCTCACTATACATACCCACCCCTCTATTCCCTCCACTGGACATGCCGGAACCCTGTGAGTTGTATTGCATGTAACTGTGTTGTTAAGGGTTGATAAGAGGGCAGGGTCTGCTGAGTTACACAGGCATGGCAGGGTAGGGTGAGGACTAGTACTGCTACCAGACTCCCAGACTGCTGCCAGTGTCTGGGGGTAATTTCTTAACATGATATGCCTGCACACGGCTAGTTCAACTCCAAAGACCTTCAGCTATACTGAACAGTTGTACCGCAAGGCATTTCCTTGTAGCAGAACAGTACTGTTGTTGTAAAAGTACATTGGGATAAGGCACGATAACTAGATAACTGTTAAATCTACCAGGCATTCCTGTATTTCAAACACCAAACCATCATAATTATAAAACAGCCAAATGAAGGCCCAGATGGTAGTACAGTGAAGCACTGTGATACAAGAAATCCTTGTCGTAAAGTTGCCAAAAATCCATCGTAATTTTGATGACATTTTTTTACAGTGTATGATTAGACTGTCAGAGTTGTTATGCCTTTAATCCCATCTTACCACCAAATTTATATTTGCAATGATGATAGTGCTATATTATTTCATCACCTCCATGCCACACAGCCACATGATGGCACCCAGCCCGACAGACCTCTATGACAGCAGGACAATACACAGGTCCCAAGCTGCTCTGTACTGGCCATGTGTCACAAAAGCCACTGTCCAGGCATGCCATTAGTGTACTAACAAAGAGGGGATGGTGGGAGCAGAGAGGGTGTAAAAATTGCCTTCAAATTAACTCTCTGGCAACTTTTGGACAAAGCTTTCTTTTTACAGAAATTCCTTGTGCTCTTTTACTGAGCAGTGGGGGCTTCATTGTGAAAACTATACTGCTTCACTGCATAGAAATTACGATCCTTGGTAGATTCACCAGCTATTTCTTAGAGTGTAGGGTGCCCTTATGAAAAAGGAACCATATGACCTTACTGCCCACTATGCACTTTGCCGATGCAGGTGGGACTAGAAATGCAAACAAGATTATACAAAAGAGCGTACTCTTGGAGGCTACCTCAATGTGCTAAAGGGTCGCTGGACATGGCTTGTTTTAGAGAGTACAGGAGAAGCTGAAGTTCTGCATACAAGACTGAGATCTATTGGATATGTGGAAAGTGCATGGAATACCCACATGCAGACCTAAAGGAGACCAGCACCTTTAAATACTGTTTGTGAATGGTTATAATGGCATCTACCAAGAACCTCTCAATACCCAGTTTGTGATTATGTAGAAGACATTATATCCCTTTTGAGAAGCATCATAACCTTCAACTGACATTTAAAATGGTTCATTGTAGGAAATATATGTTCTCCTGTAGGGCAGTGCAGGCTGTCAGGGCCCGTCTAAGTGGCTTTTAGTCCCAGGGGAAAGCAAGTAATAATATAGGGTAAGCTGTCCTTGACTCAAAAACTTTATGTAGGTATCTAAAGCCAACCATTCCACCTCACAATTGGTAATTATCACAGATCATGGTATTGTGGGGGATTTTAGTAAGACTTCCTGCTCATCTAATTCATGAGATGGGATAAATTACTACAGTACATTATGTATAAGGCATCAAATATATCCGAGGATGAATCCTCTGTTCTCCTTCTTGGCTGGGGTGGGGTGCACCTTTTAGATGGCTATAACCTACAATGCATTTAGTCCAACTGGTCCAAATGAGTGCCACGTATGCCTTATAGGATTCCCTCAAATTGGGGTGGACCTTTTAGGCCTATGTAAGGTGCACCTTATACATGGGTTAAAATGGCAGTCATTTTCTGCTATCTGAAAGTAGGTAGCCAAGGATATTTGACTCTATTCATACACCAGATAGTGGGGCAGAGCCATGTGTGGGTTACCCTACCAGTACTGATGCGATAACAGTATAGTTGGTGATGACAAATGAGCCCAGACCTAACCTACTGTCAGACTCCTCTTGTCTGTTCGGGAGCCCTTCTGTCTGGGCCCAGTAATCTCAGTACAAGGGGAGATGCATGACTGTAGTGCCCTATAGAGGATATGGTCTGGAGTAGGGACTTTTGTAGGGACGCATTATGCCTCCAGATTCATGCTCCTTGGTGCATCATAAAGTACAATCAAAAGCAGAGACGCCAGTGTAGCCCTTGTGGACTATGACCACTAATGTGTATTGTCCAACCATCTCATTGTGTGGCCCTTGATGGCTTTATAATGATATATGACAGTGCATAACCATGTAGAGGGAACTTAAGTTAACTGCTTAATTCCTAAAACCTTTCAAAATGTTTTCATTGATTGGGAATGTACTAATATTAACAAGCGTTGGTGTCATTTATTATTTAGATGATAGGTTATATACATATTTGTAGGTGCCAAAAGGCTTGCACCTTTGTGCTCAGTCGAACCAGGTCCCCTGGAGAATATAGATCAGGGCTTTACAGAGAAGTCTGCCTACTGGACCTCAGTAGGGCAGAGGAATATAATACCTCAAGACACTGCTCTAAGGTTCACAGGTGTAGAGCACAAGGCTTAGGCTAGAGTGGATATAAAATGTAGAGGTTTTGTAGAATCAAGAAAGAGTCGGCAACATGGCATCTTGCACAGCCCTATTAGATGCCCTACAGGGCTTTACAGAGACATCTACTAATGGACACTAGTGAGGCAGAGGAATACAATACCCCAGGACCCTACTTTGAGTGATTTTGTCACAAGTGTAGAGCACCAGGCGTCACAAGTGTAGACCACCAGGCTTAAGTTAGAGTGGGTTTAAAATGTAGATTAGTTGGGGAATCAAGGAAGAGCCTGTCACAATGTTGTTCTGTAGGATTCGTCATGAAGGTCATTCCTTAGGGCACCAAAATCACAAACATCAGTATGCCCACATATCCCAGTGCTATTCCTATTGCAGGTTTGGTGTGTATCTATAAAACATGCATGCTACAAGTCTCTACGATGGAATGCTTGGAATGCAATGGAACTATATCAAAATTGCATTTGTTTGTATGCATGCCAGAACCCATAGTAAGAGTTGGAGTGGCAGGCTGACATTATGGCTATATGACTGGTGCATATATGATGGGTAAGACATTCTGTACATAGTTGATTTCGAATTAGCCTTAGAGAGCTGAAATGGAGATCTGCAACCAGGGTCAATATATTCAGAATAATAAGTATAATGTTCATGAGGTTCCATTTTCTAAAAGGGTCATGAATGATGCCCTGTTCTTGGAAGCAATACCTTCTGGAGATCCTTAAAATGAGATTCAGGTTAGAATAACATGCTTCTTTTAAAATCAAAGAATATTCTAAAGTAGGTGCAGTGTTTCCCAAAGGGACTCCCAAAGTGACCCATCAAATTCAGGGAGACTACAACATGGACAAGTCAAATGACTATACTGGTACAAACTGAGATCACATGACATGTTTCCTGGTCTGCATTTGAACAAAATCAATGTGACATGTGCCTGCTCTAGAACACTGCATTGACACCTGGGCAAAGACCTTACCCCACATGTTGCCAGAACCCCTTCTAAAGATGTGTGTGCAGTCAAAAGTCATAGAAACAGAGCTTTTCCTATTTTTGCACTTCCATCAGCCCATGTACTTAGATTTTTGAATTTTTTTCTTGTTCTTTTTGCTAATATCACCGGGCTCAATGAGTTCTTGATGTTACATATAGGTTTTTGGGGTGGGAAATTTATATTTTAGCCTTCAGGGCCTCAAAATAGGCCAACATTGACCCTAAATGAGCAGAAAAATCCCCCAAAAATATATAAAAAAGAAGATTTTCAGGAAATCGTACCAAATATGTGTGTTTCCATTTATGTTACATATATTTGGTGGTTGGACATTGTATCAGAGCCAAACATCCCCCATCTGGCCTCATTTCTTGTATATTATGGGAGCATTTGAAGTTTGGTGAAGGTGTGTGTCTTGGCGAGTGATTCAGCCTTATACCCCCCTCCCCTAAAAATCAGAGAGGTCAATGGGTTCAAAAATGCCTTTAAAGAATAGAGTAAGGTTATATCTAATGATTGTGTGTAAAGAAATGGGAGGTATCCATTGATGAACATGGAAATGAGAGGCCCATACCTGATCTCAGCAAGACAACCCATTCTCAGGAAGACATTCTCGGGAAGACAGAATAAAATGATTTTTCCTCATCCTGTTAACTATCATGACTATATGGGTTATTTACCTACAAGATTTACCTAAAACTTCATGTAGAAAATTTGATTATTGCCCACAATTTTGCAACAGCACAGCAAAGGGAAGTAGATTTTTGTCTTCCCGAATCAGTGTCTTGGCGAGTGATTTCTGCTTCATATAGCATGTTCAGGACTCAATTTCTTACATAAATTATGATTGGATTATCATGAAACCTGGTTATCTGGACTATTTTGACCTGCAGAATATGGAAATGAAGGTTTTATTAATGTTAGATGTGTCCTTATTATCATAAAATGCACATACTTTTGATAAACGTTTATAGCAATTCTGTTCACATTTCTTGTCTGGATAATTAAATATTATTCCTGTCTCTCCTATCTACAATTGATATATCTAACTGTTCTAACTATATCAGTAATTTTCCCCTAACATGTACCTAAGTATCCCATGTATAGAAGATTTGGTTATTGTACATCCTATGGAACAGCAGAGCTAGGAAGAAACTTTTTGTCTTCCAGAATCAGTGTCTTGGCGAGTGATTTTTGCTTAACATAGCATGTTCAGGACTCAATTTCTTACATAAATTATGATTGGATTATCCTGAAACTTAGTGATCTAGACCATCTTGACCTGCAAATTATGGAAATTAAAGTTTATTGATATCAGATGTGTCTTTTTTATCACGAAATGCACATACTTTTAATTCTCGTTTACTGTTCACATTCCTTGTCTGAACAACAAAAAAATCAAAAACTCTGCCCTCCAAGTGTACAGTAAATATATTTAGCTATTCTAATTATGTCAATAACTTTTCCCTGACACATACCTAAGTACCCAATTTGTAAAAAACTTTGGTTATTCCTCATCCTTTGGAACAGCAAAGCTGGGAAGTGGAATTTTGTCTTCCCGAAAATGTGTCTTCCCGAGTGATTTTTGAGTGACAGCCCATGTTTGATTGAAATTCCTAGGTGTTTCCATATTTTTCCCCCATTAAACCTATATATCACCTGAAAGCAAATATCATGGGCATTGACTACCTCATAATTAATTATTAATAACTAACTCTGTCTCCCTTTTATGAAGAATGGCAGATAATTAACATTTATCCTCTGGAATTTACTTAAAATCCCATATCAGCCCTAGAGGATAATGATTCATTGACAAAGCAAAATCACAGAATATATAGCTAAAACTCAACATTTAGACCCAGTTGTACAAGAATAATAAATAACATAAAAGACCATTATTGATATATAAAAGCAGATACGGGAGGCATTAAGGGTATTTACCCCCAATTATCACTCGCCAAGACACTGTTTCTAGGGTATATACATTTAGGTTGTTGCCATAGCAACCGTTTTTTGTATTTAACTAATAATATTTCAAGAGGAGTTAGTCCAACACCTATATACTAGATTCCAATTAACTTGCAAAAAAAAACCAACAGATATACATACTATGCAGAGGCCCATCTGCCATGTTCAAATAGAACAACCAGAGACAAACTATAACATAACAGATTCCTCCATGTTTTATTGGGTTTGTACAGGAAAGCTGAAGATAAACACAACCCCTCATGAGTATACTTACCACAAGTAAAGCGGTAAATATGCTGAGGCGAACATCAATCAATTGTCACCACCAACACCAACTATCTATTAATCTACCATGGCTTTTACCCTAGTTAGATAGTCACAGGCTTAGTAGTAAATGGCCTGGTGTTCTGGTAGCAGTATTAATCTTCCTACATCTAACTAAAGCCCTGTCCATGGTAGCTTATGCATGTTGAACAATCAGGGTACCTATGTAGCCTGGCTAGTGCTATTTAATGAGTTGGACACTGTTGACCGAACACATTAAATGCTACTTTCATGCATCATGCCAGTTCTGCACTTCCAACTCTCCAGGACTGCATCATGATTGGTACTTTATGGCAATCAAGAAACATGAACCTGGAGACATGATGCTGCCTTTATCTATAGGGTAAAATATGAAATTATGTATTACTGATCTCTGCAAGTAATAGCAGAGCACAGATTTGGATATATATGTACATGGCCACTGAAGTACTAACCAGTAACTCACTCCCATTTACATATACTACTGACAGTGCTATAGAATTCCCATGCCTTATCTCCAATTCCACCACAAATAGCACACTCTCAATACTTCCCAAACTCTGCACTAGGTGCCCTAGAGCTCCCTCTCATGTAGGTCTCTCAGGCCATTGTAATGGGATGATTAGTGGGGAGACTCGGCTGAGATATGAGAGTGGGGATAGGGTTGATACTGGACTAGCTACCAGACTAGAACTGGTACATTGTCGCATTGAGTGTCCCAGTGCCAACATCATTAAATATTGAAATACACATATCACATTTAGTACAGGACTTTATTTTGTAGTCAATGGCCCTACAAGCCTTGTATCCCCTGTGAGTTTTAGTACTTTCCAAATTTCATTAAAGAAGTGTACATAATTCATCATAGCAGGCTTGTTCATAAACCATTTTGGTGTAGCGTGCAACTTCCTGCATTTTTTATCCAAGCGTTTCAATTGGTATTGCATTCATCACCTCTATCTGCTGCATAACAATTTTGCCTTGAGTGTACTTTTCCATCTTGTTTATTTTCTTTGGTCTTCTAGATACCCTGAATACTCTAGATCTATTCAATGTAAAGACGTTAACTGGATATGAAGCATTTATAAATAAGTCTAATGTCATAACACCCTATCTAATACAATAATTACAGTAATTATCAGTGCATTAGCAGAGGTCACTAGCAGAATTCAATTGTTCACAGATCTCCAAAGTACAAAACATGCACCCGCAAACAAAGAGCATGTGCTTAATTAGAGGATGGTGAGTGAGCAGTGTGTCATGCGTCAATCAGAGAGCAGCTCATGGGATGTAATAAGACCATGACCATATCAGTGGCAGGCATTGCTGGTTAACACTCAGTAGTACCTCAGAGTGTCTTGTGACAGCTTCAATGTGAACTCTATGACCCACTCATTGGAGGCCCCAAGGCAGTGCCTATTGGTGGTGTGATTTATTCATCCGAATCTCCTTTGGGAGTGCACAGAGGGAGGATCCATTTCACATGGCCAGCCATGCCTGCCCAGGTCGCACCTGTGCCCTGATTCATGGCACTTTTCAACGTGCTGGTCACATTAGGAAGCTTTGATGATGAGAAAAAGAAAATAGGGAGTAAAAAGTATCAGAGTATTTGAATGAGTGCCTATATCACCATGGAGCTTTTTCAAAAAAGGTCAATTCATCCCTCTGAAACAGTGTCTGCTACATAGAAAAAAAACAATGAATGCATGCAAAGTTACACTGCAAAAATGGTGTTTAGATCCTAAACACAATTCTAAACATATTCTTGCAACGTTTTTGTAATCACATTAATTTCCTAAACATGTTTAGCCAAACAATGTGCTTAGCTCAAGTGTTTAGAAATGTAGGTGTTTAGGTTAAAACTTTTGTGTTTAGATATATGAATTTTTGTGTTTAGGTGTTTATGAATTTTTGTGTTTAGATGTTTAAATGATTTGATGGAGATTTAAGGTTTGCAGACATGTATGCATTAAAAAACAGATATATATTTTTTCCCCTTTACTGGGGGGGGACATCAGCAGGTATTTACTTGTCAAAGTCTCCAAAGATGTCAGCCACAGTTATATACGTGTACATATAGTACACACTGCATCAGAATGAGAGACTTGAGAAAGTACAACAGCTTGGCAGGAAGGAAATTGCCTTATCTATTCCAGAATAACATCAAATAGGTGTCAGTCATGGATTTTATTGATTATTTTATGGTAATGATGGTGACATGAGGTGAATCTAGTCAATTTTCTATTGCCCTTTCTATTCACATGACATTCTATTAAATGAAACCATGATAAACATGGGATTTGGGGACATTTGTTACAACAATTGATTATAACTGTGTGCAGATAGTCCAGTCAAAGGTAGTGCTGCTACCTGGTGTGGATTCAACATCCAAGTATCTAAACATATTGATGTTTAAATCTAAACACCTATTATTCAACTGTCTCAACTCTAAACATCTAAACATGTTTAGCATAAATGTTTATGTAGTTAGAATAAAAGTGTTCATTTCCTAAATGTGTAGTCAATGAGACACCTAACTGACCTATATGTTTAGGTTTTAAACGTGTTTAGACCTAAACATGTTTAAAATCTAAACACCATTTTTGCAGTGTAGATGAACTCACACTCACATCTCACCCTAGGTATGTATAACGTGGAATCAAACTGACACACAATTGATCACATTTTTGATAACCAAACAAAATCAACTCATTCTAATGACTAATGAGTGTGGCTTTATTCTGGAACATTTGTACCCCATCACAGCCCTTTGCCCTTTCATTGTACCTTCCGCTGATGTTTTAACTCTTTCCTGAGTTCTTCCCGCAGACAGATGTAGACTCTGCATGCCATGCAAAAGGAAGCTGTGAGATCCGCTTCTTGACACCCTCCACCAAAGGGGTTAAAGTTTGTGGTTTACTTCCGGTCAGATTAAGAGCTGACTCCCTGGATGTCCAGAGGGTCCCGTGAAGCAGACAAGAAAAAGTTGAAAAAAAGAATAGTAAGAGAGATGGATGGAGAAAAACAAGGAGGAAGGTCAGTGAACCCAAAGGATAAAACCTGACCGCAGTCAATATACACAGAGAGAAAGAAAGAGAAATATCTACAAATACAACGAGGAAAATATAATAGACGTAATAATTAATTACAAAGTAGGGAAGGAGGCTCAGCACAGCCCTACTGCAGAGGCATATAGCATGATGCAAAAACATATGGCTTTAGAGACACTGCCAGAAATCCCAAAGGTACTTCACCTCTATAAATTTCATCATTATACATTTGTTCAAACTCATTATCAGCAACAATAACACAGAGCCTGTGATTCCACTGACTGGGGCTTCATTACTCTGTCTAATCATGGATGACAATCCACTGTGTAATGCTCTTAATGCTCAATTAGAGGATGCATTGTTTTATTATTCCATTGAGAGCCTTCTGTAATTGATAGATGGACAGTAGCAAATGGTGATGCATTGGCTGCTATGGGGCATTCTGGAAGTCTGGTTCTCAAAATCAATTATTTTTACTGTATTTTTGCCTGCACTGGTATGGGAATACAAAAGCTGCTATTGTGGATTGTTTTCCTTCTGGCTGTATAGATCTGTGATTTCAGACAGTTATCCCGGCCATATATCTATTGCAATGCTAATACCTTGGGGGTAGGCACATTCTGGAGCATTCATAGCTTCATCCACAAATTGGCCCACTTTGTCAAGGTATGTGCATGAAATGATAAACATACATGATTTATCAAACCTATCATCCACCTAAATATTTCAACGACCACATTCTTCTTACAAAGAGACTCACATGCAAGATACAAAGACCTTTATACTATACAGTTCATGAAGAATACCAAGGGCCAGATAATAATAATATCATAATGAATTTGTCTATGTTTTGCCAGGATTGTATAGGATAACTGTGGACAAAACACGACCCCCATATATGTATACTCACCACAAGTGGAGCAAGAATCTAAATGTCCTGATACAAACATTAATCAGAGGAAATTCCATCTGCGCTAATGTACCATCTCTATATGAGTCCACCATGTCTTCTTACCCTGGTCAGGAGGTCACAGCCTTGGTAGTTAATGGCCTGCTGTTCTGGGTGGCAGTCTTCATGGCCCTCAAACTCTTCCTTCACTGGGCAGCACGTCATGGTCTCCTGTACACAGAGCAGCGCGGAGCAGCTCGTGGAAGGCATAGGGAGTGTCCCAGTATGGCCTTAAAATCATGTGAGGTTCCCATAATACATCATGCCCTAGACGGTATGATGAAGAGTCTACTCACTAGGAATTCATCCACACATCTTGCTGAGGAGAATTACAGGCCTCTGGTGCGGCCTACAGCATCTCCAGGAACACAGAAATCTATTTCTATATATTCTGTATATTCCCAAATCTGTTGAGTTCATAATTATATCAAATCATATCGCTGCTTATTAATGGTGTCGGGCCTCCCTAGCCCACTTAAAAGGGTCTGTTTCTCGTCTTTCCTATCCCCTCAGGATGTGTGTGGTGCACATATGCGCGGGTTCTGACACATTCCTCTGTGAAATTGTGTAATGTCGTTCTCGCCATGAATATGACCTCAGCTGTCGAAATGGCGTTAAACATCTATTACTCACTCACTCATTAATGGTGTCTAGTGCAACTATATGGTATGTTGATAGTTACCAATTACCACGTATTACGTTGATGCCTACTCTGTGAACAGCGTTAGTAATTATTATAAGCCAGCATGCATTACATATCTTCATATCAGCATGCCTATCCATATCCCTACATATCTAAGTTACATTAGGATGAAATGCATATCACACATACCTCGTCCATGGCTGAATTATACCAACTGTATATAGTAAAAACTTGAGACAGGGAAAGCACTTGAGAATGTTAACAGAAATATCAATATAGGAAATGTACCACACGTAAATCACAGGTAACAGTTTCATAAATGCCCTCCAGGAAGAGCCACCTTAATGCAGTCAGTCAGAGGGCACTGCAGGGGCGGTAGTGACGTCACTTCCTGTCAGTCCTACTGCCACTTAGGCTGTCAGTGACGCCCTTTTTACCAACAATATGACTTAAAAGTGTCGCCATGACAACGACTGTCCACTGTCAATGGAGGAAAGTGAATTGTTAGATTGTGAGCCTTAAAAGGAGTCATTTGGATACAGTGAAAACAACAGTGTTTAAAACATGCGATATGTGTGGCCATGTGTGTGTGTGGTACATAGACTGAAAAATTGTCGTGCTCGCCATTTTGATGTAGGATCTTTCATACCTAGATGATTATGCCTTAGGAAATCAAAACATAATTTTGAATGGACTCGTTTATGAGATTGATATTCGACATTATTTTGATTCTGCCGATAATCTTTGATAGCATTAAAAGGTATACGAATCTCACAATCATTTTATCATTCTCTAAACATTCTAAATGTGTTTGTGTCATTTTGCGGTTTAAGTCCGTCTCTATGTATTCAGGCTTTGCACATATTATATCGCATAATATGCCAGAATTTATTTAGGCTCATTACATTTATTTTGTAAATGATACACTTCTAATATACAGAGTTTGGTTTAAGATGAATCATGTATTAGCTTTGAAATAAAATGGTTCTAAAATCATGCTCTGCGTTGGTATTTTTATTAAAGGGGTAATTTCATGATACATGTAGTACTCGGTAGCTTCGTTCATACATCCTGCTGTTCCTCTTTGGTTCCTTGGATGAAATCGCTCTGCAAATGATTTGTACAAGGGGTTCTTTATGCTTTTAGGTTTATAGAGTAAAACCTGTTTCGACCTGACTAGGTTCTCTTATAAAAAGAGGAACCCTTATATAGATACTTTTCAGGTCAACCTTGACTTTCGTTTCCCATGGTCATCATTAAAACCAAAGTTCAGGACAAGATTATTTTTCAGTGTTTATTTGGGTGAAAATAATACATCCACAAAGTGATTGTACCTTCTCATGATGGCGCATCGCCTTCCCTCCACCTCGATTCCAAATGAATGAGAAGAAAGAGGAAAAAAGGCACTACACACTAAGCATAAACAGATCTATATACGTTTGTATGACCCAGAACGTTTCAGTATTCCAAAAGCACTCAGTAACCTCCCATGAAGTAATGGCCTTGTAAAGATGATGGGTTATTATTTCTGGCTTGGGACCGCAGTGATCCTCCTCATACATAATGTAGAAGACAGTACATGGTTGTCACCTTTTATAACTGGAAGTACTAACCCTTTTAGGGACGCTTATAAATGCATTAATGCATCAGGCCTTTTGGTTGGCATAATATACACCAATGAAGAGCTGAAGAGACCAGCACTGCATTAGCGCATCATGGCGACCCTCCGGGTTCGTACCAACCCCATATGATGTATGAATGTAGCTCTGGCGAGTTACTCCCTAATGCTGCATTCTTGCATCATCAGTAACTGATCATGACGACCTATGGACGTGATGCACTCTTGTATTAGCGGCCTTTAAAGGGTTAAAGACCGGAGCCTCCATCATGGTAGACAGGGGGATTCACTATCGGGGAAACAATGCAGTTTAGGTGTAAGTTGAATACCCCCCCCCCCCGCCCACAATCCGCCTTCCTCCCACTGGCACACGTCTGTGATGCTCTGTCCTAGTTCAGTGTGATGTGACATTAACTCTTACTTCTCCTGTTCAGATCTGATTTGAAAACGAGAGAGCGAGGGAGACAGAGAGAGACAGAGAGAGACAGATACAGAGAGAGAGACAGAGAGAAAAAGAGAGAGAGAGAGACAGACAGACAGACAGACAGACAGAGAAGAGATACTGAGACCGAAAAACAGACAGAGACGGAAAGAGACAGAAAGTTGAAGAGAGGCAGAGACTGAGACAGAGAGAAACAGAGACAGAGACACATAGAGAGAGGGGCAGAGAAACAGAGGTAATGACAGACGATGCAGAGAGAGAGGGGGAGTGACACAGAGGGAGACATAGAAAGAGACAGGAGAGAAATATATATATATATATATATATATATATATATATATATATATATATATATATATATATATATATAAGGAGACAGACAGATAAAAAGGGAGAAAGAAAGGCAGAGAGGGAGAGAGAGGGGGGAAGAGAGAGAGAGAGAACATAGAGAACAATCAGTAGATAACGAGTTGGTTACTAAGGCCCTAACTTAGTTCTCCACCTATGCTCCAGATGGCGCAATGGTGCCGTGACCAGCTCAGGAACCAGAGCAGCTCAGACTGTGATTCTCAGCCAGGTCAATGGGGAAATCATTGTGAAATATTGTCTGTGTTCCTGTCACACTTCTCCAACAGTCTAATAACTCTCATCTTCTCTGAGCCGGCTTAATGGCTTCTTCCTTCTACCAAATACCTGATGACAGCAGTGATTTTCCTTTTTCTTTTTAATAGCGCCAACCAATTTGAATATGAAATACAAAAATCACTGTAGAGATGGTGTGTCTCATAGCGTCATCTAAAGTTAGGTGTGCGACTTACGGGCGTTGATCTTTTACTATAGAAAATTACCAAAGTGCTGGTAAATATATCAATCACCTAAACCTACCAGTATACAACCCGCACCCTGACTAATATAGAGAGAATGTCTTGTGCTATAAGCCGTTCATATAGTGTGAAAAGGTTGGGCACCATTCCTTACTATAGTCCACGTAAAACCCTTTGTATAAGCCGCACTGAGAGTATATGAAAATTGGCCTTAAAACGCGGCTTATATTTGGTTTTTAATGGTAAATGTATAGTAAATTTGTCATGGGTCAGCAAACCATAGACATATGGTTATAAAGGTCAATAAGCCCTGTCATGATCCTTGTCCATCGCATTATAGAGGTAGGCGTGGTCAGATGATAGACAATTGGGAAACAAAGAAATCACTGTAGTTCCAGGAAACAGATCTCAGAGGAGAAACCAAGGCAACATAGGTTAAAAACATATCAATAAAATAACCAGAATGACTCTAGCCTTCCCTGAATCCGCCATTCCCTGGAGGCTATTTTTCCTATACATGTAGATACCTCCCCACAGCTTAGAATAGTATTGCTGACCACGGCAATCACCATTACCCTACTGCTGCCCCTCACCAATTGTATGTTGGCAGATGGATAGGCCTCTAGGGATTTAACTTGACTCAGAAGGTCATAGACTGTTACTCTGCTTTAACGCTTCAGGGTGGCATAGGGCAATTATGCATCGTGACCATGGGTCACCATGATGCATTGATGCAGCGTTGATACATGTATATATACACATAATATATACATGTATATATATATATATATATATATATATATATATATATATATATATATATATATATATATATATATACACACACATATATACATGTGTGTGTATATATATATATATATATATATATATATATATATATATATACACACATCCATCCTGCATCATTCACGTATCATGCTGGCCCTGTGGGACTGATACACTTTAAGGCTTCAGGTAGTGCATTCCTTGAATGCAGCGCTGATGAGTAGACTCGCCATCAATGCATTAATTGTGTGAACCAGGTGGTGCATCATGAAAACTAAGGCACATGAATTTGAAGGCAACAGTCACACCTGAAGGTTTACTGCTCACTAGAGGGGAGGCTTGGTGTTAAGGGGGTGATAAAGGCCATGATAGGAATTCAATACTTAGAAAATTATGGATATTTATTGTTTTTGTGTGAATGACTTTTTTTCACATTATACAGCTCCTGTAGACGTTGCTGGACATTTATAAGTCAACTTCTCGCTACCAGACAGTCTAGTCAGAGCTGAGAGGCATGTGAAGAATACATCTACGATATGCCATAACTCATATCCCGATAGTATAGAGAATAAGGTCTAGAAGTAGATTTGTGGCAAAGAAGGGTGGGTGCACTATTCATTCTTGGTAGATCTCATGTCCTGGACTGGATTTCGTGATGCGGAATGGGTAGTTCATTTCATGGACTTTCATATACAGATATTGGTATCTGATCAAAAAAAGAGAAAAGATTAATCGTTACATACCCAGATACCTACACGAAATACCATTTATATCATACATGACTATAAGACAGGCATCTACACCTGCAATATTGCAATAAATTGTAGGGGTATGGTATTTTACACTTTAACGTTCATGTACCCGTGAGACTCAGACCTAGGTCCTTCGGGTGTAGTGGGGGAATCCGGATGGCAGGTGGCAGCACCTGCCTCTGGGTTCGTATCCATTACACCAGGGGGCTACCACTCGTCCGCCACACGTCACGTGGCCGGTCTGAGTTTCGCGGGCTTTTCCCCTATATAAGGCTGGTCCTAGCCCTAGGTTCCTCAGTAGTGGTTTACCCACTGCTCAACCAGGTTGTTACCCGAAAGGGTAACCGAATGCCCTAGTAGCATGTAGTCCTCTGAGGCTGTGATCGTATGTAACGCAAGCTAAGAAATAAAAGCTCGGTTTCCTACCCGGAAACTTTTCTCTCTCTTCGTTATGATTTAATCTTAACTTAACGAGACGAACCATTACACTGGTGCCGTGACCAGTTGGTCTTCGGGTAAGCGCAGTCAGAAATGACTGAGCTGAGCCCAGTCAGGGGAAATGGCCCAAATAATGAGCTAAACTCCCCGATGGAGGATGGTGAAATCAAATCACCACCCCAAGGTACAGAGTGGAGAAATCCACTGGAACACTACCCTGATGGGTTAGAGGATGTAAGAAAAAACTTACATGATGAACTGGATGAATTTGGAGACTCCTTATTCATGCCAGGAGGTACATCGAAACCTGCACCAATGCATAAAAGTACTGCTCAATTTGGTAAACTACCATTTGAGGTACCAAAGCCTAGTGCAGGTATGTTTGAAACTCCATATAGTTCTCGAATTAAACACCAGAAATGTGGATTCGAAAGGAACAAAATGGACGAGCTTGAAGACATGAGAGCTGAATACGAGAAGATTCAGAAGGATCTTATTACACTGACCTGAACCCGAGACAAGATTCTGACTGAAAACAAACAGTTGATATCAGAACGTCTTGATTACGATCAAAGTTGTAGACGCCAACAACAATTGTTATTGGATCAGATGGAGAAAGAAAAACAAGATTTTCAACTCCAACACGAACAGTATCGTGATGCACTATACACGGCGGATCTGGAATACAGAGCCTCGTGTGATGAGTTGAATAGAACTAAACAAGAGTTAAATTCAACTCAAACGGCCTATGGCAAGTACCAAGAAGAGCTGATGAGAATTGAATCAGCCTTCAAGGATGCACAGAAAACGTATCAAAAACAAACCGATGAACATGAAAAACTCAAAGGTCAATGGATACGTGAATCCACAGATTTGGCTGCCAAACAGACAAAGATGATGGATGATTATTCCGAACTGGAAGCTAAAGCTATCCAGATGTCAAAGTATCTAGAAGATACTGGCCGTGCAGTAGGCACTCTTGAATCAGACCTCACTGTTTCAGGAATTGCCCTAAACACGACGAGTAACCGGATGAACTCTTTGAGGGGCGATGACGGGGTAACAGAGACAACTGTACCTCGTTATGAAGGAATAAAGAGTCATCAGGTTAGATTTACAGACAATACCTTCAAGCCTCTTGGTTTAGGTACGGGAAATGGTGGGGCTGGCTCTGCGAGTGGAACTAAACAAAACCACTCGGCAAACACCTCCACCTTTGACGGCGGATGGCCACAACAGTCACCTCTAGGGGGACCAAATGGCCCGTATGCCCAGTATGGATGGAGTCAATCCCAAACAGGAGCGAATCCGTCCAAAGGTAGCACCCGGAACATGTCCGGAGGAACAACCGGACAACCATCCGGGAATTCCAGTCCAGCTGGAGGGCAATCCGGATGTGACCAAGGATCCGGACCTCCAGGAGATCGTTCCAGAAGCAGATCCTCTGCTGGTAGGACTGGTTCCAATAATGGAAATCAGTCAGATGGAACAGGAGGAAACACTAATCTCAATAGTGGTTTCTTTAGCTTTGGTGGAAATACACAGTCCATCAACAATCCTGGGCCAACTCCTCAAACCAGCGGATACACCTTTTTACAGGTGCCTCTATATGGAGCAGGAGGATCAGGAGGCGGAGGAGGACCACCGCCTGGAGGCCCTGGAAGTAATTATGGTACGAATCCTCCAAGGAAAAAGAGACTCAGTCGCCGGGTATCTCTTTCTCCAGGGTTACAAGCGCTGCATGACTCTAATGCAGCGATTGCTAACTTAGGTGTTGATTGCTACAATCAAGGTCTGGACGATACGGAGATCATGGAATGGAGTAAGGGTTTATCCCTTACTGGATCCACGAATCCAGCTCGTAGAGTAGCTAAGATACCTACCCCCTTTAACGCCAAGAACCCTTGGAAGGAGGAGTATCAAGGCTGCGCGGATGTCTTTAACTGCAATGGATGGGGTAAAGCGGAAGCTCTCCCCTATCTAGTATGCTGGTTAAAGGAAGGCGACGGAAAAGGAGCCGTGGAACAATGGAGAGATTCTCAAATAGTAGGACTCTCAGCCCATATGAAATATGATGAACTCATAGAGATTGCTTCATATCTATATGGGAATATAGTTGGAGAAGATCCTTGGCTGACGTTCACTAAAAGAACACAGAAGCCTAAGGAATCTGCCAAAGTATTCGGCTTGGAATGTCAGCGACTGTTACATAAAGCCAGACCTCAATGGAGACTAGATGATGAATGCTTCCTAGATGAAATGTTTAAACAATTCATTGAAGGATTGCGGAATCAAGAACACAGGACAGTAGCCTGTGAAGCTTGGAAGAATGATGCCTCTCTGACAGATTTGTTCCAGTCCTTAGATCATTATGATCGAAAGGCCCGTATCTTTGCCGGGAAGGTACCCCAACGGATGTCAGCAATGATAATCCCGGAAGGAATACCCGAAACCGATTCATCCGAATCAGGGGAACCTGACGAAGATGAAAACGTTGGGGCCATTGGCCAAGGGAACCCCCGGTATAACCGGAACTGGGGAAAGAAGCCGGGTTACGTCAAGGAGAAAATGATTACTTCTAAACCTCCTGTGACTCAACCCAATACCAAACCTACTACCGGTCCGTCTTTATCAGAGGACCTGGTTAACAATTTGGTAAAGAAGATTACTGAAAATCTTAGGAGGCCTAAGCCTGATAGGAGTGTTATGTCCCGAGTGCTGTAAGAACAAACCAGGACCCGGGTTAGGCAAACTGCCATTATCCCAGGAACTGTTTGGTGTAAGGTTTGCTAGAATAGCTGTTGACATTATTAGTGGGATTCCCCCCACTCCTAGTGGCAACACGTGTATGATGGTCGTGTCTGATTATTATACCAAGTACACCCGAGTGTTTCCTTTACCGGATCATAAGGCTGTTACTTGTGCTATGGCCTTTGTAAAAGGGTGGGTGCTGCACTTAGGTGTCCCACTCATGTTACATAGTGACCAAGGCAGAGAATTTGAGTCTAGTCTGTGGCAAGAGATGTGTAATTGTCTGGCGATCTGCAAGACAAGAACCAATCCCTATAGGCCACAGAGCGATGGACAAGTAGAGAGATTCAATAGGACTTTGATCCAAGTATTGAAGTCTCTGGTTAATGAGCAGATGGATGATTGGGATGAACAATGTGAATTCATAGTACACGCCTACAATGGCACTGTACATTCGAGCACAAACTGTTCTCCTAATCTCCTCGTTTTTGGAGAGGATTTGATTATGCCAGCCGATTTGGTGTTTGGCGTAATAAGAATGAATCCGGAAACCCCTTGTCAGGTGATGTTTGTAGAATCACTACGGGATAATTTCAAACAAGCCTATGAGAGGGTTAGAGATGAGTTGCAGAAAACTGCGCGTTGGCAGAAAGTTGGCTATGACACAGGTCTAAAAGCTAGATTTTTTAATCTAGGAGATAGAGTACTGCGTCTACATCAACCTCTAGCCAACCTGAAATTAGCCAGCAATTGGGATGGACCTTTCACTATAACTCAGGTTATTAGTGACTGCACAGTGATTATTAAATCACAGCTTGGTAAATGTTACAAGTCAAATGTAGCGAGACTACGCCCATGGAGAGGGAGGGATACCTCCACCGAAATGTATGGCGATGGTCTATTGGAAGTAATGGAACAGAGTCGTGTTAAGCAACTCGAAGTGGTACCGACCCGAAAGCGAGGACCCGGGCGGCCACGGAAGGTTGCAGACCCGAAGAGGGTGGTGCCCCCTGTCGTAACATCCGGAAAGCAGGGGAAGATACAAAAAGTCTCGGCAGGCGCAGGTAAAAATAAGAGGAAAGGTCCTTCTAAGGCTAAGAAGACCTTGGAAAAGGCTCTTATGGATACCAGGTCAATAAAAGAGGCCTCAAAACCTCTTAGACGCAGTCCAAGGTTGCTAAAGACTGCCGTAACCTAGCCTGTTAACACAACAAGTGTGTTGTCCTGTACTGTGTACTGTTATATGTTGTAACCTAGTTCAATGTATATTTGAGCCGGTCATGAGTTTCTGGAAAAGGCCCTATGACAATGTACCCATGGTTTTGGACGGATAATCCGGTGGATATGCTTATGCTATCCATAAAGTCCATAATACCTAGCGAGTTGTCATAGTTGAACCCTGAGTACGGACGGACGACCGATCGGGTATTGTATTGTTTTTTATGTAAGGGCGCGTGACCTAATTAAGGGCACGCGGGAAAGTTGTTGACCCATTTTCGAATGGTCACGTGAGGCGCCGGTTTGATCATGCGCAGCGATTCAAGTTCGAGTATCCCGCCATATTGTCTTATTCCTGCAAAGGAAGAAGACGTGGCCGAGAGTGGTCTTACTCTTGTTGGAGTCTGATAGCTCGAGACAGCCATATTCCGAGGTGTGCCCTCGTTAAAAGGCACCCGCCTTTCACTGGGTAAGCAGTACTTACTGGTTATCCGGTGAATTGGGATATTTAATCCCCGAACGGCCACTTCTGTCGATGGCAGAAGAGGCCGTCCGCCTTGGCGGTGGTGCCGGTGCCAGCACCCCACCAGAGTATGGAAGTGGTTCTCCCCAGAGTCCCACTTATACATACGACGATCAGCAATACAATGCTGATTGTGATCAGATGGATCAACAAATGAATGTTGATCAGTACTTCTCTGGAGTAGACAATAGCGACATAGAATCGTTCTATGACGCATCCGACAACTCCAGACAAGTTATTCCTGAACGCCGAGGTGTTCAACAACAAACTAATGCAGGTGAGCCTTACGTAGCCCCTCCATCCGAAGGATTGAGTGGAGAACCGGCAGGAGCCCAGTCTCATGACAGGGCTCTGATGCCACCTCCCCCTCAATTGCCGCCCCGTCTTGGTGGGAGTACCTCATTCGGTGCTTTGGGACCTGCTTCTCCGGTTGACAGGCCAATGTACCTAGAGCTGCCCCTCCCAGACAGTCCAGAATGGCACGATGTAGCCGGTCCCTATGACGGACGGATGTTAGCAATTTCTGAGGAAATGCTGATACCCACCTGTTATGGGACGCCCAGAGAGGTTGATGAACGTGTTGTCAACGCAATCTGGGAATGTGCTCATCCGCAATGGGCTAATACCTTTCCGGAGTCCTGGTTGATGGATTACCATCAGATGGCCAAAGGATTGGTAGTCCACTTATGGTTTCGTAAAGCCGTCTGGGACGCAGAAATGGCTTTCCGAAGGAATCCCTCTTATAGGCCTTCCTACGTGTCTGACAAAACGGGTTATACCGGTGTCAAGGCAGATGAGGTCTCTAGATACATGGATAGAGACCAGATCCTACTGTTAGGCACAGCGGATGAGTATGAAGCAGCAGGTAACGCTGTTGTGGATTACTGTCCAGGGGTCCCCATCACGTCCTAAACCATTGAGGCAGAAGAGGCCCGTATTGGTGTGTCTCCATTAGACAGACTCGGGGTAATACAGGACCTCGTAGTACGTCTATTGGAGAGGCAGTATGCACTGGCGCATCCGGAGTTAGTACCCGGACCCGCACCCGTGCAAGTAACAGCCAAGATGGCCGATCGGATGGACCGTCTCATGTCTCTTGCTGAAGCTCCTACCTTGGGGGGCGCAGCAGTAGTACCTGAGAAGGCCCTACCTGATGCAGATGTTTCCCTTAAAACTGCTCAGTCTACCCCTACGAAGACTGAGCAAGTAAAGGAGAAAGCAGTTGGTGGAAAGGGTAAAGCAACCCCCACCAAAGGTAAGGGTAAAGGGAAGCGGTCAGGAACCGAACCCTCTACCAGCACGAGTGTGGCCGACAGTACCCGAACCCATCGGGTGTCTCCACGCTCGGCCAATAAGAAGGGCGCTAAGACTTCGGATGTCTCCGGCAATGAGACGGATGCATCCGAGCCTGGCACTTCTACTAACGGCAGATCCCGCAGGCGGAATAAGAAGAGGGTTGACCAACGCAAACCTGAACCTATCGAGGTAGACGTTCACGCTGATAATACAGAAGCTGAACCGGCTGTCCCAACCGTAAAAGTTGAGCTCGGTGTGCCAATCGTCAAGCTACACGACGTAATGGCCGATTTGAGTGGAGACGCTCAAGATGCTGCAGCCCAGGTTCTCGCGGGTCAACAACCCGTTGTGCAACCTGTGGATGTACCATCCGACCCGGAGGGAGAGGAGCCGGTTGACCCAGTTGTGGATGCCACTCCGACTGACGAGCAAGAGGCTGCTATCTGGGCTAACGCCAATAGCAACTTTGCTGACTTCATTCCTCTACACAGGGGACACCTGAAGGGGAGTAAATCCGTATGGAGACTGCCCCCTCGGATCACCTGTGAGAGGCGTGAGGATATGGAGAAGTGGCTTCGCAAGAAGCTCTCTGATAGAAAGCCGGCCAATATGTACTGGATCTATTGGGAATTCGTTAAGAATTCGCCCAATGGTCTGTACAATTATGACCAGAAGGGCAAGCTCAAGTTTGCTCTAGATGAGTACTACGGGGAGGATCGTAAAGATTGTCCCTTCCAACGTTGTACTCAAAGTGAGGGTGAGGTTGAATTCTTCATCGAGAAAGACGAGTTCCTTCGTCATCTCGTGGAGGTTCATATGCACCAGAGGCCGGAATATGTCTGCGATCGAGAGGTTGGCAAGAAATGTGCTAAATGCACAGGATGTGTCACCCCCCGACGCGGAGACATGGTCCGGCACTATGTGACTTCGCATGGAGAGGGCCTGGAGGCAGCCATAGATCGGGTGATGAAAATTCACTCGGAACTCTATGGTAACCTTAAGGGCCTTAATGCAGAGAAGTTGGCTTCCCTCACACCGAGTACGAAGCAGTTTGCGCCTACGGTTCCTGGTACTAACCAGAAACTAAAGGCTCGGTTTGCCCAGACTCCCGGGTCCGGCAAACTAGAGTACGCTCAGGAGGAGTACGATCTGTTGAACGAATGGAGGAGCAACAAGGCCCGCCGCCGTGGTGGGGCTTATGTAACTCCATCCGGAGAACAGGTCCGAAGCCGCAGGGATTACCGTCAGGGACCCTCCGCGGCAGATAGGAAGAGACAGGCGTCTGAATCTCCAAGCCGAGCCAGGTCACCACTGGAGGCGTTGGAGAGACAAACGAATGGGGGAAGGAAGAAGCCACATCTTCCATCTCCTACTGGAACTCCTTCCCACTATGGACGAGCACCAACTCCACTAGGTGCACAGAACCCGACATTCTTTGGTGTCAGTGGACCGGGTGGCCAGTCCTCCTGGAAACACGCGCCTTTGAATGTCAGAGACCCGAAGCAGTACCCTGCTATGGGCCCACCCGGACCAGAGATGCAAATCTTTGATCAGTACGGGAGGGTCAAGCAGGAACTGCCGACAGTAGGAGGTCAAGCTCCCCGACCTACAATGAGTGCTGTGGTGAGACAACGTCCACCCGTGCCATTGTTGACGGCCAAAGACCTTAGAAGGGAATTGTCGCGGTTGCCCCTGGCACAGGGATCACTAAAGCAAGGCCCTTCTTCGACCACTGCTAGTGCGGCTACTACTGCGGTTGCCTCTTCGCACACACAGGTAGCTGTCACTGCGAGTGGGTCTGGAGCACAGCCGAAGCCTCAGGGTCAGGTACCCCCACCTGGTGCTGTGGTTCATCGGCCTAAGCTGATCCAGACCGTGGAGACCTTCTTCAAGAAGGAGGACAAATTGTCTTGCAATATTCAGAGCAAGCAGTTTGAGACGTTACAGCACCATCTGGAAAACCTCCACCTGGATATGTATCATCGGACCGTGTCGAGCACTCTCCAGTGCATTGACGCGATCCAGAAGTCAGAGATCAACCGGATCTCGACTCAGATAAAGACAGATGTTGCCAAAAATAAGCAGGAAGCTGCTAATCTGCGGCAGAAGGCCCTATCCGAGAAGGAAACAGCTTCTCAGATGCTCGACCTGGAACGAGCAACGAACATGAAGAACCAGCAAAAGTTCTTCAAGGTTTTCGGAGTTATCATGGATAACTGGGACGGCACACCTGAGCATGCTTTGAACCTGTTCGAGGCACGCCAGAAGGTGAAACTAACACCTGCTGTCCCCGCATTGGCACCTACGGATGGAACCGGTGTGGACCCCCCCGTTCAGCCACAGGCTCAACAACCGGGTCCAAACCAGCCACCTGAGGAGAACATGGAACAGTGAAAACTGTTGCATGAAGACCGGACATAATTGTGTGTCCCGGGGTGCTATTTCCTATGTATTGTTGGATAAGAAACCATTTTTTTATCCAACCCGTATTGATTCGGGTACCAAGCTGTACCCTAATCCGGAAACTGAAAACAGAAGGAGAAACAAACAAGTCACTCTGGAGGAGGAGTACGAATGCTGTAAACACCATAATTGTACTGTGCCATAATATAATGACTGTGCCTATTATAAAATCATGGACAATTTACACTAATATGGACTTTTGAACTACAAACCGGATTTATTACTACACCACTACTACTCGTGAGCTAGCACTACAGGCATCAGGGTTTAGCTACGCCCATAAAGTCCATCAACAGTCTACAACTGGATCTACTATTACCTCCAGTTAGCTAGCACTACAGGCATCAGGGTTTAGCTACGCCCATAAAGTCCATCAACAGTCTACAACTGGATCTACTATTACCTCCAGTTAGCTAGCACTACAGGCATCAGGGTTTTGCTACACCCACCAGCAAGTTTTACTATAGCACTTCAGGCATCAGGGTTCAGCTCGCCCATACCAAGACATCAGCAGCATCCGACTCCCGTTACATCCTCCAATCATGAAAACAAGTAACTTCGTTGATAATATTATAATGTGTGTAAAATTGTATTTATAACTATATAATATCTTTTATAAAGATATATTATTATAGAATGTCGATAAATATACTGGATCTGCGAATCCTAAAAGTTGTTTATGGTAATCCTAGACCTATAACTGTCTAGATAGGTCATTCTTGGTCTCAATATATAAAGAGACTATATTTCTTCTGTAACCTGTAAATATAAAACACTAAGGTATAAACTGAGCTGCGTCTCAAAAAGTATAAATATTTTTCCATAAAATAAGAGAAGGTCCAACGGATTTCTCTAAAGTTAGTACTGTATTACTCAGGTTAATACCTAATTGTGTTCATATAGTATCAGATTAATTGTTCATATCTGATCATTAATATTCAATTCACTTTGTAAAGTGGACAGAGTTGTTAATTTAAAAAGTCGAAATTTTTTTCCGGGTTCAATAACTGTAATACGGTCATTATTTACAACCACCGGTCCTTTTCAGGACCCTACTGTTGTCAAAATGTTATTATAAATCTGTGATATATTTATCATTTGTGGTTGTTATAAGCTACTAGTGGAAGTGACATGAACGACACTCGATGCTATTATTGTATAATTTTTCAGAAATAGGATAGTCTTATACTATAGCCTATTTCACATCGAGCAAGTGTAATTAATACCCCTTTTAAGTATTGTAAACAATTACTTGCTAGGTTATTAATACACTGCGGTTTAATCACCCCCAAGTTATTGTCTAAGGGGGGCAGTGTAGGGGTATGGTATTTTACACTTTAACGTTCATGTACCCGTGAGACTCAGACCTAGGTCCTTCGGGTGTAGTGGGGGAATCCGGATGGCAGGTGGCAGCACCTGCCTCTGGGTTCGTATCCATTACACCAGGGGGCCTACCACTCGTCCGCCACACGTCACGTGGCCGGTCTGAGTTTCGCGGGCTTTTCCCCTATATAAGGCTGGTCCTAGCCCTAGGTTCCTCAGTAGTGGTTTACCCACTGCTCAACCAGGTTGTTACCCGAAAGGGTAACCGAATGCCCTAGTAGCATGTAGTCCTCTGAGGCTGTGATCGTATGTAACGCAAGCTAACCCTGGAAACAAAATCTTGTGTTTAACACGTGTTTGGAACCTGTCATATTGGTGAAAATATGGTGTCGTTCACGAGTATGAAACACAAGTATTTTTGTGATTCTGTGACCTGCCAGGCTACTGAAATCACATGCTTTGAACACATGATTTATTCACATGAAATCACAAGATTTACACATGTTTTGGCATTGGTAATCAGCATAATTAATTAATACTATAGATTTATAAATGAGTGATATGTAGAAAAAAACAACTTTCATTTGATGGAGGGTCTGTGGTGGTGATGTATAAAGTGATAGCCACCTGATATAGGCATTGGTTATATATTGAGATTACCATTCTCTTATCTCAGAGAAAGATAACCTCACAAATATAGGTACTCCAATACATCGGTCATCAGCTTTTATTCATCACTTTTCTTAACAGTTCACTGAAAGTGCACCTGAGATGCACAAGCAATGGAGCCATGTGATTTACAGATGGTGTTGGTGCCCAGGCATATATGAGCAGATTTTATACCCACAGAAATGGTGTCTGTGTCACCTTATTCATTGTTACTCTTTGTTTTAGCTGCTGCTTTTATGGTCAATAATCAATGCATGAAGATAATATCAAAAAGGTTATATACAAATACAGAAGTAACTACAGGTTAGAGTATCAGTGAAGTATTAGACTTAATAGATTAAGTTCTCAATGGTTTGAGGAAGATAAAAGACTGTCAAAACAGAATAGTGCTGCCACCTAGTGCAGAATGAATTTGACACGAGTATTTCTTGTGTTGATATCTTAAGACAAATTCACATGAAATTCTTGTGTTCTACACATGAATTGTCATGACACCAGATTTTCACCAAACTGACACGTGTCAAAGTGGTGGCAATCACGTGCCTTGTTTCCTGGGAAGAAATAAAAGCTCGGTTGCCTACCCGGAAACTTTTCTCTCTCTTCGTTATGATTTAATCTTAACTTAACGAGACGAACCATTACAAAATTATCCATGTGGTCATTTTAAACGAAGGGCAAGATTGAAAAAGGCAATCAACAACAACAACAACAACAACAAAAACCATATAACTGTGTGAACGCTAATTAACTTTGGGCGTACATGTATGTATGCTTGATCTACATGTATGTATGCTTGATCTATTTATTTTGTTCGACACATACTTCACATCTTTGGTCCAACAGCCAAAGATAACATTCTTCTTTGAAGGAAACAAGATAGACAATGAACTCGGGGGATTACAGGACTAGTTGTCGAAAAACAGGATAGACTAGTAATCATGTTTGCAAGTGATATTTATATTTTGAGACATCTATTTTTGACCATGCAGCATTATCAAGAATACTCCTTGACACTTCTTTAAAGGTGACGTGAAACAACTATTCTTAGAACACAATGGGATTTGCTGAAAGCAGATGACAAGCTTTTCAGCTGGCCGTTATAAGAAGACAAATCCCATTAGCACACGTCTCGGGAAGTCCTCGGCTGGTGCCCTCTGGTGTTTGCTGACAGAACTAGAGAGCAGACAACATTTTATAGAGAAGCATTCGGCAGTTGCTGCCTTCATATCCATGACCATTCGCTCCTCTCAAAACCACCTGCCTTTTCACGAATAACGAGCCCTATTTGTGGAAAATCTGGCTTCATAGGTTGTAACAATGTCCCTTCGTTGACAGACGCCCAGCATCTTCCTATCATAAGAGAGACGATAATTATCTTCGATTCTGCACCTGTCCTCTTTCCACACATACACAATAAATCCTATATAGCTACAGAAGCCATTCATCATTCAACTTCAAAAAAATTCCTGTACACTGCTCTTTTTTTTGCCATTTTCACTAGTTCTATGAACATTTGGAGAGATAGTTAGAATATATAATCTATATTTAGCTAGTAGCTTCTAGTGCAGGGGCGGAGCACACATGAGAGTGTAAAAAACAAATCAAATAACATATTCATGATCTACCTTTTACTTGTTGCTACATTTTTTTCTACTGGGCCAAAGGGAAATTACACTGTAGTCACATGGACGTTGTTTTACATCAACATAATAAGCTCTAGTACAAATAGAGTGAGATTAGCTAGACATGGTCCCTAATGGTGTTTGCTGCCAATGGTCGGTCTGAGCATAACTAAACATGGTGTATAGTGTACTACCCACAACATGGGATCTAGGCTGAGTACATTAGGGATAGGACTCACTTGTTCATGCTGTAGACAAACTAACTATGAGTACAGAATCCTGCGTTGCATCAGCTGGTTACATAGATTATTCAAAAAGCATTTTTAGAATGCTGATGAGAGAACAGGGGAACAAGGAAACAAAAAAAAAAAAGGGAAAAAACGGAAATTAATGAAATAGATATAAATAAAAAAAAAGAGCAGAATTCTCAACTACTTTTATTTTCATATAATTGTACTGTTATAATTTCACATATTTCATGATGACCTACCAATTCAGATGAGTTATCACAAATGATATTAGGCCACTTATTAGGAAGTTATAAGTCAACTTGTTTGAAAAGTCCAACAACACCTCAGTGTGACACTTGGTAAAGAAAGAATGAGGTTTTTAGTCCATCCTTTGGAATAACCGAATACACGAGTTTCATTCTTAGCAAACGGGAAGAATAAACATGGGTTCCCTTCCTTTGTATTTTGAAAAAAAAATTAACATAGTTCCAATATACCTCCAACCTAACTGACGTACTTGTCTGGGCGTATAGCTTATCACATTCTTTATGGAATTTTCTTCCCTTTCCCATAGTTATTGTTACCTTGGAAATCTCGAATAAAACATTGAAAAACTCCAAATACCTAAAGAACAATGTAAGGTGCAAGCAATCATCTATACTAAACCAACCACACAAATCCGACAATATAGGCCTACACCCCCTCGCCCCCCCTTCAAATTGTTTTCTCCAATTAATATCCAATGGTAAATATAATACAAATACCCCTCTGCATTGGATCCTCTTTCTGGTACAGACACAGCACATAGTAACACGTGCAGGGGGTGGCGCTTGTGAGGCGCCTACAGAATAGAAGCATCAGTACTAGGGCGCCCTCTGAGGGAGAATGAAGAGAGCACCTCAGCCACACTCATACCACCCTCCCTGCACGGACCCAGACACCACTCTGTGTGGACAGGGATTCCACCAACACCATCCTCAAGGAACAACTGCATGCTGCTCTACCAGGCTCTGGAGGCGGTGGGCAACTCTGGGATTAACCCCCCTTGTCCTTGGGGTATTAACATGGGACTAGTCCCTTCTCCAGGTTCTAGGTGCTATCATGGTGGAGGAGCTATGTGAAGGAGAATGATGAGGAGGCTGTCTCTAGTCTTCCCCCAGCATTGACTGTGATCTCAGTGGTTACATACCATACTGTTATAAGGGTTTGGAGTGTTGGCCTAACAACAGGTGTGGGTGAGGGCCTACAGCCTCTCTTATTTTCAGTGTGTTGCATAGTTCTACAAGCTTTTTGTAGGATTTTCTACAAGGGGATGTTCCCACTGGAGTATTAATCTATATAGCATCCCCACACTACTTGCTATTATAAACTGTGTGGCTGCCTCTCCTCCAGCGACTGGTGCTTAAGGGGTGATAGATGCAGACATTTCCACACATGGAGTACCATGGAGGATGTGTACCTGTAGGTCATTACCTTGTTTATTGACCATGCTGTAGCTATTGACATGTGAAGTACAACTTGTATGTATAAGCATACATGGATACCCAGTCCTAACAGCCCCTACCTCTATCACACTCAGTGACAGCTTTACTCCAGGGGAGCAGGGGTACAGTGTTATGGTGGCATACAAGGTTAATACTGTCTCACAAGAACTCGAGGGTATCTTACATACAACACAAGTCAACTCCAGGATACTTTGTAAAACATTCTGTGATTTGCCATTGTTCTGATACTTCTTGGTGAGTAGGAATCCTATTATATGATTAAATGATCATTCCTCCTGATTTTGGCATAGTTAGACACTACAGATTTTTTTCTTTTTACATTATACCAGCAATTTTAACATGAGGGCTGTGGATATGATTTTGCCTCAGGTTGCATTTTAATGTTTTACATCACCGTCTGGGTATGCCCTCCTATGACATGCAGTTGAGAAGGAAATCACCCTGCATTGGGGGTTATGCTCATTTGATTGATGCAAGTTTTCCTATGTTATTGAAAAAGAAAACACCTCAACTTCCAATATCAAAATATTCATAAACATTAAACTTGAAAAATGAGTTTGAACGGGATTTGAACAAAAAAAAACCCCAAAAAAACAGCACTCTTTGATGGAAGTGCACATTTATGCTTTTGGGACAGCAGTGCTTGCACACACATGGGGGTATGAATATTTAGAACACACAATTCCCACGTAGGGATCACCTATATTATATGGTTTTATGGCTTTATGTAAGGGAAGTTAGAGACGTCTGGCAGGGGGTGACTGGTGGTATATGGGCTGTGTGTATGTGGAGTAAAGACGGCTTTCATAAATGCCCACCGGAGCATACACACGTGTTTATTTACGTGAATAGGGTGTGACGCAATGATGGCTATCCAGGCCACCATACCAATGTCAAACCAACTGTGAGAACCTAAATCCTTTACTGTCACATACTTTTGTCAAACCAACATTGGGAACCTAATTACTTATCTGTCATGCTTCATATTCCTTTGCTTTTCATTCATACTAATGTTATGCCAACTTCTAGAACCCAACCTTTTGATTTAAAAATGATGTACTAATGCAATATTGATTCTGGTTGGCGTCATCAATGAATGCAGCCAAGGTGGTTTTGTACATACACTCACTAGGAGGTCATTCCTCAACAAACTACACAATTGCACAGGTCAGACCCCACTAAACGTCTCAGAGGAATGGCACAGGCATTTTGTGTATTTATGATAGCTTAGGAAATGACCTCCGGCAGGGCTATAGATATTTATATTACATGCTCTGTACCCTTTTGGGTTATTACTCCCAAAGACGTTGCAGAAGAAACAATGCAATGATGGAGGTAGGATTTATCAGCACTACATGGGAACGAAAACCTAGATGTGGACTTGGAAGGGTTAATAGAGGTGTTCCAGATTGTAGTAAAAAGAGTGATTAACTACATCTGGCGAAGCTGGCTCTCACAATGGTACAATGGTGAATGAGATGACATATCCTCCAGTAATGGAGTGTGTTATTAGTAGTTTCATTTCTGAAATGTTGCACTGTGTATAAAAAGATTACTTCTGGTAGCATAGGTTCATTTATAAAATGTTTGCTCTTGGTATAAAAAAAAGCTGAGATGAAAGGAAGTTTGGTTATTGTTATTTTTGGCTGATGTCCCAGGGCATTATGTATGCATCATATAGTCACATAAATCAAGGTAACATGCTCCATGAATTGTTGTTGTAGGTTTGTTAAGCCTTATACTGGTATTTGTATGTACAGTATATCACATCGATATTGCATTGCTAGCGAGATGAAAATAAATGCATCACTGCACCTTAACAAGAAAATAAATGCATCACTGTACACTAACAAGCCCCCCCCCCATTTAATCAAATCCCGCTAGGGTACTCGTACCTGGTATCCCATCTATAAATGCGGTATTTCAGGAGTGAATAAAAAAACACACAGACAAAAAATTGATACTTGAAATTTCATTCAGACCATTTGAAAAAGAAAATACTTCCCTATCACTATCACATCGCATCACCGCTGTCACCCCCACTGTACTATCGGTATCTAACCCCACCCTCCTATGATTACAAAGTGTCCCAGGCCAACTTCTGTCCTTTATCAGTACACACCAGTGTTGACTCTGGGTGGGACCCTGACTGCAAAGCGCGCCGTACACCCCAACTACTACCCTCTCCAGACTCCCAATACCACCCCATCTCCCAATAGGCATTAACATATGGCATTAATTCATACCCTTATTTATATACATGGTCATACTCATTCTTTTAAATTCCTTTTGGAGGGTTATTCCCTCTATACGCACGTCTGCTGACACACATGTATGGCGTACCCAAACTAAGTTGGTAGGTCTTCCAGGGCCCTGGGTATATTAGTAGGCCTATGTGTCATAGTATCATAATAATATAACAGATGAAATCCTTTGGTATTTGGGTGAAACAATCCTTTGGTATTTGTGTGAACCAAACTATATCTATCATAATATTATATATTCATCTGCACATTTGAACCCCACTCACTTGAGACACAATCCTATTCGTCCATACACACAATAAGAGTTCTTTCAAATCTGTAGAATGGGCCTTTGCACTCCATTGTTACTTATCGTTCAGAGTGTCCACAATGGTATGGATTAACTGTGGGCAGATGAGGGGAAAAAGCCCTTCCTGTGGGATTTTTAGTACATGGTTTGGCCACTAGGGAAGCTGCAAAGGCTTATAATGTGAAAAATAGGCCAAAAATTGCTCTTATGTACTTTTTTACACTGACAAAGATGGTTTTCTCAAAAACGTTCTATTTTCTGACACTTCCTGTCAATTTGGAACATGAATGGAATGTTTTGAATCCAAAACAAGGCCCGAATAAGGGTTCTCAGATAAATGTGTTGTCATGGCAACCAAAATGATGTTCCAAATAAAGAAAAAATAGTGCCAATCGATAGAATGATTTGTGGAGATTCATATGCTGAAAAAATCATACAGATACCATTTCTAGATCCAAAGCTATGCCCAAATGTATGGAAAGGTTTGATCATTTTTAATTGATTATTTAAATGATTATGCTAATTAGATGCCTGATTTAATAAAAAAAAGAAATGATGGATAGAGCTTATTGGCTGTATTGATACAATTATGTCCTTCCATTTATTTTATAAGAGTGAATTAGCAGGTGAACTACGAGTTCAATCCTTGTCAATGTAATCAATTTTATATTTACGAGCAGGTTTACTTTAGGAAGGCGGGGTTTCATTTGGATACTGAGCCACTCCATACACCGGTGTACTGGATCTACCTGACACCCCCCTCGCCTCTCCATCTCAGCCAATGTTTCAGCCACCCACCCCCCGAACCTCTACTACACTGTAAAAACAATGTCGTCGAAATAACGGTGAAATCCTTGAGTCAAAGTTGCCAAAGACCCATTATTATTATGGCCATTCACTGTTCAGCGTTATGGGATTACCTGGTAGATTCAACATTTATCTTTTTACAGTGCACCCAAACCTCACCTACATTCTCAGGCCAAGGTTACCTGTAGTGACTCACCTGACATAAAAGATAAATACCCCCCCCCCCACCCACCCACAAACACCATCACAGAAAGCACCTGTACTATTCTTACCAATATAGCCTGGGAAGGTCATCTTTGCCATTATTGTGGGATCTGAGAGCACAATCCCATGCAATAACCTTTATTTTCAATGAGATTCCCAGGCTTCCCTAGCCCACATAAAAGGGTGTAGTTCTCCTCTTTCTTATCCTCTCAGATGTGTGTGGTGCACATATGCGCAGGCACTGACACATTCTTCTGTGAAATTGTGTAATGTCGTTCTCGCCATGGATATGACCTTAGCTGTAGAAATGGCGTTAAACATCTATTACTCACTTACTCACTCACTCAATGAGATTCCTGGAATAGTAGCACAATAGGTCCAAATGTTGCCTGTTCAGACATAAAAAGATGGAATGGGAATGCATTATTGATATCAGCCCATGAGCATTTTAGCAATGCTTAATCAGTTGTGATTACATGAAAGAATCTTTTTTTTTGCCAAAGCCTGAATTTATCTATAAAGAATGCAGGAAGGGTGCATGATAATAGCATTGAGCATTACCTACAAGGGTGTACATGGCACTGATTCACAGCATTGGTCCCGTCCTACTGGTGTACCCCTATCAATCTGCTATGCCTTCACACACACCCTCGCCCAGCCAGCCCTACGGAGTATAATCATTATCTATAGACGGGGGGGATTGCACATGCATGCATGTACAGAAAATTGTCTATAAATAAATGTTGATATAAAAGAGTTAAAATAAAATGACAGACGGAGATATGTCTACTGAATCATCTGATAAATCTGAGGACATCAGAGAGAGGGAGAGGGGTGTAGTGGTGTGGGGAGGAGAGCTTAGGGATTGCCATCAATGTTTTACTACTACCCCCAAGAGCAAAAATGTTTGACTCCCCTTCTCCCTCTTAACTAAAGTAATTTCAACCTTTTTGCAAAACGGTCAGAATTCCCCTCTCAACTGACCCCCTCCCTTGTTGGTAATTAAATGGTTTCTCCAATCCCCCCACTCTTTATCTATACATGCCCCTCCCTCACCTATTGGTACCTGCAAATCGATGGCTGAGACTGGAGCACACATCTGGGTCATGTAGGTGAACTGTGATGGAATGACAACCTCTGATAATAGGGTAACACTATCTGCAAATGTCAAAGCTTCTTTTTGTCTTCTTTATCTGTTTATTTTGCTGCAACTTGAGCTTGGGGAATGGCACCAGAAGGAATACCATAACCACATAATTTATGGAACTAAAACTTTCAGCACACCTTTAATTTTGAAAGTAAAATGTAAATAACTTATAAATATATCTAATATACCGAAAATATAAAGAACTTATCTGAAATGCTTGTAGATATATTATGCGTAGTAAAACATGATTTCTCCTCTTTTCCTAAATTTCCAGGAATGAAGTATTACAAAGTCATTATCCCCCTACCCAGTATTATTATCTAAAAGGGAAAAACACATCAGACCATGATAGTATCAGTCAATACATGCAATTTTACGATTAAGGTCTACTTCTTATTTACAGGGAAATCATGCTTTGTTATTGTTAAACAATATAATGGGTTCCCATTAAGTATAGATCTATAGGGAGTAGCCTCACATGCTAACAAGTAGTCAATGTTTCAGGTGTGCAGATGTTCTCCTCCCTCGTACCTGTAAACTTGTAGCCTACCTACACTGTAAACAATGACATTGGAATAATGGCATAATCCTTGTCGCAAAGTTGCCATACATCCATCATTATTTTTGCAGAGATTTCTTGTATCACCATGCTGCCACCTAGGCCTTCACTGTGGAACTTAGGCTGCTTCACGGTAATACGGTGATTCACTGTTCAGTTTTACGAGGATCCCTGGTAGATTCAGCAATAGTTTTTTAGAGTATACCCCCCCCTTGCCGGCATAGTACATACTGCTTACAATTACTATGGTGACTATTGTTCTTTTTAATATAGCCTATCTAAACTATTCCATCCATCAGGCACACGATAATGAATGAAGCAATACTAATTACTTCATGCATTTGCCTTCAATGATTATGGTAGTGTACTAATTGACGGGAACCTCCATTTACGTAATTATCTGCAATCTAAAAGATGGAATTCTACGATACTTATAGTTGGGGTTAATTTTGTTATTCAGAGATAAAGGCATAACTTCCCAAGGGGAGGCACGTGGGGGACGAGGGAGTAGATCTATACATTAATTGAAAAATGGCATGCCTTGGATGATGCTATTAGTCTGGGCTTTGTCTAAATAGACATAATGCAGGCAGTGACTGGTCTGGTATCGTGAAGAATAGAAGTACTATTCTAGTGGTCTGGGTCGGGTATGTGACTAGGGGCATGTGTTCTATGCCTTTCTGCAGGGAGCACTACTCTCCTGCTCATTCCCAGTAGCTTGACACTAAAATAACAAAAAGAAAGGAGACAGAATTGACTTTCTAAATTGAGCAGAAAATGTGGTTTAGCAATCCTATGAAGTGCGAGTCATCAATAGCTCCTCTCGGTGCAGAGTATGAGCTGCTCATGGTGTTGGTGGAGCTGGTGGGTGAGCTGGTATGTCATTGGTATATCACCTTCACCTACAACGATGAAAATGTAGCGAATTGTATTAGTATGCGTACTGCAGAATAGGCACACTCAGTCATTATGATGTACTGTGACACACGTACCCCATCTAATCCAGGCCTCACCGATCCTGGCATTGACTTCTTTCATAGTGTCTGTAAAATTGCATCAATTTTCACGACTTCAACCTAGCCCACCACGGACTATTCGCATTACTTTTTAAAATAATCCTCAATTGCTCTAATTCATGAATTTATTGCGTCTCCCGTTCCGTTATTTCATGAAATGCTCCTCCTCTTATACAATTTCATTCATAACTCATTATATTGCCTTACTTCATGGGCCACTCCTCTTCTATTCCCTCACTCCGTGAACTGTTTCTCTTCTATAGCCTCACTTCATGAACTGCTCTACTTCTATTGCCTCACTTCGTGAACTGCTCTTCTTCTATTGCCTCACTTCATGAACTGCTCTTCTTCTATTGCCTCACTTCGTGAACTACTCTTCTTATATTGCCTCACTTCATGAACTACTCTTCTTATATTGCCTCACTTCATGAACTGCTCTTCTTCTATTGCCTCACTTCATGAACTGCTCTTCTTCTATTGCCTCACTTCGTGAACTACTCTTCTTATATTGCCTCACTTCATGAACTACTCTTCTTATATTGCCTCACTTTGTGAACTGCTCTTCTTCTATTGCCTCACTTCATGAACTGCTCTTCTTATATTGACTCACTTCATTAAGTGCCCTTCTTCTATTGCCTCACTCTGTGAAGTGCCCTTCTTATATTGCCTCACTTCATGAACTGTTCTTCTTCTATTGACTCACTTCATAAAGTGCCCTTCTTCTATTGCCTCACTTTGTGAAGTGCCCTTCTTCTATTGTCTGACATCATGAACCTTCCCTCCTCTTGCATTACTTTGTGAGCTATTCCTCCTATCGTATCACTTCATGAACTGCACCTGCTATTATGAAAATTCATGGCCTATTCCTCAAATCGGTTTACTTCATAATGTTCTCCTCTGAAGGGCTCACTGAATGAATTACTCCTCCCACTGCCTTTCTTCGTGAACCTTTCTTTGAAATCCCTTTCTTCACAAACCACTCCTCCTACTGATTTACTTCATGAGGTTTCCTTCTTGCTCCTTTTGTTGTCTTACTTTATATTTTATGGTGAGACGCCATTTCAGAGACAGCACATGGCAGCAATGGTTTCATTGTTGATATCACCTTTTCAAAGTGTCTTGTTTTCAGAAGAATGTCACATTGACATGCAGTCAATTATTTTCACAAATCTTTCTTGTCTCTCAAGTCTTGAAACTCAAACAGTATTTCCAGGATATTCACTGCAAACAGCTTTGCAGGAAATCTGCTGTGACTATGATAAAAATGATTCTACAAAATCTGTATTCAATGTACTCCCCATAGGGAGACGTACCACAGCAGTTGGCAGACACAGTTACTATAGTCTATATATTGTTACTAAACTTTACACCAATATAATTTCCTACACGCTATAAGTCTGGGTACATAATCCTAATCCATTTAACTGCAATGCTACTGGACACTTTTAACCTTCCCTGAAGCCTAACTACCTAACCCTGTGCTGTGTCTATCCGTGTAGCACCTAATATGTAGATTTAGGAAATGGCCCCTCTTGGTCACGTGACCTTGATGCAATTGGTGGTGTCCAGTGAATGTCAGGAATGGCTGCCAACACTTCTGCCAAATTCCTGGCATGATTTGTTAGGCTCGGTCACAAATGCCTTTTTATGTCGCATATTGTTACACAGTATACTTGAGCAACAGTGACTGTCGTAAATGGTGGTGAACATTACAAGTCATCCATGCGTATTTCTCTTATCTTTTTGTTTTGATCCTTAATGATTAAGTTTAAACATACTTTCTATCATAATTATAATATTTTTATTAGTTATTAACATGCTCAATTTGTCCATTATGATTTAAAAAATGAAATTCATGATTAGAGATCTGTGGAAGTTGGCTAAACGTATTTGAAAGACCATGAAGTAAATGTATGAGGTAAAGTATGTTTGACAGATTAGCCTGCTATGAGAATGCCAAAATATTATGTTTTACCAATCAAATATTTTTCATTAAGAACAGTGGCAAATACACTTAAATGTTAATCCCTGACAGGCCCACATACTTCTTATGAAGTGTATCACACTCTGTTTGAAGATACTGTCACTTCTTGTAAAAATAACTACACTTGTTCTCTGGAAAATGATTACGTTGGATCAATGGTAGATTCAACAATTATTTTTACAGTGTAGTTGCCGAGTGTGTAAAATGAGGGGAATGTAAGGGCATGTCAAAGACCGCTGTAACAGTGCCAGTATTAGAGCCGGGATTCACAGATAGGATCAGAACTCAGCCTGTAGTGATTTACGGGTCTAGGGAAAGGCTGAGTAGGAGAGGGCTATGTGTACTTAACCAGTTAAGGATCACATAGTCCATTAAAGCAATCCTAGATAGTAAATGACCAGGGCGCCATTCCAGCATCCTGCCGACACCATAGGGCTGATGCATTCATATATTCGGTTCCTCATAGCACTGTTTTAGTGTATCATTGTCGGTGTGATACACCAACACTGTAAAGAATTGCAGATTTCACTGTGATTTTTACATTACTGCCATCCTCGGCTTCATTATGAAATCTTCACTCCATTACAATAATCATGGTTCACTTTTCAATTTTACGAGGAAGCCTGGTAGATTTGACAGTGATTTCCTGATTGAATTCAATTCAATTAGCCAGTATTGCATCACCAAATGCATTATGACGACAAGGCAATATGGATCTGGAGGTGATGTGGCCCTAAAGGTTTACTACTAGGGTTGGCTGGTGGGAGGAGGGGTAGATGGATTTAAGTAGATATTCACATCCAACAGCTTCATAAGCCCTACATGTTGCACGCTATGTGGCTAATGTTGTTGTCATGGCCTTATAACCAGTCTGAATAGGACCAGATGACCTTAACACATGTAGCCTAAAGATACAGCTAATGGCTGTGGTTTGTGTTAATGCGTTTTAGCTGCTTGAGATAATTGAAATGACATGTCACAACACAATTACTGCATGTAACCATTGATGTATGATTGAGTGAGCAGAAAAGCAAAAGCAAAAACTACAAGAACAAAAAACAAGGAAAATTCTGTCAGATTTTAATATGTCACCCCTGGCAAAACCCCTTCTATTCTTATTGGGAACTCCAGTGCTTGTCACTGCATGGTTATCAGGTACCTTATCATGTCCCTCCCCCCATTGGTTGTGTTCCCCTGTATGTATTCATACACGTTCACGTAGACAGCTGTTATATTCCAAATTGGCCGCAATAATTCACTTAAGCCTTTCTCACCAGAAGGCTAAGTCACCTCAACCGCCCTCAGCCGGATAGAGCCTCAGTACATGGTTATATTACCATGAAAGGGATGTATAGTTTAACCCTTGAGGGTCTATATGATGCCTCCAATATAATATTACTCTGTCAGCGAGTCCAATCACTTATACTGCAATGGGGCATTATGTCGACTGACGTAGAGTGTACATCACCCCCGTGGGGTCTGTATATACATGACTCAAAGACTCACCTTGCAACTAAGTACCTCTCCTCACCAGGGTTGCATCCATGGATCATGGCGATCAATGGCAAAATGCACTAGAACACATTACAGTCAGTAAAGGATTAGGGATCCTAGTATGACAATAGGGGATCAGTTCTTGGGTAACAACCTGTAACTACGGGAATGGTGCAATTCATACTAACAGGTACTTTCACCCAGAATACAGGAAAGGGACACATTACCCTTAGACGGTCGCCTGATGCCTCCAGGTTCATGCTCCATAATTATCATGATGCTTTAAGCCTACTTGCCAACGCTGCATTGCTGCATCCTTCAGAGGGGAGGTGGAGCATATTGACTCCATGAGAGTAAGTATGATGCATGAATGCATTCCTGGTGAAATCCTCGCCAGGGCTGAATTCACGCATTAAAACTAGAAATCTGCATCTTGTATCAAAGCAGCATGCTGACTGCTGTCCCTTTACGGTTCAACTTAGGAGACTATGGCGATCAGGCTGAAGATAACCGGTGACTCTGTAATACAATTGTCTGAGAATCAAATGATAAAGGGTATACCCGGTACGCTTATAAATAGGGACCTTTAGCATGCCAGTCCTCATATGACTAGACTGCTATTTATTCTGATGCAATGAGGCAATGCCAATTGAATTGAATAATAATACAGAGCAACTAAGGGAGTGGTCATTATTTATCAACAGTGGGCGGGCGGTGGGTTTCCGCGCGGATGCGCACAAATATTTTATGCCCCCCCCTCGACAACAGTCAAAATTTTTTGCGGCCCCCCCCCCAAACCGGAGGTTGGGAGATTTTTCGCGCTCGTCTTTGTGCTATGGTAGCACGCGGCCTTTTTTGCTCAAAAGAGGGTAAATTTTGTTAGCCCCCCTGAAGAGGGGTCAAAATTTTGTTAGCCCCCCTTGGGAGGGGTCTGAAATTTTTACGCCCCCTCCTCAAACCCACCATGCCCCCCTGTTGATAAATAATGACCACTCCCTAAGAGGTAAGTGAACCATCTGGAAGTAGAATCTTGCGTGCTATTGCTATGCTATTAAATGATAAAATTGTAATGCATTTGAAACGTCAATGCGTTATTTCCTAGTGTACTTAAAGTTATTATAAAACGGTTCTGCTTTTTGGTAGAATTATGATCTTTAGCAAAGGTATTCCAGAGAACCTTATTCATGTGAATAGGATAAACTGGCATTGTTCAAAGGCTAAGTCCTTCCTTATTACCTAACTGTACCTGATGAATCAACTGCCTCCCACATGGGTAGCTCGTTGTACGCTAACCCCTCAAGGAGTGCATAGCAGTGTAATGTTTCATGCCTCATGGTTTTCACAATGCACAAATGTATGCCTGTCAAAAACCAGCAGGTCTGTATTGGTGCATTATACTGACTATGCAGATTTGATACTCTTCAAATGGGCAGGCATGATACAGTGCTTGTGAGTAGACTTATCAGCATTGCATTGGTGTATCATGGTGACAAAGTAGCCCTGAGGCATCATGAGGGTTAAGTACCTAAATGGCCCAGCCATGTGGTCCCTGGTTCTCACAGCAGTAAAAAAGAGGATGCTGGTACTATTGTACACAAAGGCAGATGTGACTGTGTTTTAGTGCATGTTTACTCACAGGTCTATTATAGAGTACAAGGAGAAAAGGTAGCCTACGTTCTTTGCCATGGGGTATCCTCCCTGCATGCCTGTGAACCTGCACTTAGACATAACCACCATAGATATGCCATCAGTAATGACAGCTTGTGTAGACTTCTAATACAGTACTTGCAATCTTAGCTATTCTGAAGACTCAGAAGGGTACATTTGTTTTTGCTGCACATGTACCTGTAGTTTTTTTTACTGTAAGCAAGAGGAATTTACAGTTAAGTACCAGTATAACTGGACACAATAGATTATCAGAGAGTCCGAAAGGCATGACTTCAATTAACTTCAAAAAGAGTGAAAGAAAATGGTTGGCATGCTCACAGTTTCAATATTCATAGCTCCTTTGCTATTATCCAATTCATCCCATTGGTACAACTAGTTGTTGTAATCTCTGTAGATATTGGTTGTACATGTATGTGGCCCAGCTACCGCATATTAACAACACTCAATGGATAACTAATTGTGCATAGATGGCCTGCCATTTAGAGAATAAATAGAGAGCAAACAATTTATTCCTTTGAACTACACATCTGGAAATTAATTTACTTCTGATAAAGAGTAGTGCTTTAAGTAACGTTCTAACATGATTAACTGGGGACTTGATAGACTGTATACTGTTTCTCCCTCAGAAATCATAGACATACCCAGGGTATTTAGTATTCTGTGTACCACCAAATAGTTCCATCTTATACAAACCTAGATTCCAGCTCTAGCTGTTCACTCTGTTATCACTAAGTCAACCACTGACATGACACCTGCACAACTTGGCACATCTCTGGGAGGGTGGGGACTCACTCGTTGATGTTAGGTAGCAACTGCCAAACTACAGCTCTCAAATTGATTTGCCAATTGACAGCTCCTTAGGAATCTCCATAATAGACCCCTATGTTCTTAGAAATCAAGTAAGACCCCCCCCCTCTCTTTCTTGCTAGATCCCTTTAGATGTGCCCAGGGATGATATCTTGATATTTATACAAAAAGAAGAGGGGCCTCCCCTTCTGCAGGCTTATATGAGTTACTCGCATTCCAGAGACAAGAGGCTGAGTCACTCATCTGCTAACCACCTGCTATAGGTTAGTGGGAGGCCATCATGCTGCAATAAAATATATAGGTTAGGAAATGGGGTTTGGTCTTCTTTTCTGCACCCAGTGAACTCTGGCAGTTTTTGCCAAAGATAATGAATATATCGATTATAACTTTCTTTAAAGTATGCACATGTAGAATATGAGAAGTATCACACTAGCTTAGTAGCTAAATGCAAGTTATATGTTCAATAGATTCTTGGTTAAATGCGGGTATGCTGACATTGCATAGGTGAGCTGCTCAGCCTGAAGTTTCTAAAGGTTGCTGAGTGACTCACAGGTAATGGTTGGCATCAGAGGGGTAATGCTCAGTAGGGCGGTGCATGATAAGTACAGGTAGGACTTAACCATTTAATGGTTGTATAATGACTAAACTCAACTTGCCTTTGCCATCACACTGTACCAATAAAGTGCTGGCGAATCTATCCACCAGCAATGCATAAGTGCATCATGGTGATGCTTCTTTGGGAGTCTATCAATACTGTAGGGTTGGTATGATACAGTCATGAACCCCTGGTGAGTTACTCACCAGGGTTGCATTCATGCATCATGACAACCAATTAGCTTGATACATTAAAACACTGTAGGACCCTTAAATGGTTAGCTGAATGCATTGAGCAGTTCATTCAGTTGAGCAGGTCTTACGGGTGAGCAGCTCGGCCTGTGGTAAAGTAAGGTATTGACGACCCGGTCATGAACCCTGCTGCCTCCAATACACAGGTGAACCTACACTTTAAAAAAATGTTGTCAAAATAACGATGGAATCCTCGTCCCAATGTTGCCAGAGATTCATCATTTTTTCCCCAGAGATCCCGTGTACTACTATACTGTCACCTGGGGTTTCTTGTAAAGACTACACTGCTTCATTGCAATATAATTACGGTGATTCACTGTTTAGTTTTGAGAGGGTCCTATTAGATTCAACAGTTATTTTCTACATTGTATCTACCAGCTCACCTGGCTCCAATGCCTCATTATCCACTAGTACACAGGCTACTATTTACATTTGAGCTAAATCCTTTAATTGCTCGAGGAGGGCATTTCTTAATGCGTTACAACTGCCAAGCTCCAAATTGAGTGGGAGCCCTCACTACAGTGGCATTGCTGGTCTCTGATTTATTATCGTAGTTGCCACTGTTACTGTAAAGTCCCGCTCTGTAAAGTGCCCGGCTGCTTATAAATTTCACTAGTCTTGTATCCCCAGGAATCATTTGAGAATGACCTTTAAACAGGCAGCAATTGCACCGGTATGACAGCTTTAACAAATCCTTTGTACTTACAATATTAATGCCAATCCCACAGAGTGGTATATATGATTGTTTTCATGATAGGGCACACAAGTCATAAAAGGGCAAGCAATGCATGATTGCGAGCCAGGGAGTAGAACCCGCAGGACTGAATCCAGGCATTACGCCACGTGTTAATGGGCATAATGCATCAATACTCTTTACGACTCCTCAGAGTTGAATTTAATGCCCTGCTGATTGCTTTATAGTCACCCAGACCAGTACCTGTTTAAATCAGCATATATTGCTTATTGTAAATTCTGCATGCACATGGTATGACTTTATCTTCCAAATGTCGAAGTATTGCACTGGGCCGAGGGAAGACATAAGTATTTTGAATGAAATAGGAAATCGTTTTCATCAGACTGCAATGCTTCATATTTGCAGTAATTCCATGTTAGGAAATTTATTTCTGATTACATCCTCCAGTTCCAAGGCAGTGGCACGGCAATCATGGTACATCTCAGCTTGGGTATCAAGAATCCAAATGACCATTACTCTATTTCCTGAGAGTATCTGGGCCATATAAAATGAATAAGGACAAAGTCACACCATTATTTATAATAGTATTGTAATATAAAGATGGAGTAATTGTGTGCATCCTGTTTACAGGAATAGTATAAAAAGCATGGAAATTGGCTAAATAGTACACTGTAAAAATAAAATTGTCCGAAATAATGGTGAAATCCCTGTCCCAAAGTTGCCAGAGATTCATCTTTATTTTCACAGAGATTCCTTTTACCACAGTGTGTACTGTACTGCTTTATTGTAGAAACTACACCACCTCAATGCTAAACAATTATGGGAGTTCATTGTTCAGAGTTACGAGGATCCCTGGTATATTCAACAGTTATTTCTTAGTGTGCATAGAACAGATGCTTCACAGATAACCAAATCAGTACACTGAGAAAATATTCTTACTCACTTGAGTCTGTATCTAGACTCAGGCAATGTTGCCAAAATGAGTATGATTTGAGACTCATTTTGGCGACATTGCCTGAGTCTAGATACAGACTCAAGTGAGTAAGAATATTTTCTCAGTGATACCCCCCCGTCCCCTCTGGTCTCTTCCCCTCTCTCTCACTCCCTTCTTATTCAACGGATTTAGGAATCCAAACATTACTTAGCTTAATAACTATGCCACTGTCAACCTTTCGTGCTGCTTGTTATTATGCTTTCGAGACATCAATAATGTCCAAATCCAAGGTCAATCCTGATAGGAATCAGCAAAGATCAATACTTTATTACCATTGAACCATGGTTGGGCACATCAATTATACACTGTACAACAAAATTTCACTTTTCGAAAAAAAAAACAGAGCTGAATCCCATTAATTCCTGTGTATTTTGACCTGGGGAATTCAATAATAACATCCGTTTTTTGCTAGAGGCTCTCAATTTTGAGATACTGATACTACCCTAGAATTGCCAATTTTCGGCCTTGGTAGCCAAATTCATATTAGTGCAAACTATACAAAGACATTTCCAACCCCATATCTAATGAATTGCTCATCCTTTGACCCTGTATAATGCAGAACAAGTTATAAATAAGGTCAAAATGTTATCCAGTCGACACTTTTCAGGACTCTTTTGCTTGCCTCTTTTACATAATGTTGGGCTCATACCACTTCAGACCCCATTACTAGCCTGCTAGATCAAAAGTTAACCACTATCTTTGGTAGCATTTTTTTCATCTCTGAGAGGTTCTATTGGAATCTCTCTCCATGTATGTCACTTACTGAGCCACATTTTTTTGGGAAAGAATGCGAGGTCAGATGCAGGAAGTGGATATTTAAGGACATCTTGCATTTGAGTTTCTGATATGTGCCAGAAGTCTACCATACATATTCCCCAGCCCTATTGTTTCCAAGAAATCCTGTTATGACTTCATTGAGGGCAAGCCATGACTTCCATTTACTATGTAGCCTATTTTTGGTTATAATATCAAATTACCATCATTTTAATCACATGATTATGGATAATCCTGGTGTTAAGATGCAATCTTACTCAGCATAAATCATGGCTGGTTACTCTAGATGATTCGGAAATCAGTGTTTCTAGGAAGTTAACATGGAAATTTGGTTGTCTTTTTATTTGGCTCCCCTTGTACGAAAATAAAGCAATATAACCCCAAAACCAGGGGTTATAATGCAGTGAACATAAGATTGAGGCTATTTAGTGTAGATATATGTAAATCTTGACCCCTAGTGGTATGATCCCAGTTCATCTCTTTCCTCTGGACTACCCAAACTGCTACAACTATGCATATGGAGCATGCTAATACTGGCCACATAAAATAAATAAAACTGGTTCTGACGTCCAAAATAGTAGAGGCCTAGGAGCCACTTTTGGGTGATATATGATTTGCAGCAGTGTCAAAGCTATTGATATAACCCAGACAAGATTTAGACTATAATACATAGGTGAACATAGTGAAATCATTGCCCTCGGGGGGATTTTCAGCATATGTGGCACCCTATGGATATCTCAAAATTGACAGCCAATAGTCATTTTTTAACCTCATTTTCAAAATCAGCAGCCTCAAATTAGGTATAATTGGTATGTTTGGTCTCCATTTTTTCTGGCCATTGAACAGTGTTATCTACACGTTATGAAATAGACCTACACCATAAAACCTCCCAGGTACCTAGAGAGGACAGGGGCCAGTTTACATGCTATGTTAATGCCTTCTTGAATAGCAGCACAATTCCTTCTATGTGAAAAATCAATATATAAGGAAAGGTTCTATCTACAGTGGCAGATCTTAAAGTTTAAAAAATAATTATTTTTCTTTCCAAAGTATATATGCTAGAACTTCACATTAGAGAAAAACAATTTTTTCCCCTAACACACACACTGATCAGAAAGATCTAGCATCCTTTAAGTATAGATCTATATGTTCAATATCTTATGGCACAGGAAGCTCCAGCTCCAGAATCTGAGAGATTACCTAATCACTTTATCCAATATGTGACTGCGCAATCATCCAAGTTACCTAGATTAGTGTTATCGATATAATATTGCAGAGCTTGGCTATACCATTACACTCTACAGTGTTATATAATTATAGTATGCTTCATAAATTCACATGATAAAACACAAGATTACACCACTTTTAAGAAAATCAATTACCTTGAAAATAACTTTTGAATAAAAGATAAAATAATTTTTTTCACTAGATAAGATGACCCACTTAATGAGAAAATAGTTTTAGCTTATGATTGAATCTATAGTATTAGAATGTATAGTATGTGTGCTTTCCTCTCTCAAACTTTACATCAGCTGGCACCCAAACTGCATCATCAGCTATCACTAAGGCTGCTGATCGATCCAGGATATAAAAGAAAGAAAAGGTTCCCAGCTCCTCCATAAATGATCAGCTCACATCGACCCCAATTTCAAGGCGAGCAGCTCAGCATATTTGTTGTACTTCTCTCGCCAGCCATAATGCATATGCCAGGAGCCACAATTTGTTTATTTCCGAAACATTTTAAACCTGAAAGCACCACTATTGCATAAGCGGATCATGTGCATAGGTTGTCATGATGCACCGATGAAGTGGCATTTCATTGGTGCATCATGCCAAGCCTTTGAGAGTGTATCAGCCCTGTGGGTGAGCATGATGCATGATGAATTGGTGCACTCTTGGCTTTTAGCGATTTACCTTTTAAAGGCTGCTGATGCAATCGGAGAGCATCATGTCCGCTACTCGTAGTGACGCATTAGTGAAGTGCTGGTAAGACTGCTCACTCGCATTTCTTTGTGGCATCATGTCGACTTTCTGTGAGTGTATTGGCCCAAGCAGGGTCAGCATGATGCATTGATGCGCTATCGGCTTGCAACAACACAGCCCTGGTATTGTCACAGACGCCTCGAAGAGTAAAATTCCACACATGAGTGACCATAGTAAAAAATCAACATCCACCTAAACTGACATAAATAGTGCAGGCCTAATATATGCCTAATACCACAGGCAATTTTGGATGAGTTTCTGTGAGTGTATTGGCCCAAGCTGGGTCAGCATAATGCATTGATGCACTATCGGCTTGCAACAACACAGCCCTGGTAGGTAGAGTGGCCAACACTGCATTGATGCATCACAACAACAAAGCCATATGAACCCAGATAAATCATGCATCCCTAGAGGATTAAGGCTTCTATTGATAAATAAGTTACAATGTTTTAGAGGAGATAGCACCATAAGGGGAATGGGGAGGTTAGACCCTTACCCATAGTAGACCTCAGTATGAAATTGAATATTGGCTGTTGTTGATGAACGATGTATATTTTTATTGTCTCAGTCCGGCATTGATTAGTTGCTTGGTTTGTTGTTTCTTTTTTTTATGATAAGGAGATACATGTCCTATACAGAATGTGATTGTTATACTGCATTTTGTAAAATAAAAAAAGAAAAAGGAAAAAAGGGAAAGAAGATATGCATATCTCACTCACTACTGATTGTTTCAGCTTTAGAATATTGAAATATGACCATGCCATCGCTTCTACTGTCACATTCACTTTCGATTATTTCCCATGATATAACACTAGTCGCCAAAAAACTTATAAAGGTAAAAGGAGATGGTTTGGATATTGATTTCTCTTTAAGGTCTGGCAAGACACCTTTTTGTAATCGAGAACAAAAATGGCCCCCAGACAGTGAGGCCGTTCCCACTTGGCTTGCTTTATTTGTGAATAACACAATATTGGGAATGGTTTTGCGTTGTCATCTGTAGCCGCCCATTTGTTACTTTTCCAAAAGCAAGCCAATTTGGCGTGAAAATTGACTCAATTTCAAATGAATAAAAAATGTTCCCAAATTCAAAATGCATAATGAAAACCTCGCTCGATATTTCAATGGGTTGAGTGAAATCAAGTAGTGAATATTGACAAAGCAATGCATGCATGATATATTTTTATTTCAGTCATGTATGCACTGCAGTCTGATTCTCTGAAGGGGTCTTTATGATATTCTATGTCATGAGGTCTAATGCTTCAAAAGATGTTACTACAATTGAAAGAATAGAAGAATATAACTTTAACATTTGATATAAGTGTTGATCGTGTGATGTGAATTCAGATTGGTTATGCAATCCATAAATTTCAAGCTATATTGATCACATAATTCCCTACAGAATCACCAAAACTTAATATCACATTAGATTAGCACTAAATGGGTCTAATGCAGGCCCCTACTGTACCTCATTATACTCTGCCAAGCTAGGGATGCACCCCATAGGCGAGGTCCACCTTATACACCGGGGTATATAGTACTATTTTGTAAAACAAATGAGACTGCCACCATGCTCTGCTCAACTTTACATCCTAAAATGATGTACGTCATCTCTGGCAAAATATGCTCAGTAGTAAATATGATGAGGTAGCTCGTTCTTTGACCTTCCCTTTGTACTTCAAAGGACACTTATAAGAAATGCACACATCTTGGCATTGTTATTAGTTTAGTGACCAGGGCAGGGGCAGGGCAGTCAGAGGGCGCCCACACATCCTTCTGTATCTGTGCTTGCTGTATATCAACCTTTAACCCTTTAGGGAGTGCATCATACCTAACCATTAGTCATCATGATGCACCAATGAAGTCATGGTAAGACTGTTCGCCAGCACTTCATTGGAGCATCACGTCGACCCTCCAGGGGAGTATCAGTCACGTATACGGTCAGCATGATGTATGAATGTAGCGCTTGTGTGTCATTCGCCAGGGCTACATTCATGCTTCATGACAACCAATGTGCATGATACATTAATGCATCAGCGGCCCTTTAAGCCTCTAGGTTCATCTTTGACATTATAGTCACATTCCTCCTTTTCAAGCAATGTTTTAGTTGCTAACAATCTAATGAATTTGACTTGTCTCTAACCTCTGTTTATGGTTCTTTTCAGGTGAGTATATCATGCGTCCATTTGGAAACTTTCAAAGGGATCAACAGAACAGGTAGTATGGTATAAACTACTCTAAGGCTTTGCATTAATTTTTAAGGCCCCATGATATGTTCATGCTCCTTTGTCATGATGAACCCATGCAGTGCTGGTGACTCTTTGAGAATGGATAAACCCTGGGAGGCCAGTATGATGACTGAATCTAAAGCCCCTGTGTGTTACTCTCCATGCGTGACCCATCCTAACAAAATGGTACGGAAATCACACATACAAAATGTTGAGTTATTGCCATATCCATTTACAGGTCATCACGAGCTTTCATTTGGTATATAACACTTGCATATTTGAATCAGCTGGTCCTCTATCAATCTCTTGCCGATAAATTTAGTCCGATCAATAAAAAAATGATCAAGCTGAGATGATTAAATGAGGCATTCCACTGAAAGTGAGCACTTGTCCGTGGTAGAGGGTGATTTTTGAAAACTCAGAATTAGATCATGAAACTTAATTATATTGATAGTCCTATATTTTGGCTCTTCGGAAATGTTCATTCAAGTCACTAACTCCCAAGCGGTCAGTTTTTATTGCAAATATTCAAAATTATGAAAATGTAATGGGCGTGAGCAAAATGAATTCTTCTCTAAATCACAGAAATATTTGTAAAAATATTGATATTGACATTACATAAGGAAATAAAATGAATGTAATGGGCGTGAGCGTAATGGGCGTGAGCGAAACAACTTTTTCAGGCTTCAGACAGACACTCAGTAATATAACCTCAACCAGCATCGATCTAGGCAATAGAAATAATCTAAGAATGCATATAGGATGCATTTGGAATGAATCCGACCTGCCAAAATTCTTGCATTGCATTTTACTCACACCCATTACGCTCACGCCCATTACAATCATGCCCATTACATCTGTCAGTTGACCCCTCTGTTTGGCATAACCAAGGCATGTAGAGACTCCAGTCTTTTTTTAAAATGACTTATTAACAATAGATCTTCACATGAGCCTGGGTGAAAGAAAGAAAACTTTGATAGTACTTGTCCTGGATGCATATATATGAATGTAATGGGCGTGAGCAAAATGGACTTGAAAATACTTGAATATGTATTGCAAAGTCATGCCTGCATGTAGACCCTAAGCTTCTGTACCAAAAAACCCATATGACGACCCTAATCTTGGTGGAAAATGAGAAAATTGAGGATAGTGTTTTAGTAGGCCTACCAGTGTCCTTTTATTTTGCTCACACCCGTTACATCAACTGTCTTTTGTTACAAAAATGAACAGGGGAAAAAAGAATGCCAGCCAGAGCACCTCCAAACCACATGAAAATATTAGAGAGGACCCCCCACTAAGGAATAGATATAATTATATTGGTCTGTTGCTGCTTGGATTAATGGCATAGAGCCTGGAATGAGGTGGAAATTGAAAAAAAGGCAATTTTTGGCTATTTTTCAACTTTGGGCCACCATATCTAAAAAGTAGCAGGCCAACATACATACATTTGCACTTCTTTTGAAGCCCAAGGTGTTTTCTTTTAAATGAAACCAAAAATAAGAAGAATGGTTGATTACTTTTTATTCTACAGCCCCCTGTATCCAGAAAAGACCAAAAACGACCAAAGTGCCCACTTTCGATGGACTGACCCAAATTCATTTTAGTAAGCAAGGATTCTGAAAGATATCTACCCATATGTTAAAAAAATTCTAGAATATTAGTTTTGAATAATCTGATATTTTTGACACTATACCACTTGAAAAGGCCATATCTGGGCCTCAAAATGTGCGACTTCAGTGCCACTTTGTAAGGTAGGGTCACATTATTATCATTATATTATTTTTAAAATTTGGCGGTATTCATGCATCATGGCGACCAATTGGCATGATGCATTTTGGAGACCTTTGGGATAGTAATGATTCAGAAGGGAAAGCAGGATGCCTGAATGCAGAACTGATGAGTTACCAATGAGGGCTCCATGAATGCATCCGACCAATGGATAAAATGCACTAATGCACTATGTGACACTTAAAGGTAGATACAGGTGTATTCATTAATTCAACAGCTGTCAGGGCTCCATGTGGGTAGGAATGTATAAGTATCTACTATTTCACACACGGCTTCTTTCCCACTGCTCAACACACAGGGTATAACTACTGCGCAGTCACAACAATACTTAAGTCTTTAGAGGCTGCATAGTTTTCGATGCATTTATTGGCCATTCCTATAGAGACTTAATACAATCACATAAGATGGACATATATTTGCACCGATACAGTGCTGGCGAGTAGGCTTGCTAGCACTGTATTGGTGATGTTGACAATTACACAGAAATCTTCTGAACCACACTTGCATCTCAATCAAATACTTTGGAGACAGAACTCTAGAAATATGACCGTGCAGTGTGAATGGACTACATTTTGTAGTTCACAGAGGGACTCTTATGAGCCAGAGAGTTTGTAGCATCCAAGCAGTTGTTACTGCTCAATTACTTCAAGAGTGTTTTGTGTGACTCATAGATTGCAGAGTATATCACGGTGACAGACTCAATCATATATGTGACGAGTACTAGGAATAAGGACCTCAAAGCACTCTGCACTAAGGGCCCTTTTCACAGATCCTGTCACATATATCTGACTCCAATGTTCATTATGTAAGCTGAATTGCGACTCTCCAGGTATCTAGTCATAACATATGGTGTCATACTGGTCAGGATATGGTCTAGCATTGCTAATGAGGGGTATGATAGCTTGTGTCTAGGTGGTAATATCCTGAGCGACCCCTACCCCTGTTTTTACCCAATCCACTTTTCTTTTTATCTTTCATCTTTTTATATCTATCTTATTTCAATCACTACCTATAGTCTCTAAGCAGTAATGCATCTTGTCTATATATCACCATCTTAATAACATGATGGCTGACCTCATTAAAATATTGATGGTTTCAATAATCTACTGGCCACTCAACACATCCAACAATGAAATTCATATTTTCCTCTACTGGTAACGTATTTTGTTTGGTTTGTTACAATTTCAATGATATTTAAACCATCCGTTACCTAGAATGATAAAAAATAAGGATTCAGAGAAGAGGCACTGTATGGTAGACTGTGTTAGCATCAGACGTATAATGACTCATGTCTTTGCCTTTCCATCATACCCTGGCCTTTAGCTCAAAAAGATTCTGTCAAACCCATCTGAATTTACACCATCCCTATGTATGGAACACAAATATACCTTCCACAAAACCGAAACGGCCAATGCACCATATTGAACACACAATACAAAAAAAGTCACATATGAAAGTTCTTATATGAAGCTTGGTTCAAAATTACATTTTCTCAGTTAAAAAACCATATATGTCAAAATATGATCCACATTGAAGAATTGCTTTTGGCCTCTATCAGTTTGTCTATGCCTGAAGCTATACTAGCAATGGATTTGGCTACACCCACAGTGGGTTCAGCCATCCCAGTGCTAGCTACACCATGCAGGAATGGTTTCAGCTGTACCAGCAGTAGCCTCAGCAAGTGCTTTGGGTACACCGACAATGGCCTAGGCATGGCTTTCTGTGACTTCTGCTATGGCAGCAGTACCCTCTAAGAAATAAATGTTGAATCTACCAGGCATTTTTGTAAAGCTGAACAGTGAACCACCATATTTGCATTGCAGTGAAGCAGTGTAACTTATACAAAAATGCCCCAGATGGCAGTACAGTGGTACATAAATGTACAAGGAATCTCTATGAAAATAAAGACAGATCTCTGGCAACTTTGAGACAAGGATTGCACCTTTTGTCACAACATTTTTTTATATTTTTACAGTGTTGTTCCTTTACCCAGACTCCATGCCTTGACTGTGGTCCTGCCCCACTCCTGGAAGGCACCACCTGGGTGTCATGGGTAATAGTTCAGGTCTGACAGCCTCGTTCTCGTCACAGTTGACCTGTGGCACCTTCTGGACAAAAGGGGCATCCCAAGTCTGTCTCAATTCTTACCTATGTACCATCTAGCCCCTCCATTCACATCCTATGTTACATACTAATGTCATTTAAGGCGTCATGCCAGTCATTGGACATGGCTGTATGGATATAAGTCTACTATGCCTTCCGATCTTTATTGCAAGTATAAACTAGCAGGTTTGCAGGTGATGGAATCAGTACCTTAGTTACAGTAGTGTACCTCACATGCAGGTGTGCAATAGGGCTGTCCCGAAGATCTCAAGTGCTCCCCCACTATACTAGGGATCATGTGCGTGAGAGGGGGGGGGGTCTGACTAGCTGGGTTGTTGTTCACACATTATAAGTGCTCTCCCTTGGCTCAGACAATTTACTATATATAGTAAACCGCAGAAGCCTTATTGTAAAATGGTTCACATGGATTGGTCTGACTGAGGGTTATCTTATAGAACAAAACTGAGTGAGCTAGACAATCTCTTGTTGTTTAACTAAGACATTATGAGAATTACATGATGCACCAATGAAGTGCTAGCGAGACCTGAAGTGCATTAGTTGCCTTCAAAAGATTCAACCTATGGGACTGCTGTATTCAACTTGAGATAGCTAATCATATTGTCAACTACAGTTAGATGCAGACAGTCCTACCTGTGAGGTGATTGTCACCAGGTGGGTGGCCGCCATGTGTGTTACACACCCGGTGTGAAGTAAGATGTGTGAGCACCTCCTGTGTCTACTGAATCACCTGTCAACAAGACACCTCACTCTGTAGCACTCAACAAATTACTCAAAATTATTACACTCAACCCTGCAGTATATATCTACCTACCATGTAGTAGGCTAACGTATAATGTGCTCATGGGTTATGATGATGCATGGCTTTATAGCATCTACTTGCCTGACACACTGCCAAAGTCTTGTCATGATGCTTCAATAGACTGCATAGGTAGTGCTGGTAGCTCCCTTCAGAAGCACTGCAATGATCTATAGTGGGCTTGGTAGTGCTGGTGGATCTTTTAAGCAGTATTGGGAACCTCGTAGCATTATGGAGCCCTGCAAAGGTTAGATGTCATCAATTTAGCATGGTGACTGCCCCATTTCCTGTCTGTTTTAGGTAATCAATTAATGAAATATCTTTTGAAGCTTAAGTTATTGCCTTCAACAAATGGTACATAATATTATAGGTCCCATTACTGTCTTACACTAGAACTGACAGACATCTTTAGAGAAAATTTGGCTTCGCCAAGGTGCAGGGGATAAGAGTGCACTGATCTATAATTCCAGATGCATATATAGTACCTAAAATGTATTGAAACTGAAGGTAGAACTAGGGAAACTGTATAACTCAAGTGTATCGACAGATGTCATTGAGAGGGGGTGTGGCTGGACCTTGACATGCACAGTCTGTGAGTGTCAAGGCCATTCTGAAAACCCCTCACCTGTACTCGGGGAACCTTGTCCGGTTATGTTAGGACAGGGCCACATCCAAGGTGAGGGTACTGCCACACCCAGGATGAGTGGTCTCAGGCCCACGGTGAAGGCCATCTGAATGCCACCTTCGGACTGATAGCCTCATATAAAAGACCATGTGTTTGGAGAATCTATTGTCTATTGATATTTGGAAGTTGTATGTGCTTTTAGTGGAATAAAAGGATACTTCAACTCATTTTACCTCTTGGACTTTCATGTGTGTCCTGAGAACTGGCTGGGCATAAAGAGTGATTCTACCACATGAGCATTGATAAGCAGTTTGGATTTACACATTCTGGGACTTAATACATCTACATATATAGAAACATAGTTCCCCTAAAACAGAGACCAGTTCACAAGAGGGGCAGAAATGGGCAGCAGTTCAAACACTATTTGTCTGTCATCCTAATCTTACCAACACGGCAACAGCACATGCACCTAGGCCATATCATGAGGTGAAATATCATCAGGAATAAACGCAATAAATCCATTCCAGATTTTCAGCATACACCCATTTTTGTAGTGCTCCCCTGAAGTTAATTTTAGTGCTATCCTAAAGAACTCTTTACTAAATGGACTCTGTACAGCCGGAAAATATATTTCTCAAAGAAAATAGCTTTTATTTTACATTCAAGTACATCTAATCTGTAAGCTTTTGAAATATTTGTTTTGGAACCAAACTCTTCATACATTTCCTCTTGGATGTAATATCGTAGATATGCCGTCAGCCTGTATGGCAATGGATCAATAAAAACATCAGGATATATCATATTCATGGAATTAAAGAAAATGAGAGATAAAAAAGATTCCTCCCGCAGGAAGAATCTCTTGCCAAGGATGTACTCAACTCAAGTTTTGTTCATAAATGCAGCAATCTTTAAGATACTCCAGGTCAATGAACAATATATTTTTTAGCACGTATGTACCTTGCAAGAGTACATATACCCATATTGACCTTACCATGAATTTATATTAAGATAGAATAAAAAGTTACAGTGATCCAGGCCATATCCCGAAATAAAAGGGATAAAAGGTGTGTTCATCTACATTCCTGTGCTTATTTTGAAATAAAATGTATCTGATAAAAGCATGGCAGTAAATTCCTTTGCAAAAAAGAAAGAGGGGGGAGGATAAGTTCAGGAAGTCGTATATCGTAAATTGACTGCAAGTGCTTTTCCCCTATTATTACCCAAGCCGGTCTTTGAAGAATTCAAGAATTCTCTACCCAGGGAGACAGACAGGTGTGTTATGATACATAGGAAGATTAAATAGACTGAGATTATCATTATTGTGCATATGTTTCATGATCTTCTTAGTTGTGTGGAGTAGAAAGCCATTACTAAGTTGGTCTAAATTGGAAGCTGCCCCAAGTAAACAGTGCGTTGCCTTGCTTGCCAGAAGTGACTTTCTGGTCAAACTGGGGCAAGCTACACTGGTTCCCCGCTTGTTTTTCTCACTGTGCAAAAGTTTTGCTGTTACAGTGAGAAAACCACAGCGCGAATCACAATGACTCTCGTTGAGAAAAGGCAGAAACCATTGTGAAACGGGTCAGAAAAATACTCTTTGTTATTCTCGCTGATATTTGGGATTATTCTGGAACAAAGGTCCCTGTTTGTGCAACAACCTCCAGTTGTTGTGCTCAATCACATCAAGAGTGTTTTATGTGACTCATACATTCTGTCATAGTGACAGGCCCAATCATATATCTGGCTCCAATGCTCATTATGTAAGCTGGATTGCCACTCTCTAGGTATCTCATCATAATATATGGTGTCATACTGGTCAGGATATGGTCTAGCATTGCTAATGAGGGGTATGATAGCTTATGTCTAGGTGGTAATATCCTGAGTGACCCCAATTACCCCTGTTTTTCACCCAATCCACTATCTTTTATATAGTTAGCTTATCTTAAAAACTACCTGCAGTCTGTAAGCAATAATGCTACTGGTCTATGTATCACCTCCCTTAAGCCTGGTTCTAACTTACATTCTCTCAGTCAAAAGACCCTGTTATATGTCAAAATATGATCCACATTCAAGACCTGCTTTGGCTTTGCCCACTATGCCTAAAGCTCCACTAGCATTGGCTTTGGTTACACCCACAGTGGCTTCAGCCACCCCAGTGCTAGCTACACTAGGAATGGTTTCAGCTGCACCAGCAATGACCTTAGCAAGTACCTTGGGTACACTGACAATGGCCTCAGTATTGCTTTCCGTTACTTCTGCTATTGAAGCAGTACACTCTAAGAAATAAATGTTGAATCTATCAGGAATTATCGTAAAGCTTAACAGTGAACCACCATAATTGTAATGCGGTGAAGTAGTGTGCTTTATATGAAAAAGCTCCAGATGACAGTACAGTGGTACAAAAATGTACTCTTTGAAAATAACTACAGATGTCTGGCAGATTTGGGAAGAGGATTGCGCCATTATTTCCACATTCTTTTACAGTATAGTTTCTTTACCCAGACTCCATTCATTGACTATAGTCCTGCCCCATTCATGGAGGGCACCCCTTGGGGACCATGGGTAATAATTGGCACTTCCGGTCTGACAGCCTCCTTCTCGTCACAGCTGACCTGTGGCATGTTCTGGACAAAAGGGCATCTGCAGTCTGTCTCCATTCATACCTATGTACCTTCTACGTAATTTCAATAAATATCACCTAAAGCTGCCTATTATGTCATCATCACATTGTATAAGGAACTGTAAGTTGAATTTAGGTGACTTTAATAAGCAAGTTAAATTCTTTCTTAAATCTCAAAACTCATGTAGTGGTTAGACTCTCAGGCCAAATTGTAAATAGGCTATAAAGACCACTGTAGTTGGTACAGTACAATCAAAATCAGATTAGTGGATTTGTACTGACAGCAACTACCAATGTTTTCCAAAAATAGAAGCAATATACTGTAAAAAGCTTGCCGCGGTATGACAGTGTACCTTTACATTTATTTCATGTTGTGTAACAGAGATGTTATGAAGATTCTGCATATTTAGCATTTATAAGATTATATTGTCATATATGTTGATGTTGTAACTGGCCATGAAATATGGGATGGGGTTATTGCATTGGAGGTTTGCAGTATGTGGTCCCCTGATTAAACCTATGGAGCTGCTGTATTCAACTGAAGATAACTAATCATAAATATTGACATCTACAGTCCTACCTGTGTGATTATTGTCACCAGGTGGGTGGCCACCATGGATGTTAGACACCTTGTGTGAAGTAAGATGTGTGAACACCTCCTGTGTCTACTGAAACACCTGTCAACTAGACACCTCACTCGACAAATTACTCATAATACTTACACTCAACTCTTTGCGAAACAGGATACATGTAGTAGGTTACCACATTAAGTGCCACAACCACTGCCCAAGGATGGCCCTCCCATGTCTCTTCATTCATTTTTTACCCTATAAAATGAATGATAAATAAACAAGAATGAAGCCGACCGATTGTCCATCCATTGGCAGTGGATGTAGTCATAAACATAATATGTTTCTGAGTTATATTATGACTCTGAAGCGTCTAATCGCCTGATATTTTGCCAGAGGGCCGTCCTGATGCATTAATGGAGTGCTGGTTACTACTTGACAGCACTGTGCTCATGGGTGGTGCTGGTAATTCTATTCGAAAGCACTACAAGTGTAGTACATGTAGGTCGTCTGTATCCAAAAAATGGATATGGACAGGAACCTTGTAGAGTTGTACAGCCTGAAAGGATAAGTTGGCATTACATTTTGGTCTGTTTGTAGTAAAAGATTATGTATTTAATACATGTACATGATCAACCCTTTACTACACATATTATGATCAGATGATAGAAGGTTACTTTGAAGCTTATGATATTGCCTTCAACAAACCATACATTTAGGTGCCATTCCTCTTCTAAACTAGAACAGACAGACAGACATCTTTAGAGGAAATTGAGCCTTGAAGTGCAGGGGATGAGTGCAAGAAGGGGAGAAATGGGCAGCAGTCCAAACATTACTTGTCTGTCATCCTAATCTTACCAACAGCACATGAACCTAAGTCTTACCATTTAGTGAGTGACAGATATCATCAAGAATTATGGATTCAAATAATGTTACACCAACAGTGTACCAAAACCTCATCTTGAATGTAAAATCAGAAATGCACTGTCTGCCTCTCTGGCAACAGATCAAAATTAACATCAGCATAAAGTCATATTTATGGAATTAAAGAAAATGAGAGATAAAAAAGATTCCTCCCACAGGAAGAACCTCTTGCCGAGCATCCATCTGAATGTACTCGCCTGAAGATTTGTTTAGAAATGCAGCAATCTATAAGATGCTCCAGGTGAAAGAACTATATATATATTTCATAGCACATATGTACCTTGCAAGATTTCATATGCTCATATTAACCTTACCATGAATTTATACCAATATTTTGACATGGGAGCAGTCATATTCTAAATAGAATAAGAAGTTACAGTGATCCAGGCCAACTGGCCCAGGTCTTTGCACTCAGTATAGATAACTGTTGTGGCCAAGGGAGGGCAAACTGCTGGTTCCCATAGTAAACCATCTGTGCTGTATACATTTCCATAGGAAACCAGCGACTTGCATACAACGATTCTGCAAAGTCAATCCAGGGCTTTCGGAAGGACGCTTGGGATTCATAGTTTTAAAGCGTTTTACTATACAAGTGAATAGATTTAATTTGTGAGGAGAAGGGGACATCTAAAAAGCACAATGTTCTAAACTGTGTGTACATAGGTTGCCATGGAAACAAGTGTTCAGAGGGTTATGAGAGTGGTATAAAACTGAGTGAAATGAGTGAAATTTCATCCATACGGATTCATTGCATCCATGAAAATTGCATCCAACAAAATTTAGCTTTGGTCATTGTGTTACAATGATGATTTCATCGCTGTCTGGATATTGTGGAGGTCCTTTTATCATTAATATCTCATATTTAGGAATCAATTGAACTTTGCCTTGAAAACCTTCTTCTGCGACAGCTCTTCCAATCAAAATGTATGTTGTCCATGCAAGGTGCGAGAAGGCATAAAGGATGCAACATGCATGAATGCATCATAGGCATCATCTAACTTCATGCATGCCAGCCTTAATCGCAAGTACTCGGGCTGCTTTACTGTATCATGTCGACCCTATGAAGTTGGCATGATGCATGAAGGTAGGAGTGAATTGCTAATGCAGTGCTGGTGATTAACATAAACCTGGATGCTTCTAAATTGTCTACTTGTTCTTCAATGATGTGAAGAATGATAGCTTTGTTTATATCGTTGTAATTAGGAACCTTGCCCCCTACCATAGGCAAACCACACCTTCACTATCTAAAGAGACGTTACTATGTAGGCATACGACCAAAAAAACTCCAGGGGCACAGTTAGAATTGCAGAACTCAGTCCCTGGTCCCAGGGGAGACTAAAGTAGGTAGCAGAATGCCAGGCACAAAGTCAGGATTCATTTGATTGTGGAGTTGGGGGCCGGCCTGGAAGCACACAGTCTCCTCAACCTATCTGTTCCTATTTGTACCCTTGATTATTTTAGTGTTATACCCTCATGGGAAACACTCACTAAGGCCCTTGTATACTTAATTTGAGGCTTACAGCTTTCTACTATTCTGGGCACTGGTTGACAAAGATTTCACAATGTAACACTTAGTATGTATTTCTCCTGACCCCTTTGTACATAACCTAGCAAATACAAATATGTCATTGCAGGTTTCAAAAGAAGAATCCCTTTCTCAAGAGCATTGAGGTGAAAGAAAAGAAGGTGGAAATTTATGCGCGTATATATGGTATTACATTATCATTATTGCGTGACTCATTCTCCTAATGGACACACTTCTTAATGATGCATAGCATCTAGTATCTATACAAGGGACCCAGTTTAATTATCAACCAATACAATAGGGCAATTTAACCAATAATATAATATGTGTCTGCCAGCTACCTACTGAAGTTCAAAGATCCACCCATTTCCAGAGTAGCTGACTTTAAAGGCAGCTCAGTAGATAACAAAGAAAGAAAAGCTCACAACCTACTAGTCCCTTTAACCCCAACACCCCTAAGTCCTGACCCTGCAGTGGGTCATCTCAAAGTCATTTAGATTCAGAACGAGGCGGACGCTGAAGCCCTCTGGCGGGAGATCGATGAACCTCCGGTTAGAGGAGGCAGTGGTCAGTGCAAGCTGGACATGGCCGAAGAAAGCCGAGAATGGCCAAGTGGTCGGCCTGAGGACATGACCAAGGGTGGGGCTGGGGAAGAGTAGTTCTAGATGAATGGATGGGTGAGATATATCTCACTGACCTTATAAAAGAGATCTGGACATTTAAGAATTCGATCTAACATAGATTCTAACAACAAAAGGTCTGTTTTTAATGAAAATTAGTAGAGATGATCATGAATTTCTGCATGGTGAATTGAGGATTGGTCAAAGAAGGGAAAAGGGAGAGCAACGTTTTTTGGAGGTCAGTAAAGGAAAATGTAGTTTAGTGCCCATGTGTGAAAGAAGTATATCATAGAGATTGACATAGACTTAGGGGAAGAAAACCAAAGTGATCAAACCAGGTCTAATCTACCCATACTACACCTCCCTCTTTGATACAGGTCCTTCACTGTAAAAGATTGTCATCGAAATAACGGCAACATCCTTGTCCCAAAGTTGCCAGATATCTGTCATTATTTTTACAGAGATACCTTGTACCACCATACTGCTGTCTTGGGCGCCATTATAGATACTGCACTGCTTCACTGCAATAGAATGACGGTTGTTCACTGTTCAGTTTTACTAGGATCCTTGGTACACTCAACAGTTATCGTTTAGAGTGTTCTATAGCAGTGGACATTCACTTACTCTACCCTTCCCCTTTTGTGCCAATGATTTCACAGTCGCATGACCCCTTTCATTCTACCATTCATAAGCTTGAGGTACGTCCGACATTATTCTATATCCACCTAGAAATCTGATCAATAATAGCACACAGTATCCTCAGCCTTAAGTTGACTCTTCCAACCTATTCCCTCTCCATGAACCAGTTTAGTTTCTGTAGTGGGAATTTAGTTGGTTTCGGCTCCCAATTGATTTGTACTGCCATTGACATTTTCAATGAAGCAGCGACTGATCAACTGCTGCCTTCTCGCTACCACGTCTGGACCAGCTCAGTCTGTGTCAGCATAGTATGTGGAAGGTCTACACTGGAGGGCATTTCTTAAATTAACATGTTACAACGGCCACACTTCAAATGGTACTAGCGGGAGACCTCACTCTAGTGACTTTTTAGCCCTGGGGCTTATTTCAACATAACTGAATTGAAGATCCGAATGTTCACTTAAGATTTGGTGGTCGTACTGCTGAGGTCTAAAGAGGAGGCTTTTTCATGCAGGCTAACTGTGATAGTGAATTACTGTGATAGTGAATTAACTGTACCTATCCCACTATGTCTACGATGTAATAATGCTGCGTTGTAAAGGAGAAGGTGGAGCTGAACATAGTTTTGCTACCACAGGTCCACTCTATGTTACAGTCATCTTAGAGAATGTATACTGCTGGCACACTGTTGCACTTCGTCATGTTGCTAGTTGGGCATTTAACAATAGCACAACCGTCTATGGTAGCTGTTGTGCTGCAGCTTGCAGTTTTACCACTTCAGCTGTAGGTAGATACTTCAGGTAGGTATGTTTACTACCTAAGGTTTGCACTAACACTACTCCCTACAATGCTAAAACTTGGGTAGACCTTACATTGCAGAGGTCCTGATATTAGCTTTATTGAAATGTCCTCCTGGTCCTACTCAGTCTGTTCACGGTTTGTTTCCAGATGCTCTCTGTCTCCACTCTGTACATAAACCAGTCCTAGACGAGTTCTGCGCCTTAACCCCCATGTACCAGAGGTATGGGGGGGGGGAAGGGAAAGTCTGGTTCAGGAGAAGACAATGGATAAAATAAACTTAAATACGATTGATGTGTCAAATTACATGCCAGAGAAAGGGGTAAACATAGAATGCCATAGAAAAGAGTAGGCCTAAACATAGAATGCGCATTATAAGTGGTCCTAGACACACAATTAGCCTTTTGATTTTAGAAATGTATTGAGTATAACAAAGAGTATGACGCCAAATGGACAAACCCTATGTGCGCCTTATACCCTTATCCATCCGGAACTAAGCCGTAGCTGCGCCTGAAGTCAGAGTGTGTCTTTTATGTGGGGTTTCCTCATTTACTAGGTACTACATTATTACACATAATAACTATTATATGCACTGTCGATGGCTAGAACAATCTATAAGTGCTAATAGTACTGCAGATCCCTGTGCACACAGCTGCCAACACTGCTTTCAGTCTGTATTATTTATTCATAGCCTATACACTATACTTACATAGTTCGCAGTCTGTCTAACCAGTGTCTTGTTCCATGACTGTCATGATGCATCGATGTGATGCTGGTAAGTCTATTTGCGAGCACTGCATCATACTGACCCATCAGGGGTGTACCAAGTTGGCATGATGCATAGATGCAGGCATGGCATGTAGACGCGCCATTGCTGCCTGCATGTATCATGACGACCAGTGGACCCAAACTTAATAGCATCTACTAGCCCAGGAGGGTGGTTCATAAAACTGACGACCTACCTGGGGTTGAAAAGTTCATTTAGATGCGATCATTAGAGAATGTGATATATCTATTCACGATAATATGCAGTCACTGCGTCCTGCTAACGTAATCAACATTCCCAATGATGTAGAAACAATGGCCATCAACTGAATGTGAAAAGGTTAAGAAAATTAGAATGCTATATCGTTAGTTTTTTATTTTTTATTAATCTGAATATGAATATATAGAATGGCACTGTATAGTATAGCACTGTAGAATAGTGTTCTCGTAGTTAGTATAGGCGGTATGTATACCATACTTACTGACACTACACCGAGAGCACATAGAACCACAGACTTTACACACATAGCCGGGCGCTGCTCACAACTGAGTACATCTGAGCAGCTCACCTACATGTACCATTGGGTACCTCTGTATAGCACTGTAGCAAGCAGGCACATCAGGACCTGCTCTTGCAGTATCTCATAGTGCATTTGTGTGCTATAGGGTCTGGCAGGATAGGCATTAGAGCAATGGGATAGTTCCCCGAATTCAGCGCAGACTTTTCAGGGTGCAACTGATACCAATCATTGCAGCTATTACCAGTGCTTACCTTGCTAGTTTCAGATCAAGCCATTTTACTGCGCACACTGGGTAGTGTGAAAGAGGGGAATCAATATCATTTTGTCGTCATAATGCTTGAATAAAGGCTCATGAATCAAGTCAACCTCATGAGGTTTACTATCTCCCAAATGCACAACATGATGGACCAATGAAGTACCATCGAGCACTCCCTCCAGCACTGTACTGGTGCATCATGGCGACCACAACAATACGGACGCCAGGAGCCATCATCCAGCACTTACTTTGTTATCATTGAGACTGGAGGCATCATTCAGCATTTACTTTGTTAACATTGAGACTGGAGGCATCATTGAGCACTTACTTTGTTAACATTAAGACTAGAGGCATCATCCAGCACTTACTTTGTTAACATTAAGACTGGAAGCATCATCCAGCACCTACTTTGTTAGCATTGAGATTGGAGGCATCATTCAGCACTTACTTTGTTAACATTGAGACTGGAGGCATCATTGAGCACTTACTTTGTTAACATTAAGACTAGAGGCATCATTCAGCACTTACTTTGTTAACATTAAGACTGGAGGCATCATTCAGCAGTTACTTTGTTAACATTGAGACTGGAGACATCATTCAGCACTTACTTTGTTAACATTAAGACTGGAAGCATCATCCAGCACCGACTTTGTTAACATTGAGACTTGAGGCATCATTCAGCACTTACTTTGTTAACATTGAGACTGGAGACACCATCCAGCACTTACTTTGTTAACATTAAGACTAGAGGCATCATCCAGCACTTACTTTGTTAGCATTGAGACTGGAGGCATCATTCAGCATTTACTTTGTTAACATTGAGACTGGAGGCATCATTCAGCATTTACTTTGTTAACATTGAGACTGGAGGCATCATTCAACACTTACTTTGTTAACATTGAAACTGGAGGCACCATCCAGCACTTACTTTGTTAACATTAAGACTAGAGGCATCATTCAACACTTACTTTGTTAGCATTGAGACTGGAGGCATCATTCAGCATTTACTTTGTTAACATTGAGACTGGAAGCATCATCCAGCACCTACTTTGTTAACATTGAGACTGGAGGCATCATTCAACACTTACTTTGTTAACATTGAAACTGGAGGCACCATCCAGCACTTACTTTGTTAACATTAAGACTAGAGGCATCATTCAACACTTACTTTGTTAACATTGAGACTGGAGGCGTCATTCAGCACCTACTTTGTTAACATTGAGACTTGAGGCATCATTCAGCACCTACTTTGTTAACATTGAGACTGGAGGCATCATCCAGCACTTACTTTGTTAACATTGAGACTGGAGGTATCAGTCAGCACTTACTTTGTTAACATTGAGACTGGAGGCATCGTCTAGCACTTAAAGGGTTAACCAGACTGGCAGCAGCTGCTGTTCAGGTTAAGTCTAAAGAGGTCATGAGAGCTAGTAACCTAGTAACTGTAGTCCTATAGCTAATGAGCTACTGAGTCTTACATGAAACTTTCACTATACAATTAACCCTTTAAAGGCCGCATAGTGCATCATGCATTATGCCGAATGGTGGTCATGATGCATTGGTGCATCATGCATTATACCGAATGGTGGTCATGATGCATTAGTGCATCATGCATTATGCCGAATGGTGGTCATGATGCATTAGTGCATCATGCATTATGCCGAATGGTGGTCATGATGCATCAGTGCATCATGCATTATGCCCAATGGTGGTCATGATGCATTAGTGCACACATGCATTATGCCCAATGGTGGTCTTGATGCATTTGTGCATCATGCATCAGACTTCTATGGGTGATTCACCCCCAAAGGGTCGACATACACTTCGGATGACATGGGCGTGGAAAGCAGGGGGGACAGGGGGCCATGTCCCGCCCCCACATTTGGCCAATTCTTCAAAAGGTCAAAACTAAAAGGTCAAGCACAGGGAGGCCAGACATTAGAGAACCCCCCTCCCCTGCTCCCACCCACTCTGAAACTGCTTCCCACGCCCCTGGATGAGTTGACTCACCAGCATTACACTGATCCATCATGATAGCTAATGAACATTTATTTGAAGCATAATGCTGTCCTTGGAGGGTTAACATTACCTATGTGGCCATCAATTGACCTCCTATTATCAGATGTGGAGTCGTAGGCAGTTGGGCAGAGGGAATTCAGCTCAGGGGAGCAGCTCATGATTACAGTGTAGCTTAACCCTTAAAAGGCGGCTGATGCAGGAGTGCATCATGCCCAATGGTCGTCATGATACACCAATGAAGTGCTGGTGAGACTGCTCACCAGCTCTTTATTGGTGTATCATTATGACCCTTCGGGAGTGAATAAATTCCATAGGGTTGGCATAATGTATGAATGCAATCCGGGAAAGTTACTCTCCATGGCTGTGCTCATGTATTGACTAATGGGTGTGATACAACACACTAGCGGTATTTACAGGGTTCAGCCAGCTACATGGATGATGGACTAGACATAATATAATCTGTATAGGGATCGATCCTCCCCTAGTGAGCCTTAGTCTGGATCGACACGATGTTATATTGGAGTCTATAACAGACTATTCCTGATTTATTTATCGTCTGTAGCTTCTGTTGCAAAATTAATGAATCAACTCTTTGAAACTCCAGTCGCCACTGGGATATATTGAATCTGTTAAGATCTATCTATATCTATAATTGTAATCTTTCATTTTTCTTGTGTACAATAAATACTTTTTTTCTACTCAAAAATCTCATATCACTGACTTGAGTGCCAATGGATGAACATATTAAATCATATACCATGAATATCCTCACTAGGAACTCACTCCCAAGATACCTAAAATAAATATCTAAAGGAAATCACCCAAACCAAATCCTAAGCCATTAGCAAAGTGAGACCTAGATGTCTCACCATGAAGTTAAATAAAAGGAGTCCCCATTCTTAGACACGACTCCATTTTCTCAAATCCTGATCCCCTCAGTGCCAGGTGGCTTCCCGGTTGGCTTCGGGTATCCAAAGATGGCTTCTATAATGGCTTCCTTCGTGTCCAGCCTCGTTCCTGTGCTAAGTGACAGAGAATGCCGTTAGATGGCAGCACAAGTCCCCCTGGTGGCGGTAGGGTAGTATGTGGCTGGTGCTGGGGGCAGGTCACTTTCGCTGGCGTCTGTGGCACGCATGCCAGGGAAGGGTTGTGTTTCTGTCAGGAGCCTTAACCATATAAGGCAAGGATGTGTTTAGGGAGAGGTTGTATACTCACCCTAAGAATGTCTTGTGGAAGATTTGATTTTAAATTTCGTTTTATGTTGGTGGACAAGAAATTGATACTCAGGACCTCAGCAATGCCCCACGAGTATAGCTTACACTGTCAAGATACTAAACAGGGTCTGGACCTCCCATATTTGAAACATAATTGTATTTTAGTCAGGTTGAAGATGGTCTGATTGTCATGCAGCCTGAGTATTTTAGCAATTTCAAGTACTCGTATTAAACACAGCAAATGTAGATCTAAATGCATGGAAGCAATCCCTGCAGTCATAATGGTATTCCAGAATTACTGGCTGGCTATTTAGAAATCAGTGCCCCAGCCTGGGTGGTAGAATAGCCAACACCTTCATAAAGACCAAGCTATCCTTTAGCAGGACTCCATATTTGGCCAACCGATAATAATTAAGGGGACTGTGTTCCCTAGATTGGGGTAGGAAGCTGGGGCATTTGGTTGAGCCAATGCTTAGAGCTCCCCTGACGAAAAACAAGCCTGCTTCCATATCGCAGCGTCCCAAACACAGCGTCCCTATTAACGAGAGATCTGGCACCAGAGGGGGCAGTGGTAGAACCACGCGCATGCGACCAGATGCCATATATCCGGATGGGGCATTTAGCTCCACCCTAGGCCGCATCATCAGGGGTGGCGCTGCCTTCGACTTCCGGGGGTCACTTAGGGCAGCCCCGGTAGGCGGCGCTATAACTAGGGTATCCATTGCTCGCTGCCGGATGTCCCTGGAAATGCCAAACCGGAAGCGTTTTTGAGGACTTCCTGCAGTGTTATTTGCACTGTGATTTGTTTCTGCCTTGGCCTGGTTGGAGCCACCCAGAGTGGAGCTATTTTGAAATGGAGAGTTAAGTTTAGTCCCCTGTCGGTTTAAAGTTCAGGCCATTCCAGGTCAATGCCTTGCAGCCTAATATGTCCACCTTACACTGACGTTCTGCCTCTATTGGCAGGTAATCATCTATACGAATGTACATCTGCGCCCTATTGTTGCAATCTCATCCTCCAGTGGACTGGGAATAATAGCTATGATATAATACACCCTTTTTAAAACATTCAAGCCATTTTAGCTGCATAATTTATACTCAAACGACAGTTCATCACATAGACTACACTTTTTGAACTTAAGATTCTAATGATAATATTCCACACTTTGCAATAATTACATATTTGTATGTTTGAACTGCTTGTCTGCTGTTCTCATTCAATCATCTGTCATTTTATATTGATTAAAAGACATTGTTAACTAAATTGGTTCTTATTTTTACTGTTTCAGGTGAGTAGATATGATGTCCATTTTGAAGCATGGGGGAGTCTTCCAGGAAAGGTAATATGGTACTAACTGTATATGGCTCCAGTCTTCCCTTTGAAAAATGTAATTATCCATGCTGGGTGTGCTTTGCAGTCATCCGATGTTTTAATATCATGGGATAGGAAGCATCTTACTTTTCGAACCTCATGTTGTATTCACCAAGGAATTAACACATAGCAATAATACGCACAATGAGTCACCAGGAAGTTAGTTACGCAAGCTCATTCATCTATGGAACAATGATTTCTTGTTGAATGAGATGTGATTGTGATTTAAATGCAGTTTGCCTATCATGTATGTATTTAGTAAGAGTCTACTTATGTACAGTCATGAGTGGCATTGGATAGTGATTTCATCATAAGGTGTAACACCAGATGGATTCTTAACAGGATGTGTGATGGATTTTTGTTTAGGACTCCTACATATAAAAGCAGAAAAAGCTACTGCATTATGTTTGCTGAGAGCCTATAGTGGAAAAAGCATCTGTGTGAGTCTAGAAGTGTGGGAACATTACCCATGAGTTCGTGCAGCTTTTCACATGTTGCGTTCCTGTCATACACATCGCATTCAGTCAGACTGAAGCTGACAATGACGGCCTCCCCGATTGGCTAGGCTACACCTTGTGGATGGCCAATCAAATTAGCACCAGCTAGTTGCTGCAGGGAGCAGGAGACACAGGGTGGGAGGATAATTCCTGCAGATGACACATATATGTGGCTGTGGCTGGCTGAGTATAAGGCTCTCACTGTGCACTGCCACCTGCAAACAATTGCATATTACCTACAGTGGCTGATGGGACATAATGTCCTTCCAGGAACAGCTCGTATTATGGACACATTTAGCTGATTTACTCATTACTTTGATACTGTACGTCTCAGTAATGGGTTCTGGGGAATGCAAGAAGGCAGCTCTATATGGTCAATTGCACTGAGATGGGGACAAACCCATTTTTCACCATGGGAAGGGGCTAAATGTGACTACAGATTGAACATTTTGGATATTTTTCATTTCCAATTAGGTGGGTAAGGTCAGGATCTTGCTTGGAAACTATGGTTTTGCCCATGTATCATTAATATCTACAGCAGCAGATTACAAAATATAAGCTTTTTATAGGGTATTTTGAACGTTTTTTCATAGTGCTCCCACTGGTATGAGGCAAAGTAAAGAGAAAATGCATTGGAAATGTATAAATTTATTTTTATATTTCCACTAGCCCCCAATATTTACCATTAAATATAATCAATCCCCTTATCTACCTGGAGTTATTGCTAAAAACCTTGTGGTGTAGGTAAAGTGGAACCATACATGCCTCATTCTTTAATACATGATAGTGGGGAGAAATAAATCATATTTATCAAATGCAAAAATATAATTAGAAACCTTAGGTGTCAACTATCAGTCATTAGGTAAAGAATTTTAGATTCATTAACATTATACCTCAGTATTGCCATATTTTAATTTGCAATGTGATTTGGTATAGTTTTAGAAGAAACATACATGCCTCCAGTGCATAGTTATAGAATTTCCTAGAGATGCATTGTCATAAAGATTAATCACTTATGCACCTATCTACATGTAAATATTACAGTCCCAGTATACAACTCAATAGAAATCTATGACAATTTTTCCATGTCAGGAATCGTATGTGCCACATGGAACCATACGTGCCACAATATATATTATGCCTTAAATATCATGAATTAAGACGTTTTGTTGTTATGATAGATAACTATTATAAAAGGGCAATGCCCAGCATCATGTAAAAATGATATCATGTCAATGTGTTCACTTGATGGTGGAAAAATTAATTCCCCAGAAATGAGTCTGTTTGGACCATAATCCCATAGGAACTAATGCTAAATAATGGAATTGACTCTAAAATTGGCAGTTTTTGATATTAGTGTTCCCAATTTTCAGGGTAGGTGCCTCAGTGCGCCAGTATTTTGGACACACAATTTCAAAACAATCCAAGCAGTTTCATTTTTACTGCTTAGTGAGCCCTGTGTGACCCCAACTCAGTGCAATTGACCATATATATGCATTGCACAGAACCAAGCGTGTATTACTTAGTGGTAATCCCTCCCTCTATGCAACACCCTGTAGGTATATATAACCAGGTCTTTATCTACACTCTAACTCTGTCACTGTATGGCCACAAATCTACATCCACATTTGTCAGGGAGTGACTAAGAGAGGAAGGGAAAGACATAAATGACAAGAAGGGAGACCATCGCGGAGAAGTGAGTACCGGATGTGATCTCTCAAAGGGACAAGAAAATTGCAATATTTCATATTTTCATCTCCAAATTGACACTGTGCATCAGCAACAGATCCGGATTAAATGTTAGTTCCACTGCCATCAGATGGGCAATTTTTTGCTGCTCTGATTTTTTCCTATACCTTTGCAAAATCATAAATCATCAGATTAGTGACAATTTGCCCAATTGACGACAGTGGAACCAATGCTTTACGGGGCAAGATCGGGCAGTGTGACTTCAATACAAACACACAGACCTTTAGCTTTGGAAACACTTTAATCAACCTCCTCACTCTTCCTCTGCATACTGTTTAAGTGATAAGGACAGGAAATTTGCTGCTGGCTGCTGGGACTTGCCCCTGGAAAAAAAAATGAGTCATTGTGAATTGTCTTTGTCTATTAAGACCATCCAAGAATTGCGTAGTCTCATCTTGCATCTTTTAACCTGTTTATGATATGTTGTAATGTACAGTCAATATACAAAAGAATTGCCAGACCAGCAAAGATTTGCAGACAGCCAGACTAAAATGTCTGAATGCAACCTTGTGGCCCTGACCTGGGCTATATTTTGGTTTTTACAGCTTACAAATTGGATCATTATTAAATAATAAAATCGGCCCTGCTTTGCTGGAAACAAACCTTTTTTTTGGCCTAATACAATAATGACACATTATAGTTCTTTAACATCCATAAGATGCCATCAGCTTTATTTTTCTTGGTTGTTATGATGTACTACTGGTGAGTATATTTGCCTGCATTGTATTGGGGCATCATACCATACTTCTGGGACTGTTTCAGCCATGTAGCCCTAGAAGGGTTGATAAAACAATAATGCATTAACGCTGGACTGGTAATGACAGATCAGCAATATCATCCCTCAAAACAAGACACGGGAAAATCCCGTGAACGACTGGTGAATCTGTGAGCACATATTCTCGGGAAGATCCTGGGAATAGTACCTACAATCCCGTGAATTACCCTGATATTCCCCAGTTTTTAACAGGGCCCTCTAGTGAGATTTATACACATAAGTCTGATTCTTCAGCATAAAGTGAAGATGCCAGAGCCCACCAGGGGCCTCTGTGTGAGCATGGAATCCTGGTTTGGTCCAAAGAACAGAGAGAGGGAGTGAGATGGAAAGAAATGAGAGGGCAAGATAGACACAGAGAGAGCAAGAGAGATAGATATAAAGAGAGAAAGAGAGAGAGAGAGGGAGAGGGAAAGGAGAGAGAGAGAGAGAAAGAGAGAGGGAAACGGCAGAAAGAGAGGAAGGCAATAGAGGGAGGGAAGAGAGAGAAAGAGAGCAAAATAGAAAGAGAACGAGGCAGAAAAAAAAGAGGGAGAGCCTTGCCCCCCCAAAAAAAAAGGAAAATTGATTGACTTAAGCTACTGACAAAATTGATACATAAAGTTGATTGAATCATAATATTATGTGTCCCATTCTAATATGTGTGTGGTGCACATATGCATGGGCACTGACACATTCATCTGTGAAGATGTGTAATGTAGTTCTCGCCATGAATATGACCTCAGTTGTCGAAATGGTGTTAAACATTTATTACTCACTCACTCTCCCGTTCTAATAATTATGACCCTTATTGATATCTCACTAAATGTGCATGTTTGCTAGACATGTCTTGAACAGAGTTGAACCCTTTAAGGGCTAACCCTAATGCATTAATGCATTTTGGTTGTCATGATGCATTAATGCAGCCAGGGCTACATTCAAGCGTCATGCTTACGCTTTGGGAAGATCAGCATGATGCCCCAATGAAGTGCTGGCAAGCAGACTCCCCAAGTCTTCATCGGTAAAACATGCCAGCCAATGGGCACGTTACACTACTGCATCAGCAGACCTTAAAGAGTTAGGTAGCATTTAGAGGCCTGGCAAATAGGCACTCAATGATTATAGGGCATGCTAAGTTGTTTAGGGGCACTAAGTAAAGAGTCAGCTAAATTTAGACTGTCAAGGTGGTAGGGTGCAGGCAAACCACCTGTGGTACACACTTACAGAACAGGTCATTTTAGTCAGATGGGGAGGGGGATTTTTGGGGCATAAATGGGTGAATGTAAAAGCATATCTAAACTCAGCCTCCCATGAAAAATATACTGGCATCATTTAACACTGTCTGTGCTGTCTACTTAACCGTGTAAAAGCACCCAAAATCTCACTGTGCCTTATTCACTGTACTAAATAAATACTCAGACATTTGGTTTGGTCTTTACCCCTGGTCCATATCCAAGACAGGTACTTATGAAATTTTAGTGCTGAAGAGTTATTTTAACACCTGCCCACCCCCACTAACCACTGGTAATTATATGAGACCAGCAATCATTGCTGAGTGTCAAGAATTAATCTTCTCAAAAATGAGCATCAAGATACTCACATGGAAAACTTTTCTGACTCTCTTTTGTGTCATTTTTGGGAGAAAATATTTGGGGAAATCTCAAATTTACACCAGACTTCCTTCATATGGGATGCATGCCATAGTTCCATCCATTGAAGATACACCGTAACAGGTTTATGCCTAGGTCCATCACACCTCATGTATAGACTCACTATGAACTATGTGATATTTAATGGACTATAACTATGTGATATTTAATGGACTATTTACACATAAATACCATGTTATGACATGTGTCCGTCGAGAACATATTTGAGTATGATTTGAAAAATGAATGTGACAGATGGAAATAGAACCACCCCTGTGCCCCCTCACCCCCTGCTGATACCTACTGAACACTCCCAAACACCAACAGGACCAACCAGTTTGGGCTACACTGCCCCACCTCAGCTGTCATTTCCACCTGGCTCACCTACACACAAGACCTGTCTCCAAAAACTGAGGGTATCAGTGGGTAAGCATAAATTTGCCATTTTTCACCATTTTCTATTCATTATGACATGCAAAGGTCACCATTTTCTTGCTGCTCTATTCATAAGGGCACTTACAATCCTAAATAGGAAATGGCACTAGTATCTCAATATTACCAATGGCATTGTACCTTGTTGTGTGCAATATTCATGAATGCTAATTCAAGCACTTTACCAGCATTTGCAATGATCCATAAAAGAAATCCTAAGTACTTGACTGGATCTTTATTTGCAATAATATGTGATATTGTACATCTGAAGGCATGATTGCAAACCTATACATGTAATTGTGTGGCCACTGGCTGTGTTCAGAAATAGCCCTCCTTATTGCAGCTGCATACTACTACTATACAACTAAGTGTGAGAGGCAGTCAGACCCTTTCCCAATCCAGGTCATAGTGGGCCCACCTTGTGTACTGATTACCTTACCTCTTATACAGTGTACCCATTCCCAGCCAGCCTAATTTGGGTAACTCACACAAGCACCTAGCAGAAGGTGACTTTACTTGTATGCAGGGTTGTTGTAGATTGCAACACTCATGGTCAGATTCCCCTTCTGTCCCAGTATATTTACATGTCTGTATATGTGTCCACACTCACATCCATCTATGTACATACATTCCCTTTTATCCACATACACTCACATGCCTCATGTCCACATGCACCCCCTCACACATCCACATCCTCTCTATGTCCACATTCCCTCTAAGTGCACACACACCTCCCTCTATATACACACTCCCTCTCTCTGTGTCCACACTTAACTCCCTATATGTCCACACCCATCTCCCTCTGTGTCCACACACACCTCCCTCTGTGTCCACACCCACCTCTCTCTATGTCAACACCCAGTTACCTCTGTGGTCACACCCACTTCCCTCTGCGTTTACACCCACCTACAGTGGCCCACAAGGGTCAAATTGAAGTTGAAGTAAAGAGTTGACATTCACAAAAAAGTTAGAGTCCAAAACCAATATTAATGTTCAAAGTCAATTTCATTTCATTGCTGTCAAACTGTCAAGGTGTCAACTCATGAAAACCAACTTGTGACAGGTATCTTTTAGCATTGCATGGTGCACTCTATGTCTTTCTATATGAACAAAGTTTATACCAGCAACTACTGGGTAGCTATCGGTTCCCTCACACAATAACTGATGGTTCCACACCAAGTAGTTGGTGGTTCCAGCATCCTGTAACTGGTGGTTCCCACCCACTGTAACTGCGGTCCCACACCTATCCGCTACTGGCACTGGATCCCATACCAAGTAGCTGCTGGTTCCCACACCCAGCACTTGGTGGTTCCCATGCACATTAGTTGCTGTTTCCTGTACCCAGTACATGCTGGTTCCCACATCCAGTAGCTGCTGGTTCCCATATAAAATGGTTCCATACCAAGTAGCTGCTGGTTCCAGCATCCCATAACTGGTGGTTCCCACCCCCTGTAACTGGTGTTTCCACACCAATCAGCTACTGATACTGGATCCCATACCAAGTAGCTGCTGGTTCCCACACCCAGCACTTGGTAGTCCCATACACATTAGTTGCTGTTTCCTGTACCCAGTACATGCTGGTTCCCACATACAGTAGCTACTGCTTCCCACATCAGGTAGCTGCTGGTTCCCATATAAACTGGTTCCTAACCCAAGTAGTTGCTGGATCCCACACCCTTGCTGGTTCTTGTACCCAATACCTGCTGGCTTCCACATAGAGTAGCTGGTAGTGGTTCCCACATTCATTAGGTGCTGGTTCCTGCACCCACTTCCTGCTGGTTCCCAAATAGAGTGCCTGCTGGTTCCTACATCAGGTAATTACGAGTTCTTAAAAGAGTAGCTGTCAAAATAAGTCAATTGGGTCAGGATAGGTCAAATTAGGTCAAACCCAGTGGGCACAGAACGTTGCATCAACGTTGACAACCTGCTGATATTATGTTGATGATGTTGATCAACCTGTCTTCAACACCTTTTCAATGATTCTATTTCAATGTTGTCAACCAACACCATTTCAACATCCAATCAACAGTTGACATATCAATGTTGAAATATTGTTTTCAATTCAATGTTGACTCAACATTGATTTGTCAATGTTGAATCAACAATATTGATTTTAATGTTGATTAAATGTTGATTCAACATTGACATGTCAACAAAGAATGCCCTAACAAATATCAACGTTGTTTCAACATCATATCAATGTTGTGTCAATGTTGAATCAACATAGAAATACAAACATTTAATCAGCGCTGATGGTTAGATGTTGAATCACAGTTGATTTTGATTATGTTGTGTCAACTTTTAAATTCAACTATATTTCAAGCCTTTATCAACTGTTGATATGCAAACATTGCAAACATTGTTTCAACGCTGAATCAATGTTGATGTGCCCAGTGGGAATATCTTGAAAATAGGTCATATTGGTCAAAAGTATGTCTATTCGGGTAGCATAGGTCAAATTATGTCAAATATCTAGAAAATAGGCCAAATTGGTCAAAAGCAGGTCAATCAGGGTATGATGGGACAAATTAGAGTAAATATGGTGAAAATAGGTCAAATTAGTCAAAAGTAGGTCAATAAGGTCAGGATAGGTGAAATTAAGTCAAATAGGGTGAAAGTAGGTCTAATTGATAAAAAGTAGGTCGATAAGGGTAGGATAGGTCAAATATGCTGGAAAAATATGTCAAATTGGTGAAAAGGAGGTCAAATAGGGTAGGATAGGACAAATTAGAGTAAATATGGTGAAATTAGGTCAAATTGGTCAAAAGTAGATGAATAATGTCAGGATAGTTGAAATTAAGTCAAATAGGGTGAAAATAGGTCTAATTGGTAAAAAGTAGGTCAATAAGGGTAGGATAGGTCAAATTAGGTCAAATATGGTGAAAACCAGTCAAATTGGTCAGAAATAGGTCGATAAGGTCAAAGTAAATCAAATTAGGTCAAACATGGTGAAAATAGGTCGAATTGGTCAAAAGTAGGTCAATTAGGTCAGGATGGGTCAATTAAGGTCATATATAGTGAAAACAGGTCATATTAATCAAAAGTAGGTCAATTAGGTCCAATAAGGTCAGGATAGATCAAATATGGTTGAAATAGATCAAATTGGTCAAAAGTAGGTCAATTTTGTGAAAATGTAGGGTATGATAGGTGAAGTAAGGTCAAATATGCTGGAAATAGGTAAAAGTAGGTCATTTAGGTCAAATTATGTCGAAATTTGTCAAAATAAGGTCGACTATGACTATTTTTGACCAATCTGACCTACTTAGACTATATTTGACCTAATATGACCTATTCTAACCTACTTTGACCTAATCATGCTACTTTTGACTGATTTGACCTATTTTAAGATATTTGACCTAATTTGAACTATCCTTACCTAATTGACCTTCTTTTGAACAATCTGACCTATCTTCACCATTATTTGACCTAATTTGACCTATCTTAGACTGATGTGACCTACTGACCTACCTTTGACCAATTTGACCTACTTTTACCATATTTGACCTGATTTAACCTCCTTGACCCACCTTTAACCAAATTGACTTATTTTCGCCATATTTGACCTACCTTAGCCTACTTTGACCTACTGGACCTACTTTTGACCAATTTTACCTGTTTTAACCAAATTTGATCTTAACCTACTTTGACGTAATTGACCTACTTTTGACCAATTTGACCTACTTTTACCATATTTGACCTGATTTCACCTCATCTGCCTACCTTTTACCAATTTGACCTACTTTTGCTAAATTTGACCTATCCTTACCTACTCTGACATAATTCGACCTTAATTGACCTACTTTTGACCAATTTGACTCATTTGAACCCATTTGGACCTAATTTTGACCAATGTGATCTATTCTTACCACTGTTGCCCTAATTTGCTAGAATTTGACCTGATTGACCCATTTTCAACCCATTTGACATAATTTATCCTAGTCTGACCTAATTTCATTCAATTTTACCTACTTGGAACCAATTTGACCTATTTCGACAAATTTTAACTATCTTGACTGCTTATGACCTAGTTTCACGCAACTTTCCCAATTTGCCCATTTTTGACTTATATGACCTTTTTCATCCAGAATTTATCCAGATCACTCTTTTGCTACTAGGTATGGGAACCGGTAGCTACTCTATATCGGAACCAGCAGCTACTGGATATGGGAACAAGTAGCTACTGTATGGGAACCAACAGCTACTGTTTTCAGAACTAGCAGCTACCTGATGTGGGAACCAGCAGGCACTCTATTTGGGAACCAGCAGGTAGTGAGTGCAGGAACCAGCACCTAATGGATGTGGGAACCACTACCAGTTACTCTATGTGAAAGCCAGCAGGTATTGGGTACAAGAACCAGCAAGGGTGTGGGATCCAGCAACTACTTGGGTTAGGAACCAGTTTATATGGGAACCAGCAGCTACTTGATGTGGGAAGCAGTAGCTACTGTATGTGGGAACCAGCATGTACTGTGTACAGGAAACAGCAACTAATGTGTATGGGACTACCAAGTGCTGGGTGTGGGAACCAGCAGCTACTTGGTATGGGATCCAGTATCAGTAGCTGATTGGTGTGGAAACACCAGTTACAGTGGGTGGGAACCACCAGTTATGGGATGCTGGAACCAGCAGCTACTTGGTATGGAACCATCAGTTATTGCGTGAGGGAACCAATAGCTACCCAGTAGTTGCTGGTATAGACATATAGAAAGACATAGAGTGTACCATGCAAAGCCAAAAGATACCTGTCACAAGTGGGTTTACATTCATGAGTTGACACCTTGACAGCTTGACAGCAATGAAATGAAATTGACTTTGAACATTGATTTTGCTTTTGGACTTTAACGTTTTTTGTGAAAGTAACTCTTTGCTCCAACTTCAATTTCACCCTTGTGGGCCACTGTACCCACCTCCTTCTGTGTCCACACCCACCTCCCTCTATGTCCACACCCATTTTCCTCTGTGTCTACACCCACCTCCCTCTATATCCACACCCATCTCCCTCTGTGTCTACACCTGCCCTCCCTCTATCTTCCTACCCATCCCCACTATGTCCACACCCAAAGCTCTCTGTGTCCACACCCACCTCCCTCTGTGTCCACTCTCATGTCCATCTATGCCCACACCCACCTCCTTCTATGTCCACACCCACTTACCTCTTTGTCCACACTCACTTACCTCTTTGTCCACAAACACTGACCTCTTTGTTCACACACACCTCACTCTTTGTACACACCAAACTCCCTCTATGTCCACACCCACCTCCCTCTGTGTCCACACCCACTTACCTCTTTATCCACACTCCACCTCCCTCCGTGTCCACAACCACCTCCCTCTATCTTCCTACACATCCCCATTATGTCCACAACCACCTCCCTCAGTGTCCACACCCACCTCCCCCTGTGTCCACTCTCACCTCCCTCTATGTCCACACCCAGCTCCCTCTATGTCCACACCTACCTCCTTCTGTTTGGTTTGGCATAACCTAGTGAGTAATGGATATACCATTTGTCTTTATAGGTGTATGAAGTTGGACCAATGAAGACCTGGAGGCAACATCCTACTAAGTGGTTCAAGAAGACAACACGTTCTACTCCATATGATTTTTTCAAAATTTTCAAAGGTTCTCTAAAATTGTTATTTGACATGTATGCACATATTTGCCAATGATTTTTTTCTAATATCCCAAGCAGGAAATGAACATTTCTAACACCCACCAGTGAAAACCCAGCAAAGAATAATTGCTTTTCAGTGACCATGATCACTGAATGGTTGATAGTATGGAGAAACAATGAATTTCTACAACATGCTTGGCAAAGTCCTAGATTTTTTTTTTGGTTTTTGTGGCCCATAGACTTTAACCATTACAGCTATGTAATAATGCTATCCATAGTATCAAGCACATCTAACAAACTGTGAACAGGTCAGCTTGACTCGTACACCTGGCCTTCAGATCTGGTCATGTGACCATAGCACTGAGAAACACACAGAGGACCTGCCCTCCCCCCACTTGGCCCTTCATAGGATGTGTTACAGTTACTGATTGTTAATATTTATGGGTCTTTTCGGGCAAACAAACCAATGTATTAAGTTGACCTTTGGGTAAGATGACTAGGATGCACTTACCTGAAAACTATACACACATTGCAAGTAGATCTTAATCTCTTGTTGTACATGTTAAATCATGTAATTTACATACCAATCATAGGAGCATATAGTCATCTAACAATATCCTATCCAATATATTGAGGAGCTTCTACTCATGGTGTAGTCACCTAACCATGTGTTGCCAATGTCTGCCTGCAGCTAACCACCCTGTGACATCACAGAGGCCTAACTGTAACACACCCGAATGGTCACGACTTTGACAGCTCTCATACCCCCTCCTCCACAGGAGGGCCGCACACACCTCTTAACCCTTCAAGGGCCTCTGATGCATTAATGCATCATGTCCATTGGACATCATGATGCACCAATGTATGAAGTGCATATTAGGAGTTCAAAGTGACATGGCATTGGTTAATTGGAGTCTTAGAATCGAAAACAAGCAAGTCATTCCCATATTAGGAGCCCAGTCACATAGTATTGTTATATTTGGAGCAGTTACTGCTACAAATACACATGTTGCAGACTGGTAATACATACACAGCCGTTGTTCTGTTTACTGGTGTCTATTTTTACACATCCCAGGTCACTTCTGGTACATACAGAGTGATTGGTGGTTTTGGGTTTTAGGTATTTAGCACAAGGCGATCCTGGATAGTCATTGGTAGGTGTCACACACTGCTATTTCACAGGCTGGGTTTATATGTATACATGTTTATTTTAGAAATTGTTAATGTGGGTTAGAGTTTTAGCACAAGGTGATCCTGGACAGTCAGCAGTACCGGGGTAGGCATCGCACACTGCTATGTACAGGCTGGTTCTATATTTTAGTGGTTGGTAAGGTGGGATTAGAGTCTGCATGCTCTCCAACACTTAATTGGAGCATTATGCCGACCCTTTTGCAGTGTGTGTATCAACTCATATGGTCGTCATGATGCATGAATGTAGCATCATGATGACCGATGGGTATGATGCATTAATGCATTAGTGCTCCTTCAAGGGATGTAATGGTTGGTGAGTTGGGATGTAGTGGTTCAGGTTGGTGAGTTGATGCATTTGATGCATGGCCATCAAAATTTATATGATGCCAAACTATAGTCCATGCCTGATTACTTGTCACTTGTACATATAATAACTGCAACCTATAGTCCATACTGAACACATGTAAACAGATGCATTTCCCTTGGACTATGGGCAGAAGGAGGGGTCAGCTAGTGCTGGAGGAATGGATAGGCTTGTAGATTACTGCCGGTGGGGGACCCATTCATATTTTTGAGATACAGAACCTTTAATATTATATAGGATTATGCAGTAATTTGTCACATTATTCCCCATATTCATATCCAAAAGTTGACAGATTTTTTCATAACTTCCCGAGCACTTAGATTATAAGCATATCTTTGTAATGAATGAAGTATCAACATATAGTCCAAGTGGTAACAGATTTGACTCTATATCAAGAGATCTTGGGTTCTATTTTATGCCAGGGAATGTAAGAACATCTGTGAGCCAGCAAGCAGAAATTAGGGTTCCTGCAGGAATTAGTACCTGTTTTAGCCACCAGGGGGCACTACTATGGGCTAGAATAGGAAAAATATGCCTAAAACTGCTATAGGCTACTTTTTTATGGACAATCCAATGATTTTTTTTTATAAAACATTCTATTTTTGGGGGAAAGGGTCCATATTTGGTATTAAAATAAATGTTTTTGGGCCAAAATAGGCATTTTTGTTGATTTCTGTTGCCATGGAAACATTATTTTCATTCTAAATAAGAAAATCGATGATCCCATCTGAAGGAACATTTCATAAGGTCCACTATGGTGTAAACAGAATGAAAATACCATTTCTACATCGAAAGTTATGGGCAAAAGAATGAAAATTTATGCTTATTTAGCTAATTAGCATAAATTATGCTAATTACAGTTGTATCTCATGACCAATGGGACTTATGGCTTATTGACATTCACAAAATGGTCATACCTACCCATATTTAGCAAGCCATTCCTCCAAAACTAACAGGAGTATCTTCTCATGCAATATATCACTGTAAAGCTAGTGATCTGAATTTTAAAGACTTCTAGCATGGAGCACCCTTTCTCCTTGCCTCTACACATCTATACAAATATTTTGGGAACATTTTCTTTTTTTTAATTTGGCTACCATAAAACGTTTTTTAATGTTTGTCGACATTTTTTCATCATCCAATTGATGTTTCTGGGACAAACCCCCTCTCTATCAAACGGTTTTTACTAACCCTGTTATTAAGCTATACTATCATAGAATGTGTTTGTCTGAAATATAGACAGATTGCAACCCCTCTTTTCCCTCTCCTGCAAAACTTGAAATATATGCAGATACAACCTTGTTGCACTGAGGCAACGACATATGGATGAAAATCAATATGAAAAGCAAATGCTGTCATTCACTGTTAGTATCAAAGACACACAATAACAATCTATTATCCAATAATTTGTAATACACTAATGAGGTTTTTTATATAGAAGTCATTCTACCCAATTTACAAATTGATATTCATGTAGTAGATTAATTTGTTATCATTCCATAATAAAACTGATTTAAACTAAAACTTTCCCAAAAATATTATTTAGATGACTTGTTTTAAGATAAGTGGAATTTTTATCAGTGGTCTCATGCATTGGTCATTTGAATTTGTGTAGAAAAGTAATTTTTGTTTAATTTAAATTTATTTTGAATACTTTGCAAATTTTGAGGGGCCCAGATAAACTTCCTTTATAATTGAGGCTGGTGCCCCTTTTCCTATGCCCCTGATTCATGTTCCACTTGAAATAACTACTACCCAAACATTCACTTTAACTCATGGGCATGTACTTTTGTTTTCTTTATGCAGGTAGTCAACTGCAACACAGGAGCTTGATGAAATCTGCTAGATAGCACATATTAAGAGAGGTACTCCAGAGAAGAGGGCTGGCTGAAAAACAGCACAGTGGTGCCACCCATATGATATTTTTATTGCTGTCATAGATGTTCTGTCAGAAATAAGATACATTAAGTATGGCTATTTAGGTAAACCAAACTTTGAGAGGCTTGCATTGTTGATTCCTGGATTCATCATGCCTTTTTTTGGTAGATTTGAATAAAAAGATTCAGACATGCAGTCTTGAATTCTAAACAAAAGAAAATGTAGTTACAATACCCTGTCTATAAGGTGCACCCCACATTTAAGGCACACCCAGACCTTTCTAATATGATAAAAGGATATGTAAATGTTGTATATTTTATTCTAATCAATGGATCTTCAAAATTCAAGAACCAATAGCCATCCCAGTGCTTCCTTCACCCACCTTTACCACTGAATGTGGATGGGGGAATATTGCAGAGATTTTGGGGGAAAATTTACTCCCAGAGAGAAAATGTACTCCCAGTTTTGCTGCATCTAGAAGATGCACCAAAGGGTAATTCTTGCATGTAAGACATGCCATATACATGGTGTATTACAGTATAATATTGCAAAGGCATTTTATGCTATGTTCCTGCCCCCTGGTGGCCAAGACTAGAACTTCAAATCCTCTATGTAAGAATGTATGGTAGTAATAGCAGTGTAGATGTAAGGGTAAATGGTTTTCCATGTTAAAAATCAATTATCAAATTGAGATCACACCTTTCAGTGTTATATTGCATAAGAAAATACTCCTGATAGTTTGATAGAAATAGCTTGCTAGATATGAACCCATGAGTATTTATAACCATATCCCCAATCTCAATATGTTCTAGCTCTATTTGGCCTTGAAATACATCCATTTATTTCTTAATAACTTCTGGTGTAATAATGGTATGTTCTTTCTGCCTTCACCATAGTAAACCATGGAACTTTCCCACAAATGGGTTCCTTGATTTTCTTTTGCTCCTTTGTGCTCCCTTGTGCTCCCTTGTGGCAAAATTAGGAAATAAATCTAGCACGGGCTAGGCACCAATCCTGTTTACCTGTTCGAGACTATATGTGTGATGAAAAACCTGAATATTTTCATTGCGGTGGAGCTTACTCTATTCAATATGCTGATGCTGGCTTTTTTAAGGTAGATGGCTCTAATGCCAATCATGTTCTCTGTGCAGGTTTCTGCACATGTGTACTTCTCTATGGCTAGTGAACGACTATACAAAATCATAGCAGGCCCATGAAGCTGAGGTGAACTCTCAACCTTCTGTGTCTACACCAGGCACACTAACTAGTTAGGCCACAAAGCCAGCTGGCTGTGTGGGGGTTTATGAGCAGTATTTAGCCTGCATGATGTAATTCTATTATTTTCAGGAGATTTTCAATGTGGAAAAACGATTCAAAAGTGCATGAGACCACATGATGGTAATATATTTTCTGGGTACAGAAAGTTGATGAAAATATTCTGGGAAAGTAAGCCAAAAAATTAGCTACTCTTTAATGAGATTCCATGCAAATTATGGCAAAACACTGTATAACCCTATGGTAGATTCATAGATAAATATCTCATAAACTAGCATGGGACCCTATGTTAGTTTATAAGACTGCTTTCTTTGTACTATTAGAAAGAGAAAGTAATTACAAACATGGTGAAAATCTGGCGAAAATTTAGCTACTTTTAGCCTATGGGCGCCATCCACCTTCCCCATTTATTGCCCCCATTCTAGATGTATTTATTACCCAAATAAAGGCTCAAATCAAAATATAAGTCAATGTGTCTAGTTTTGTGTGAATCTCTATATTGCTCAGAATCTATCAATCGAAATGATGGCATTTCAAGGCTAGATCTACATCAAAGACAAATACAATGAGGAAAGTCTCATCATAGGAATACAAACTATCGATTTCAAATCTTAAATTGAGGTTAGAAGTGGGGGTTATTTGCAAAAGTATTTTCAATATTCCCGTGATATCACGTGAATTTACTGTCATTTCACGTGATCCCGGGATATCACGTGAATTTCTGCTCACAGAATCCCGTGAATTCACGTGTAAAATTCACGGGAATTCACGAGAACGACACCAGTTCAACACGTGATTTTACTGGTGAATTCACGTGAATTTGTTTCAAGGGATAGTAGGTCTAATCGTGTCTACATTCTCAAATTACTCTGATGTTCATATATATTCATATTGCAGCATTTGTCCTATATTTCTACCTGGTATATTCTGAATTACAGTCTAATACTATAAATTATGTGCTAACTTTATTGGAGTGAATTTAAAACTGCAACATGATTCAAACCCAGCTAGCACCTTATGTAAAAAAGACATTCAATACTCGTCATATTCACATTATTACGTGAAACAGACCAGATAATTATGTTATTAGGAGGTAAAGATTATTACCAGTTGATTACATGATGAATTTACTAGATGTTGATGTAAAAGATACATCCTATATGGGATGTAAAAAAGACATGTCCTATTTGATGTCATATATAATCATGTCTTTATCTGGTGCAATCATACACATCATATGCTGTCATAAATATGCTATGATATTAAAAATGTTAAAAAGATGTGCACCAATTGATATCAATAATACATCTCATAGTAGTTATTTTGCAATGTAATATAGTGACACATGAGTGATGTCAAAATTACATCTTGATCTGGTTAAACTTGGGACATTACAGAATTACATCTATTTCATTTTTCTATGCTCTTGAGAAAAGTGATGTTTTACCAGCAATACTACAAATACTTGTTTATTGAATAAATCAATCATAGTAAATATTAAATGAGATATTTATGTCATTATGATGTGAATTCAAAGCTGTTGTATTCTTGTAACAATATGACATCAGTGATATGTCACGATTATATCCCCTAGATAGTTCTGGTATCAGACACAAGGGATCTCATCTAGCATTTTACTCACTACCTGATCTGCATTACCACATTCCCCAATAAATAGTTGGATCAAAGTGAACCAACCGCCTGCAGTTATTGGAATAAACTGAAAGAAAGGTCTTCTTCAATATGTACTCTGTTGTTTCTGTGACATTCAAAGAAGAAATAATGACTAAACAAGCAATGCACATGATAGGCACATCTTTTAGGCCTTAAGAAAATATATAAGAACAAATATTGACTTCAAGTAGACATCACACCCCAGCCTCTGGGCTAGGTGCAGTGCCCTCTCTATGGATATAGAATACCTGTGAATACCGTTCAATAAACAGGTATTTTATGCATATCCTGTGCAGAGTGTCCATGAAGGATGCGATATTCGCATCTAATAGACATAATATTCTTATGTCTTGGGATATCTCGCATTGAGGTATCCTATCTGACTATAATTTGTGGTCAGTATTGCCATTGCAATAGTATCTTTTATGTAATGATTCCATCTTTATATCATGTCACATTTGCATAGTTGCACTGATGTGGAAATTACATCTATGAGTAACATCTTATTTATGACATAAACCATAGTCAGCTTACGTGTCAAGATTAACATCATTTTGATGAGTTTCAAGTACATAATATTGATGTATGATAAAAAAATTGCAAAGACATCTCATAGTGACGTGAAAACGTCTTGCACATACGATGGGTTTTTTCCACAAAATTCGTGCGATAATATGATGTATGTCAGGATCAGCATAAGATGTAAAAATGACGTGATTTACTACAAGTTTTGCTAGCTGGGAAACCCATGATGACCATAATCTCAAACTGCAGCATTTGATAACTTATCATCAGCTAATAATGATGTTACACAGTTGCTAAAATATGGACCTTCTAATAAGAGAATGTTGGCTTCCCATTGAGCATTAATGAAACCCCTGATTCCGAGGTCCCATATGTATTATATTTGCTTCATACTATAAGACAAAATACATATAATCAATTAGCCTGATTTTCTACGATATAATTTCTATGATAGATCTTGCTTGTAAGTCTGACACTTCCTTTCTCTTGATGATGTTATAGGCTTTTTATATATGAACAATATGGTGCTGCATAGGGAATAGTCCGACGAAGATAAAAGGGACACTGTAGATTCTAGGGTCGGAAGGTCGGATTTTTTTTTTTTTTTTTTTTTTAAATTTGCTTTTGTATAGAAATACATCTCCTTGTCTTCCCACAACTATATATCTCTTAACATAGATAATGTTTCTTCTAGTACCACATACATGAAGGTGGCTAGTGTGTTCTTCATATTATCTCTATGACCTTCATAGTCTCGGTAGAAAATGATTCTTCACAAATGTAGATATATAAGCCGTTCTGACTTAACTTAAGACAGTGGTAATCTTTTAAAGAAAACATACTAATTCTGCCTTATTTCAATTAAAACCTCCCCACTATGTTCAATGTAGGATTGTCTGTTGTTACACTGTAATGCATGTTGCTGTAAAGCTATGAGACTCCTGTGTTAACATAAACAGGGCACATGGTGACCGTCTTGTCCCAGACCTAGCCATACCATACAGATCAATGTGCAATATATGGAACTTGGTGAGGGGGGTCTAGACATTGATTTGCCAACCTGCCTGAGGCACTGCAAGTCTCGAACATCCTTTATCATTGTACAAGCTACAGTTTACCTACATTCCAGACCCCATGTTCCCTTTAGGACAATACATGTGTTTATAGGAAGCTCGGAAACAGAATACTGCCGCAATGGGCTGTTTAAGCACCTGTGTCTGAAACAACACTGCTGCGCTTCAAATAAGTGCTGGAGGTATGGAGTTATGAAATTAATGAGTTAGATTGATATTAATGAGTGTTCAGGTGCTTATACATGCCGCTTAGTGGTGAATTAATGTAGAACTTTCTTGTTGTGACAGCACTCTACTGAGAAGTCTGATAGGTAGCCCTCTATCTTTAATATTCATGTAGCCAGTCTTCTCCTGTTGTCATAATAGTGCTCTGTTATTGCTGCATCAGGTTATGTCATTTCGGTAAGGCATTTAAACCTGACCTTTTTATGAAACAACCCAGATTCAGCAGCCTCAAATTAGGTATCATTGGGGTATCTCAGCCATTGTACAGCATTACCTACAGTGGCTGATAGGACATAATGTCCTTCCAGAAGCAGTTCATATTATGAACACATATAGCGAATTTACTCATTACTCTTGTACATCTCAGTCATGGTTCTAGTCAATGCAAGAAGGCAGTCCTTTGCATGTATAACACACAGTACCAAGGGTGTCTTACTGATCGTTAATGCCTTGTCTTGCCTCCCTCCATGCATCTCCCCTTAGATACATAACTAGGTCTTTATCCATACTCTTAATATGTGCAGATGTGTGGCCATAAATCTACATCCACATTTGTCATTATATCAGGGCCTCCTTCTACCATACCAGTACTGTGGTAATAAGTCTGCGAGTAATATCTTCAGATTTTGAGGGAGTGACTAAGAGAGGAAGGGAGAGACAGACATGCTAATAAGAGAGACAAAGAGAGAGCGAAAGAGGCAGCAGCAGAGAAGTGAGTATTGGCTGTGATCTCACCAAGGGGTGGAAAAACTGCATACTTTCAGCCCAAAATCGACACTGTGCAACAACTGTGGATCTGGTTTATGGGGATAGATCAAACAGTATGCCCTCAACATGTGCGCAAACTTGAGTCATTCTCCATGCAGAGGTTGTGGAGAGAAGGGTAGGAAAGTGTCAGTCACTGTAGTCCCATGTCTGCTTTGAGCCCATGGGGTTGCAATGTGTCAGCAATGTTCCATGTCTGCTTTGAGCCTACTGTCTGTACCAATATAGTGGCCCCAAGAGTGACCTACCCTTTACTATATATAGCTTCATTCTACCCTGGCTCTATATTTAGATCCAGTTCTGGCCCTTAGCCCTCAATGCATGCGCACCAGTCTATAGCTTTGGGACATTTTAATCAACCTCCTCACTCTTCCTCTGTATACTATTTAAGAGATAAGGACAGGAAATTTGCTTCCGGGACTTCCTGCCTACCCCACACCTCTCATCTGCCCCTCGCCTCCCCTCACAGGACCCCAGGTCTCCCATTTGGGATTTTATGTCTCTCCTACTATATCTCCATAAGCTCTGCAGTGTTGTCATGGCAACCGTATCTAATAGTAAACATGGGTGGTATTGGTGAGGAAGATGCATAGAGCAGTTATACAGAGAGCAGGGACAATGTAATAGCTGCTATGGTAACATAAGGTACATTCTGCCTCACAGACATAGAAGGTGAATAATTGTGACCTCTCAGAATGTAATACCTATGTTCAGTGCTAGAAAATCTTTTTTTTTTATCAAAATGTAAGAGAACCCCAATAATCACCCTCATAGAGCCTTGAGTAAGCAACAAACAGGTCGATGGTCATATACATTTTGGATATAACCTGAAGAAGGTGATCTGATGTACATCATGGTATAATAAAGCATACAAAATTGAAATCTGTTATCTAGTTGTGTCTATTATCATCAAATCATTTCCTATTATAAACAGATGTACATATGACATCAGGTTATACATAAACATTACAATAGTCCATTTAGACAAACCGTCCATGTACTGTGCTACTTCTAGGCCTATACATTGCAGCGTATCAAGACATAGGTAGCAGGACTACTCTGTGGCAGCAATGCCCTTCAGCGGTTGCCATCACTTAATTACCTAGCTCCCTGCTACTGACTTCTCTCTCCTCCAGGAACCCAGGACTCATCCAGAGTATGAGGTAATGCACATTGACAGCACAGTGGTACCTTCACCTTCCTGCAGCCTCTACATTGATTATTAAAATGATACATTAGCACTTAAACATCCATGTGATGCCATCAGCTTCATTTTCCTTGGTTGTCAAGATGCAATGATCACTGATGATGTCGTGCTGGTGAATGTTTTGCCAGCACTGCATTCATCATGCCATCCTTTTGTAACTCACTCTAGAAAAATGTTGAATGGTGAACTTCTTTTGATGGCTTACGCTCGCATATTGATGATATTACATAGTTGCTAAAGTATCAGTTACATGTAATAAAGGTGTACAATATTGAATTTGTTAAAAGAGAATGTTGGCTTGCCATTGAGCATTGATGAAGCCCCAGCTCCCATGTATATTACATAGGCCTATACTTATACTATAAAAGAAAAAATACATATAATCAATTAGACAATGGTTATGTTTTACTCTAGAGTCTCTATGAAAGATCTTGCCTGTAAGTCTAATATGTCCTTTCACATGATGATATATGCTCTTCGATCATATCTGAACAATATGGTACCCCATTGGGAATAGTCCCACAAAGATAAAAGAGACAGTATCTTCTTGTTTTCTGCCACTGAATATCTCTGAAGGCAGATAATGTCTCTCCTAGCACCACATACAATAAAGAGGCCAGTGTGCTTGTCATATCTCTATGACCTTCATAGTCTGGGAAGAAAATGTTTCTTCGCAAATGGAGAAATGTAACTGTTGCAGGGATTATGTTCTTGCCTTAAAATTATCAATGGTAAAATGGTAACTCCCCTACCATAATAATATAAACAGATCTTTCCCGTAACTTTCCTGGTTCATTTTCTACATGTCAAATGTACAAGAAGGTATAATGGATCACTAGCCTTGATCTACGAGTGCATTAGCCAAGGCTATGATGAACTTTGATGTATGTTTCAGATATATATCATCCTACATTTCTGTTCATTTCATGTAACCAACATAATCCTAGGTCAGTGGTTATAATTTAAAGTAAACAGACCAATTCTGCCATAGTCTTTAAAAATGACTAAAACCTTCTCGCCCACAATGTTTAAAGTAGGATTATCTGTTGTTACACTGTAAATCAGTGAGACTCTTGTGTTATCATATATGGGGCAGATGGTAACCATCTCGTCCCAGACTTAGCCATACCATACAAATTAATGTGCAATGTATGGGACTTAGTGAATGGGTCTGGACATTGATTTGCCAATCTGCTTGAGGCACTGCAAGTCTCAAACACCCTTTAGCATCATACAAGCTACACTTTGCCTACATCCCAGACCCCAATCCCTATAGAACAATACATGTATAAGTAGCTCAGAAACTGAATACTACCGTAACTGGCTGTTTAAGCACCCATGTCTAAAAGAAACACTGCTGCTCTTGAATAAGCACTAGAGGTATGAGGTTATGAAATTACGGTAAGCACTAAAATGTGAAATAAGCGCTTGTCTCATGTTGATGCTAATGAGCGCCCAGGTGATAATACGGGCCACTATGGTAGACCTGTTAGTGGTGAAAATAATATAGGACTTTCTGGTTGTGACAGCTCTTTACAGAGTAGTCTGATAGGTAGTTCTCTGTGTAAAATATTCATATTGGCAGTATTCTCTTGTTACGTTGTCAATGTAGAATATTGCTGTGTGATTGCTAGATAAAGTCTCAGAATCCATGATGTAAGAATCCCTCAGAAGGGTGGATCACAGAACTAAAAGAAACACGATTTTATAGATGCCACCTTTGGGTTGTGTTAATGTGAGTGAAAGATTTATGTTATTATTCATGAGAAAAGATATAAAAAATATTATTGATTTGTCTTATTTGTTTTTTATGTACAGTGGATATTTGTAACTAACACAGTGTGTTGATTTAAATCTCCAATACATATCCTCTCTACCATGTAACTATAAGACTGAATATCTGCACACACAAGGCACAACTCTCATATAAGGTGCAGTCAGGGCCAATTTTGGTCATTTCAGTATTGAGTGAAATTTCTGTCAATAAGGACACTATATGACTTTGAGAAGATTCTAGAAGGCACAGCAATGCTTTATTTTGCTACTTAAGGCTTTATTCTTGCCCTTTGAAGAACCACATCAACCACTGGTTCAGAACCCGTTGCTACTACAGGCTGACATTAACTGGCCTTGCACCCTCTGTAATTACCGTCCAGTGTAGTGCCAATTAACCCTGCCAGCATCAACACAAGCTGCCATTTGTGACACATGTTTCTGCTCCCATCATACTTGCCCAGGAGGGTTTGTAGTTTAACCCTTCAAGGGCCACTGATGAATTGATACATGATGCCCATTGGCTGTGGTGATGCATGGATGCAACTGTGGTAAATCTACACACTTGGTTCCATTTATAAGTGACAGGTTGCAAGATAAATCCAAGACGAGAAGAGCAGTGCATTGATACATCATGACAGCAAATTAAAAGAATATGTAATATGGTTCACGGTTGATTTGGACCCAGTTCACAAGGAAAACAGCTAAATTAAGTCACTTAACTAAGTCACTTAATTTATTTCACTTCACATTGAGTTCACAAGCTTCAACTGTGGTACTGAGCTAAGTAGTTTCATTAATTTATTTAACAAAAAGTAAAAGAAAGATTTGATGTATTTTAAATGATAAAATGGATAGCAATATAGGGATATGAAAATATAATATTTCTATGTATTTGTGTGTGAATTATCCACATGGTGCAAGTTCAAATCTTTACATGCATTTTAAACAGCTAACAGCATTAAGTTACTTGTGACACTAAAAATAATCTCTTACAACAGTAGTGCACAAATACAGGTTTTCAGCAATTGATGAAAGATTTTAGAATTAGCTTAACCTTAAGTCATGTCAATGAGGTGACCTAAACATTTAGCTATCTAATTCACTTAATGTGAGCTTGTGAACTGGAATTGGCTAACTTGCTTAAGCTACTAAACTATCAAAATGACTTAATGTGTGCTTGTGAACCATAATTAGCTAACTTGCTAAAGCTAATTGCAAGAAATTTTGATGCTTGTGAACTGGGCCCTGGTTTCACCATCCTTTAATCAAAGCAAACACACCCTATAATGTTATTATGTTTCTTGGCATAGAAAGTATACATCTCACATTCCTGCTTTTACTGTAAACTACCCAGTACTTGAATCTATGCTCATCATAAGGGTGGCATGTCTTACATGTTTGTGTACATAGCATAAATACTGAGCAAGATGGACAGGGGGAAAATGTATTAAAGGCAATTTGAAGAGAGATAAGGGAATTGATACTGGCCATGTTATGAGGGAAAATGTAAACAATAGCAAACACATGGCAATGCAAAGTCACCTATACACTGAATCTTTTACATATTTCACATTTTTGTTCCCAAGGCTTTTAGCTGCTTCCACAAGCTCAGCGTAATCTCTAAACCAAAGATATTACAACTGGACTTTGTCTTTAAGCCAGGCAGTCGGATCATGAAGGATATAATCTGAAGGGGGCGGGGTGACCTTCATTTGAGAATAAGACTTGTGTTATTAGTTAATCAATAATCTAGAGCTGGCGAGTAAGAAGCCATCCCATGTAATTCCAATGTGGAAGAAACAAAATGACAACAGCCTTTTGTGGCTGGATAACATTGGAATGAAAATGCAAAAATGCTTGTGAACAAGCACGCCCTGGTTAGAATTAAATGTCAACTTCATCAAGTGATTAAGATTTTATTGTTAATTTGTGACAGCAGTCAAACCAATAGATACAGGTTATAAATAATGCATGGCTTGGCTAGAGAGAAATTCTAAGCCATAGTAAGGTTTATCCTGCAGCTATTTAATCAGGGAAAGCACATAATGATATATCCAGCACTGCTAATGCATGTTTCCAAATTAGTGCAGGTTGGTGTACTGATAGGGGTGTACCACATTTATATCTTAGGTTAAACCCCCAAAACTGATTATCCAAAAGTCAAATGCCAACCAAATCAGATTCTGTCCCTCAATGACACCAAAATATAAGCCTTTAAATCAGTTAGGCCCAAAGAATGGTGGATTTACAGGTTATTCAACCTCCCTCCTGCCTACCTTTCTCCTTCCATTTTGAAAAAAATGTAGTTCAGTAGAGCCATTTTTAGGTTGCTAACTAGATATCACATATCAGTGGAAGTTTGAGATCTTAGGTAAAAAGAAATTAATGAATTGAAATGAAATGGCTAAACTACACTTTAAAAGAACATAATACCTGAAACACAATTGCTTGCTTGATCAAATATTAGCCTAGTTTATTCCCCAGGGTTCAACCGAATAAATCTAGATCTATCATTTCAGGAGATTCTGGCAGGAAATGGAATAATCATGGGACCACTATAAAGCAGTGGGCCTCCTGAGTTATCATATACATAGCAGATGCCAACCCTTCCATCCCAGACCTAGCCATACCATACAGATCAATATATGATGTATGGGACTTAGTGTGGGGATAAGACATCGATTTGTTAGCCTGCTTGGGGCACTGCAGGTCTCAGACTCCCCTTTAGCTACAGTCTCCTTTCAAGATACACCATTGTACCAGCCACAATTTATACCCTGTTACCTATATATATGAGAGTACATACCATGAATACTTTCATAAATCTAGGGATGTTCAAGTGGGAGACAATGACACAGCACTGGTGTATAAGCAGCAAAGGCTGTCTTACTGAACAGTGTGAAGGACAACCTTTCATCGAAAATAGATCTAGCATGGCTTGCCTTCCTTATAAAAATAATTATACTTATCACTTATAGGTGGGAGCTGTAAATCTTTAGAAAGAACAACAAGCTCAATTGGAAACCTTTCTTGTAATCCATATCCATGCTTGTTGTAACAGAAATAATTACAGGATTTACCTATACTGTTGCACCTCAAATATACAATACTGAATTGAATTGATATATGATGCATCCTTACCTAACTAGGCACATGTCGGGAAAATGGATTTCAGGGTTATGCTGTGCTCACAGAGAGTACATAAAGAGCTTCAGAATACTTTTCATTTCATTAAGATATCTTTATTTGTCAATTTTTGCTGAATTTTCAAAATTATAAATTAGCCATCATACGTTCCGAGAAATAGTGCTCCAAACATAGGCCTTTTTATTATTGTATACTCATACACAAAGTGTGGGAGGCATCATTGTATCAGTGTCTAGTCTGTATGACATGTACCAACTATATGCCAAGTAAACCTAGTACAAGTAGAAAAGTAGCAGATCCATATTATGTCACTGCCTCTGCTAATTTTCTACTTGATTTTAAAGAGAAATCGCACTCTGTTATCATTATTATAAAGCTATACATCGATATAGTCAAGACAATGTTAGAATAGTAATTTATTCCTGTGAACCATGGGAATACACTTACACTGTCAACTTAGGTTCCTGATATGCTATCCCGTACCTCTAAATAGGTAATCTTGACCTCTGTCAGCTATCTATAATCTGGCATCTACTGACCTTTGACCCTTAACCACTGGCATCCAGTGTGAGTGAGTGAGTAATAGGTGTTTAACGCCATTTCGACAGCTAAGGTCATATTCATGGCGAGAACGTCATTACACAATTTCACAGAGGAATGTGCCGGTGCCCGTGCATATGTGCACCACACACATCCGAGGGGATAGGAAAGAGGAGAAATAGACCCTTTTAAGTGGGCTAGGGAAGCCCAAACATCCAGTGTATAGAGCCAATTAACCCATGCCAGGATAAACATCACCTACCACCTGTGACATGTGTTTATGTGGCCGGGATGCCAGCTCAGATTATACTTACTTTAACCTGGATAAGCCATCATGAAGAGAAAGCTCACCCTATGGACATGGCCTATGGGTGTCTGCCAGCAATACTTATATATGAGGGATATGAAGGAAGCACATCCTCCGCCTCATATTATTGTGAGCTGCAATGAGCAGTACCATAAAACCCCGGTCATAAGCCGGATTTCTTTTTCTATATTTGACTAAAATCAGCTTCTAAATCCCCCCCCCCCAACTCTACCCCTGGCTTATGACCGGGGTTTTAATACAATAGATTAAAGAGAAAATTGGGAATATTTGGCCCTAAAATCGGCTTATAGGATTTCCCTGAACTCACCCCCCAGCTTATGACCGGGGCCGGCTTATGACCGGGGCCAGCTTATGATCAGGGTTAAACTAATCCTTAAGCAGACCCCAGGAGGCAGATATTCTCGGCTGATATGATCTTCTCATAATCTTTTGGTAAAATGATCTTGAAGCAAGACACTCCTATTCATGCAAGTCATAAACATGAAAGCAAAGATGACTTTCATGTGAGAGTTTCAAGTGTCCAAAACTTTTGTTACAAAGGAATCGATACATTGATTAGAATTTAATCCAAACAGAGAAAAGAAATCACATGAAGCTCCCATGTAGAAGAAACAAACTGGCAACAGCCTTGTGTGACTGGACAACACTGAGATGCAAGAACCTAAAGGGTTGAAATCAAATATACTTGCACTTTAAAACTAACCACTCATAGCTCAATGCCCATTATTTGTATAGGTATTGAATTATTATATGCAGATTCTGTTGATGATTGAAAGGAGTTATTCACCTCTCTTTATTCATGGAGTTTATGCAAAGAGTGACAGTCGGAAATTCCACAACCGAAATGAATAAATCTATTGCACACTTTCATGATTTCTGATGGCTGATATTTCGCACTATATTACATGTATAAGGGGCTATCTTAGTGTATAAGCCATGCCTTATATTTGAAGTGCTGCAGTAATCTTTTTCTTGCTAAGTATATTATATAAACATAGGCTAATATAAATATTTCCATGCCTTCCTTGTTGAATTCATACCTTCGTGCCTGTCTCTGGTGATTCCTGATTTAAGGGGTAAATTCCATTATTGACATTTACCAGAATATCCTCAACCTCCAGTATGTTCTAATCTCACCATCACAATTTCTTTCGTGTCAGTTTGTTCAACACTGGAGATACTCAATAATAGGGCACACAGATCATTGATACACTGCAAAAAAGGTGTTTAGATCCTAAACACAATTCTAAACATAATTTTGCAACGTTTTTGTAAACACAATATCTTCCTAAACACATGTAAAGTGCTTAGAAAGGTGACATGTTTAGCTATAATGTGTTTACATTATTAAGTGTTTATGTTCATTTTCTTTCACCGATTTGAGGAATTTCACTTCGATATTGGGATTTGTCTTTAAAATTAGAGTTTTGTGTTTTAGGAATTGGCTTGTGAATGCATTTAGGTTGAGGACCCAATTCTATTCATGCCCACTTTCTGATAGCGATCAATACATGTATGTCAGTCTACAAGGACAATTATCTGTCCAAGTATTTCATCCACTTTGTATTGAATCCAAATCACATCGGTGGCAGGGCCCGGACTCACTGTCACATACAACAGAGAGACAGGGAGTATTCAGCTTCATGGATTCTTGTAATTCACAAAATTGGTTTCTAAGCACTGGCAGCTTCCTCATGGTGCACTGATAGCAATGATACATAGTTCAATTGCATTATCCTCTATTGTTAAAATTGTATAAATATTAAATTGTGTGAAACTGAAATTTAGGAGAATACTGCAACCTATTATGACCTAACAATAGCAGATGGCTGCATGTAGAAGGTCCATTATAGTATACAGCTGCCATCTGGTGGATATCTTATATCTAAACACCTAGAAATATAAATGTTTAAAAGCTAAACACACACTTTTCTGTCCATGTAAAGTCTAAACATCGGAACATGTTCAGCACAACTGTTTAGGTGTTTAGAATATATATGTTTAAATCCTAAACACATGGTGAACTAAACACCTGATGAACCAAAATGATTAGATTTTAAACGTGTTTAGACCTAAACATGTTTAAAACCTAAACACCATTTTTGCAGTGTAAGATATGCAGGCTACTTGCCCAGGTTGAACGCATAATTGCATAAGGGAGCACATGATTTTTCATACTTAAAATAGCACAACAATAGGCTTTGCAGCAGATTTGGATCCCATCCTGTATACTCCCCTCCCCCCGTCCTCCTCCCTTAGCTTCTCATGAACAAACATGCCTGTGAAATCCCCCTGACCCAGACACAGGATGAATTTATTTTCTCATTTGCCTTTTACAGGATTGCACTGCCGACAGGCAGGCTGCTGAGGTCCACCAGTGGGACACCCTATTGATTGTTTATCATCTAAGGGCTGCACAGTGCATTAATAATTATCACAGGTCTTTATAATGCATGAATGGTGTGTAACTCACAAGTATTGTTTTTATTTGGAGTTGCTTGCCATGCAGCGGCCAGGAGTGTAGCGACCATAGCAACTCCATAATGTTTTCGGTTTTGCCCCTGGGCGCCTATGACGTCAGTAGTGATGTCACACAGCCCCAGTGACGTCACGCAACTGCGCGCTGTTGCGTAGCAACATCGTTAGCCATGGCTTCGGCCATGGATAGGGGTGGAAACTCCTATCCATGGTCCTTGCCAGATTTTTGTATAATGCTGACCCACATGCTCAAGGGCTGGCATAATGCTTCGACACAGTTCTGATGAGCAGACTTATGAATCCATGTGTCATAAAGAGTCAATTTCTGGCTGGCGATATTGTCTTTAATGCTTGCATGATGTTGCAGCCATACATCAACAGGTCTTGTGTCAAAAAAAGTTTTGTATATATTATTCTTATTCAATCACACTCCTTTTACATTCATGATTCATTAGGTATCAGGGAAACATTATAAGAGGGTCCTGTATGACAATCTACCTTCATGCTATAGGGAGTAAAGTCTCATTAATCTCATTGAGGTTTTTCCTACCACCTCATCTTCTTCCCCTATCTCTATGGTCCCCATTGTAGGAATGTCATCCTCATCCACCACTGGGCTGGGAATAATGGCCATAGGATACCATACTCTCTCAAAGGGTTCAAGCCATTTAGTTGTAGTCTGCATACCCATGGTCAGGCTATGATACAGAGCCTTAAAGTCACTTTCGAAAAGGTTGCAATGATGGTTTAATTCAATGCTTAACTATATAATTACATTTATGCTTGTATGTTTGAATTTACTGTTATAATTTTTCTTCACATTTTCTCCAACATAAACTGCAATGACAACTAAACTTTTGATTTCCAGGTGAGTAAACATGCTGTCCATTTTGAAGCCTTGATGAGGGTCATTCTTCCTGGAAAGGTAATATGGTATTAACTGTGTATAGCCCCTGTACATTGATTCTTCCATTCTCTTCATATAACAACAATGTTTATGGGGTAGCATTTTTAGTTGATTTGGGAAGTAGTATACTGAATGATGTTTTTGTATCAGGCACATCATGGTGTGGGGTGCCTCTCATAGATCACATTGTATGCATCAAGGAATTAAGGCTTAACAATGTAAGTGTAATGAGTCACCAGGAAATTCCCTATGCAAGATCATTTGATCTGTGTCACAATGAATTCTTGTGAATGTGACGTGACGGAGAATTAAATGCAATTAGACAACCTTTTCTGTATTTCATATCATCTGTACTAAGTAAGAGTCTACTCATGTACACTCCTAGAAGGCCTTGGCAAATGATTTTATTTTCCATGTCTCACCATAATGTATATACCTGTTAGATTCAGGACAGGATGCATTGTGGTACATTGTATAAAACTCCTACTGTAAGGCGATGGTAAACTGCCCTTGTACTAATAGATTTGGAGGGGAAATTACCCATAGTTATCATACAAGACAGGAAGTTACTGGATGTCTAAACTAATATGATGAAGAGTGATTCCCCCCTCCCTTTACCCTGGAGCTTATTTGGGACAGGCACTCATTCAAATCCCAGCGCTGCATCGTGACGATAGAGTTTACGTATAAACAGAAAAGCTACTGTGCATGCTCAGTGAGAGTCGACAGTGGAAAGTGCATCTGTGTCACACAGGTATTTTGGGAACATTATCCAGGAGGCTGTGCAGCTTGTCACGTGTTGCATTCCTGTCATACTCATCTCATTCAGGCAGGCCAATGCAGACAGTAACGGCCTCCCTGATTTGCTGAGCTACACCTTGTAGATGGCCAATCAGATTAGCAGAAGCTATTTTTTGCAGGGAGAAGACGCTCCCACAGCACACTGCCACCTGTTGACAATACATAGTACCTACAATGGCTGCTAGGACAGAATGTCCTTCTGGCATCAGCTTGTATTATGAACACATATCTATAGCCGATTTACTCATTCGTCCTATACTGTAGGTCTCAGTAATGGGTTTCTGGTGAATGCGAGAAGCTATCTGTGTACATACATGTAATAGGATTGAGAGTCTCACGTGGTTGTAATGACCCCCTCCACACATATCATCAGAGGTACATTGCTAGATCCCTTTCTGCACTCAACTAGTGGGCCCGCAGACTGACATCCAAATTTATGTCACAAGCCTGTTCTGTGGCTGCACTCTTATGTATTGATAACGCCAACCTGTAATATTGTGAAAACGTGAAAAGGAGGGTGAGAATATAGGAACAGACAGAGACGAAAATTAGACAAACATGAATAAGGGAGAGAAGAGAATGAAGAGGACGAGGGATCCTGGTTGCTTCAACTTGAACTGGAGGTGGGGATATGCCATTGATGGAATCAAAGTCGAGAAACATTGGCTATTGATAAAGGAATATATCAGTTTAATTTCATACTTTCATTCAGTAATTGACTGTCCTATTTTTGTAACTGCAATAGGTCTGGCTTACACAGCATGCTCGGCTAATATGCCATGTTTTAAAATATTATTTCCAAGGGCTTTTAAGGAACTGCAGCAGCCTTTACAAACGCAGTGTCCTTATAATACAATCTCCAAACAGAGTAAAGCTCAACTGGATGGATTCAAGGTTTTGGGAGAAATGCTCCTTTAGCCAGACAGTCTTAATTATGCCAGGTATTAACTAAAGGGCAGGGATGACTTTCATTTGAGAATTTTAATTGTTGAAGACTCGTGTTACGAGTTAATCAGCATTTTGTGGCTGGATAACATTGGACTGAGGGGACAAAAATGCCTATGAACAACACACCTAAGGTTAAAACTAAATTCCAATATGGACAACGTCAGTGAGTCATTAAGAAATTTTTGATATCTTAAAGCAATGAAATCAATAGATGAAAGTTTGCAAACAAGGGGTGTCTACTCTAGATAGAAATTCATAATACATAATACTTTTACCCTTAGATTTTTTAATCAGATGAAGTAAATGTACCATATTCATTTAATCTAGGGCAGGTTCTCAGATAGGCACATGTCTAGCATCAGCAAAGATCCATTAATATGCATTGATCCATACACTCATAATGTGTAATTCTAATGAACACAGATTTAGTATCAAGTCAGGGGAATGAGTCTTGCCATAATGAATGCATCCAGATCCAGTATACTCTGCTACTAGTATATGTTTCAGATGATTATAGCTCCTTATTGCCCCACCCTTGCTCTCACCAGAATGTGTGATATCCTCTTTTAGTAAAAAGGAAGCTTAACCCCACCCAGCACACATAGGCTTCAGTGTTAGTGCAAAACTTCTTTGGGATTGAACAAACTTTAATCAGCTTTACTCACATACGATTACATGAAATTGATGAACACCATTAACCATGATATTCCACTAACCGTGTACAACATAGGCTTTTGTCATGTCGCAGCACTTCGTAGTTTAACCACAGATTTTCACATGGGTAAGAAGGATACATTTAAACAGATCATCTTGCTACGTCGGTTAACATCTTTTTCCTTTCAATTTTATTATCGAGGACAAGTAATCTAGATTTTAAGTCATAACAATATTTACCAGAGGTCATGCATAATGATATTCTTAATTAGGCCAGGTTTGTTTACCTACCATATTTTCAATTACAATTGTTTGCAGGCACCCCTAGAATACTGAATGGTTCTCAACAATCAGGTATCGGACTTCCCTAGCCCACTTAAAAGGGTCTACTTCTCATCTTTCCTATCCCCTCAGGATGTATGTGGTGCACATATGCGCAGGCACTGACACATTCCTCTGTGAAATGTCTTTCTCACCATGAATATGACCTTAGTTGTCGGAATGGTGTTAAACATCTATTACTCACTCACTCACTCACTCACAATCAAGTTTCATTTGTCGGAAACACTTTAACCAATGGCCATTGGGACAATAGCTTTTTTTTTATTTTCCTTTACTATAAGTATTAGACTAACGCCTTTCAGCCGTGCTTGGACAAATCTGACTTCTCTCTAGAGGGAAAGAGGTTAGCTACTGAAGAGCTGTGGGCTTCTGGCTTATCATAAACATGGCAGATGGCATGCATCCTGTCCCAGACCTAGCTATATCAAACAGATCAATGTATGATGCATATAAGGGAGGTCTAGAAATTGATTTGGAAGCTGGCCTGAGGCACTGCAAGTCTCAAACACCCCTCCAGCTAGATTTTCCTTTAAAAGATCCAACACTGTAGAGGCTACAATTTACACACTCCCTGTTACCTATATGATGAACATACCATGAATAATTCCAGAAATCTTGGGATGTTTGAGTGGGGGAAAATGACACAGCAGTGGCAAATCAGCAGTAATGACCATCTGCTGAGCGGTCTGAGGACAACCTTTCATCTTGCATAGATCTAACATAGCTTGCGTTGCTTGAAAATCTGCTATAGTATGTTGTATAATGTTTAGCTGTAAGTCTTTAGGAAGTGTGACAAACTGGATCGGTAACTTTTCTTTCAATATGTCACTACCTCAGATATTTTCCAATTTAACCTCACAAAGAAATTACACTCTGTTATCATTAATATAACCTCATGCATACTACACTATTGTACTAGTTTGGGCATCCAATATAGTAATGATAGGGCATTTGTGAAAGAGTAGTATATATCATAAATTATTTTTGTCTGTCCCGTTAACGAGACCATATGGTTTTACGGCGAATGTGATAAAAACTGACCCCCTTAGAGGTAATGACTTGAATGAACCTTTTCATAAAGCAAGGATATAGGGCTATCGATAAAATGAAGTCTTGAAATGTAATGCTGAGTCTGTCATTCTAACCCCCTGACACCCATAGGTGGGACATTTGAGAATAATCCTATAGTGGAGATGATGGTAGGAATAGTGACTTATTCCTATGAGCCATGATAATAAACTGATAATGTTAACAAAGGTCTTGTGTGATATACTAACCCATACCTCTAAATAGGTAGCAGTTATCTCTAACCTCTGCATGCACTCATCTTTGACGTCAACTATTGGCAACCAGTGTAGAGCAAATTAACCCTGCCAGGATAAACATCACCCTACCACCTGTGACATGTGTTTGTGTGCCCCAGATGCCAGCTTAGAATATACTTAGTTTAATCTGGATTAGTCATCATGTAAAGCAAGCTCACTCTATGGGTGTCTGCCAGCAATACTAAGGTATGAGGGACGCACATCTTACATCTCCTATTACTGTGAGCTGCTCCGAGCTGTACCTCGGTTTTGGCTCATTTATGTAACGAGATCTCATCTAATCACCAGCCACGAATAAGCACCAGCAGTAAAGAGGATTTGAAATAATTTTGGGTCGTGAAGGCAGTATTCAAATAAGGACCAGTCTAATATCAGGGCAGGGGTTCAGGGTTATTAAAATCAATATGGGCCCTGGTTCTTAAGCAGGTCGTCCCAAAGGCACATCCATCCTCAAAGAAACACATAATGCATTAATGTGTCATACCTTTAAGCCAGCATCATTGAAGAATGCAGCCCTGGCAGAATTACGCATCATGCTGACCTAAGTGGTTGATATATACCTGAAGTGAAGGTTGGGCATGATGCACCGGCAGTGTTGGCGACTAGAATGTGGAGCACTGCAATGGTGTATTTCAATAATATTAATATCAATATGAAAAAAACAACAACATCAGCCTGGAGGCATCTTGTGGCCCTTTAAGGGTTACACCTGTAGGGACATTATCACAATAGGAAACTCATGCTAACCATCTGTGAATATCTTACTTTACATGTGGTCATAGTAATTGGGATTCCTAAAAGAGACATATTTGTAAGATATTTACAAAGTACGATCAGCTATTTTAGACTGACTGTCTGGCAGCAACCCCTTATAACCTTCTTAAAATAATCCTTAAACAGATAGTCTCAACCAATCATATCTTTGGGGAAATGACCTTCAAGTGAGACACTCCTAATCATGTTGGTCATGAACAGGAACATTCCTTTAAGTGAAAGTTTCAATTGTCCAAGAGTCATGTTACAAAACGATCGATAAATGAATAAAAGTTTAATCCAAACAAGAGTGAAGCCTGACAACAGCTTGTGTGACTGGACAACACTGAGTTGCAAGAGGAAAAAGGCTTGAAATCAAATACACTTGTAGTTCAGACCTAAACAATAAAAGCTCAAAATCCATTATGTATTGGTATTGAAATGGCAGACTCTGTTGATGATTGGAGCAACTAATTTAGCATGAAGTTTATGCCTAGATTCAGAGAGGTAGGCAGTCTAGAATTTCACATTCAATGTGAGAAAATTGATCATGCACCTCAATGATTTTGGATGTGCTGACGGTTCTAGACTTGTGTATAAGCCACACCTAATATGTGGGGTACCATGGCAAATCTTTTCTTCATAAGAAAACACATTAATCAATATAGTATAAACGTTGCGTCAGTCTAAGTCTACCTCATAAATGGGTGAAATGTGGCATTTCCTCATTGTATAAGTATTCAAATTCTCTTGAACAGACTCCAGAAACTCTAGGCAGAGCTGCTGCTGGCCATACAGGAGCCTGTCCCTTGTGACTCCATGATATAAAGAGTAAATACTATTATTGACATTTACCAGACTTATCCTAAACACCCAGTATGTTCTAATCTCACCATCACAATTTATCTTAAGTTAAATGAACTCTGGAGGTGCCCAGAACCACCTGAGCGGAGGCAAGAACCCAATTTTTCTGGCCTAAATGAGCGCAACAACGGCTTTTGCAGCAGCTTTGGAATCCCTCATGCATTCCTTCCCCTCTCCCCATCCTCCTCGCCTTCGACAACTTCCCCCAATCCTACCCATCCCCCGGGATTGACTTAGCTTCCCGCGAACAAACACGCCTGTGAAATCTCCCTGACCCAGACCAGGGATGAGCTGCTGATGTACATTTCATTTGCCTTTTACAGGATTGCACTGCAGGCAGGCAGGGCATTGAGGCCCACCAGGGGGACATCCTATTAACCGTTTACCATGTAAGGGCTGCACAGTGCATCAATAAACGATTCTTCAACACTGCATTGGTGCATCATTGACAACCTAGGAGTATGAACCTGGAGGCATCATGCAACCATTGAAGGGTTAACCATTATAATGTAGCGGGGTTGGGATGCTGCTTCCATTGCCTTTAGTACCACGCCAATATTGCTGTGGGTTGTTTTATGGTTTACACAGGACACCCTGGGGTACTGCTCTCAGACCTAGGCTTCCACAGCCACATGGCTCAGAACCTTACTGGATCATTTCTCTTCCTTGCCCTGGCTATATATTGAAATTGATACTTGGCCTATAGCAAAGAGATATGGGTCTGTAAACTGAGTGTAATTCATATATATATATATATATATATATATATATATATATATATATATATATATATATATATATATATATATATATATATAAGGTTATAAAAAGTTGGGGATTCCAGCTCAGAAGAACATATTGCATTTATAATCTATACATCCTAATTGGCTATACTGATTTGAGGTTCATGGGAAAAGGTTGAAAATACTAACTTGAGCCACAAACCTTTAACACATCTCTATCATCTCTGACCACACCCAAATAGAGAAACCTCACACCATTCATACTCATGCGCTAGCCCTATCACATTCCCACACCCACCCAGTCCCTATCCTCAGAGTACACATCCTCAATGGTCTCTTTAAATGACCTTCAACCCTCTATCACCACCAACCCTAGTCCTTACCCACACTCCTATTCAAATTGACTCTTGCCACCCTGGAGACCCCTTCCACCTGACCTACAGCGGTCACGTGGACACACCACGTGACCAGTGCCTCCAGTAGGTCACCTTGAGGTCAAGTTGTTCTCCAGCCCTTCTCCAGGCTCTGCAATGGAGGCATTTGTCTTCATGGTGATAGAGCCTTATTACCTCCTCTCCTACCCTCTCCATAGTCCTGTAAAGGCGACACAATGCCTCCTGTTTAATGTATCTTTGGTGTCATGATACCCCAATGTATTGCTGGAGAATCTACTTGGCTGAACTACACTCCAAGAAAAACCTACCAGGCATTCTTACTCTGTGAGCCGCCATAATTGATCATGAAGCAGTGTAGTTTTTACCATGAAGCCCCAAATTGCATTGCAGTAGAGCACTGTGTTGCAAGGAATCACTGTAAAATGATGCTGAGATCTTCGTCAAAATGTTACAGAAAACTGCCAATTTTACAGTGTATGTGGCTCAATGCTTACCCTTTTGCAATTTGCCAACCCTTACATGGTCCGTGAATATTGCCTTCAGGGGTAACGCTTTGGGGTTGCATTCTTGCATCAATACAGCTTATGCCATGCCATATGTGAGACCTAATGGGCTAGCTAAAACCACCTAAGATGAGAAGATGAGCCAATACCACGGCCCTAAATGAGAAGAAGGCACGCCTCAGAGTGGTGGGTAGGGTTAGGGTATTGGGGTTGGGGATTGGAGGGTAGAAGGCCTTGGCAGGAAGATTATTTGTAGTCTGAGGATAGATGGTGGGGAGAGGGTTAGCAGGAAAGCTGGCAATCTGTGTAGAGGCGCCTCCAGAATATTGATGAATTTTGGGCCAATAAAGGTTTCCAGCTAAATGCAAGAGCAAGAGCTGATAAGTCGTTTTTCTAGGCTACATAGTTTACACAGGAACAGTAACACTTATATAATGTAGATAATCAAATTATGGACGATTATAACTAATATTTCATCCAGTAATCATCCAGTGAATATTCAAAAAAACTAGAGCATATCCCATTCATGCAATATACTGAATGAAATGAAGTGGAACCGATTTTATATATATGCCTTGGCCTAGGCTTGACATCCAACATCCACATTCATATAATAGATCCTGCCCCAACACAGGTCGTGTTATATTCTCCACTATAATCTGTTAGAATGGAGTGCCTTAGAGGTATATATCTCCATATAGAGCCCCTTTATAGTAATTGGCCTGCTATTTCAGCTGATCAGTATACCCATTGTAGAGGCATTTATGTGTGAAGTGCCCAGCATTGTGTTAGAGACAGGAGAGGTGTAAGTAGGGATCTACCCCTTTGCAGGCCGCATGATATCTCAAGCCCCATGACGCTAGATCATCACGATGCATGGAGGCAGAGCTAGGCATAAGCGGTTTAGAAAATAATGGGACACACCCTTCCTATAGGGCAATAGAGGGGTGTACCTCTTACCTTTTCTAGATTCTAGGCTCAATAGAGGCAAATAACCTATTGAATACCGGCCAAATGGAAAGGGTTTGGTGCCTTAATCTGCATTGAAAAAGGCTAGAGCTGTCAATTTCACACACTGCACAGAACTGCAATGCTTTAAGCCGACCTGTAGTATCATACCAACCCCGAACCTTTGTATTGACATGGTGCAAGGATGAAGCCCTGGTGAGGCAACTATTAGGGCTGCGTTCACACATCATGATGGCAAAATATTATTGCACTATGTAGCATTGAAAGGGTTATAGGTATGAGGGAGGAGGTAGACTTAATCCTATACTAAGCCACTTATGGCTGTCACCATGGGAACTGTTAGCACTAACAGCCTACACTACAAAGGTACTTGTATCCAGCAAAATCTTTTTTTCTTTTCTTTCATCATTTGCATCTGCCCCATCCCTTTTCTCTTCTTTTGCACTATAGCAGTCTGTCACAGGTGGCATTGTCAGAATTGTCAGAGTCAGACTCTTACCCTAAGTGTGGAATTAGCTACGTGTTATTATTTCATGGTGAGAACGTAGTCTACTAAAGAAATGTACAGGAATCCCATTCCCGAGATGGCCGTGGAGAAATATGTCGCCATTCTTCATGCTGGCGACTTTCTCCATGCTTTGGGGTTTGTGCATGCGTGGCTCGCTAATATACGATTTCAAAATGGTGACAACAACATTGCAGAGTGGGGAAGATGGTGAATAAAAGTGAGCGTTTGGCTAATTTACACCATAAAACCATAAAATAAACACATAGTTCAACTCTGATTTGTCATTTCAGTCTGTTTCTTCACTTGTGCATGTCAGGCTGTCTCCCAAGAGGCCATAGGACAAATCATCGTTGAACTATGTTTATGTGTACACTATAGCAGAGGATCCAATGTTGAGAACTGTAGTGCGAGTACCAATCGTAAGTGTTAAGTCGTGAGAAACATTCCATCACTGTAAGAAACATTACAGCACTGTGTCTGACTCCTGCAACCATAGTACTGCGACAGACACGTGATATGAAACCTTCCCTGACATTTGGACAAGCCAGACTCTTATTTGACATAGATTTAATGGTCAGTGCTCAATTGAGACTCTGGCTGGGCTTCCCTAGCCCACTTAAAAGGGTCTATTTCTCGTCTTTCCTATCCCCTCAGGATGTGTGTGGTGCACATATGCGTGGGCACTGACACATTCCTCTGTGAAATTGTGTAATGTAGTTTTTACCATGAATATGACCTTAGCTGTCGAAATGGCGTTAAACATCTATTACTCACTCACTCACTTGAGACTCTGGCAGTTAATCCACTGTTATCTCTATCTGTCCATGCACGTGATTCCACTGTAAAAAATGTCGTCAAAATAACAAAGGATTCCTTGTCCCAAAGTTGCCAGACATCCCTGCTTAGACGTGAACACAGGATGCATTTGCCGAGAAAGGAGCAGATTTATCTTCACTTACCTCTCAGGATATTGTTGCTGACACAATGTTCACAGACTGCTGCTACATCAGGACTGTATCAACCCTGCAGGGTCACCATGATGCATGATTGTAGCCGTGGCGAGTTACGCGCCCAATGACTGCATGCATGTACATCATGGCAACCAATGGGCATGATACATGAACCACTAGTCCCCCTTATAGGGCAGTACCGGATCTGTCAGCATTGGCAGGGGTTGGTGTTGTGTAAATACAGCCATTCACTGAGGTGTGCTTGTCACCTTTGACAACCTCCACTAAGGGGAAACTGACTTGGACCAAGTCCAAGAACCCTAAGTGAAGGTCACAGACTGTGGTCTATTTACTACAGTCTACGCTTTTCCTATCCTGTAACAATACTTCTCTAACCTGGGTACTTATATAGATAAAAGCACTGCGGTATTTGAAATACATTTCTCGTGCTCATTAGTTATATGCATGCCATTGTACCACCGGCCCTTTATGGCGCATATCTGGGACCAGGAATTTATAATCATGGACAAAATTAATGTGGTAGTCATTGACTGAGTCTGTTACTTGAGACAGAATCTAGATATTGTATATTAGCCACATTAAATCAATCAAAGTACATCCCCTCCATATGTTCATTTTTGCTTGAAGACTGATCAGGAATTGGGTAATGGGTTGATCGGATGTAGGCGGGGGAACATTAATGCAACATGCTATAGACATACTTTAACACTTTCTACATTTTAGATGAAAGTCTAATAAAATGGTTAAGGTTCACGATAATCAGTCTGAGTGAGGGTCATCTCACGAGGTAGACCCTCACTCAGACTGATTCGAGTGAACCTTTACATTTGTCTCATGTTGTTTAAGTGATAAAGGTTTCAAAAATCCATTTATTTGGCACAAAGTGATAATTTAATCATAGTAAGTTGCCCTTTCAATGTAGAGCAACTGGCCATGAAATACGGGATAGGGTTATTGCATGGGGACATGCAATACGGGGTTCATTGGTCAAACCTATGGAGCCTCAGTATTCAACTTGAGATAAAACTACGACGTGGCCGGTAGAAAGTCAGCTCCACAACTCATCAGTAGTATATGGAAAGTGGGCTCACTCTGCCTGCTGGCACTCACTTTTAAAACTTAAAATGTGAGTAGTACAGGAAAAGTTACGTTTGTGACAGGCAGTTTGGAATTCTAGTCTAGGTGCAAATAAGCTCTAATTAAAACACAGTCAAACTATGTTAAAGATTTATATCGCCAAATTTTAATATTGGAGGGATCCAAAATACAACGTTGATATTGACATAATTATTATTCATAAATATTCTTATGTTCCTACTCCCATTGGTTTCATTCCTGCCGTGCCAAACTCTCATTACATCTTGCTGTCCACCGTTGATAATCGGAATGATTTTATGGGTCTCAATTACAGTATTTGAGACGTGCTTGTAACCTTAGCCATTGCTCTGTGAGTATAATGATACTATTAGCAATGCTTTAAATCTATAGGCCTATCGTATTACAGAGGGTACTTGCACTATGAGCGATGTTGCCAATAACCCTTCAAGGGGTGCAAAGTTTATCAATGCAGCATGTCTCTCGGTCGCCACGATGCTTGATTGACGTGCTTGGATAAGGTCACAGAGCTGCATTCAAGCATCAAAATACTCAAAGTTAGGACACCTTCAAAGGGCAAGTCCAACACACTAATGCATGCTTCTCTGATGTTGCATTGGTGCACCCTTACATCCAAGGAACAGCATTATTGGTGCACTAGTGGTCCCTAAATGGTATCTACAGAAAGGCACTGTATGTGACTGTGTAAGAGAGCCTTTCTCTCTGGGGATAAATGCTATACAAACCTGGGGTGGGGGATAGGGGAGGGGGGTGTGGCTACTGGTATAGAGAGCTGCAGCAGTGGTGCTTATAGATAAGGCTAGCTGACAATAGAGCAGAGGGTATGAAGTGGGTACTGGCCTACATATCACCCCCTCCTCCCCATCCACACCCCCCCCCCTCCCACTTTCGTGCCCACATACCCCCAGGGTCTTGCAGCACTGGCGCTATACGACCTCCTGGGTGTATCGGGTTATCACAATGTATGCTGCATAGTGGTACATGGTGCTTTAATGAATCATACATCAAGCAGGGCCTAAAGGTATGATGTACCTATGCAGAGATGGGGAGCAGACTTGCGCCAATGCATGGTTGATGGAGAAACGTGTTCCTGGAGGATTACAGCCCTAGTAAGCCATAGCATACCTTCAGTGTAAATTAAGGAAGTTAGATGCATATATATGCCGCGCCTATAGGGCCTGCCGTAGCCATTTCCTGAGAATGTATCATCATGCTGTAATTAATTGTGACCATGACTCTGTGGATACTCATACGTCTTACTACAAAACTCCTAAGGTATGCATTGAATTGTGTGAATATGAATTGCTATCTGCCTTGAATGCTCCTGATCTAAATGTAGATCGGGAGCATTTAAGGCAGATATCATAAAAAAGAGAAATTCCTAAAATACAGAACTCATCCAACTCCTTGGACCGTAGGATACATGCAGGAGGGTGTCTCTAGAGTGGCCAAGGGTTAACCTATCACTAGCCCTTTATACCTTTATAGATGTTTAGTGATTAATGAATAATGCCTATCGGTTGCCATCATGCATGATGCATTCATACATCATGCCATGCCTATATGGGGTCTCTAAGGGTCAGCGGCATGCTGCTCCACTGCAGCCGTGGCAAGAGCTGGATCGCCAGCACAACATTGTTTCTTCATTGAACTAAGTGGCCTGAGATACCCTACAACTTTTAAAGGGTTAACATCAGGACTGCAGGGTGTCTGGTTGGTAAGGTTAAACCTCCTGCTACTAATGGCGAAAATACCGATGAGTGTAGAGTCGAGTTACCAGCCGTGCTCCCCAGAACACCCATACCGCTTTGTCACCATAGCAACTACCGATGCTTTCACCTCAGCCGCTGCCATGAACTCCCCCCCCCCCATTGCCAGCCCTACACTCACTCCCCCTGACATCTATCCCGCTCGCTCCATCATACTCAAACACCAATTTCATATTTAATCTCCATTATTTACATTTCAAACTGTATGTGATGCCTTCAGGTGTTGTTTGGTTGTAGTCATGATGCACCAATGCAGTGTTGGTGAGTCTGCTTACTAGTACTACATATAAGTGCATTATGCCCATTCCATTGGAGTGCCCCTTCCTCTTGTCAAGGAGGCATAATGAATAAATGCAGTATGAATCCCTTAAAGGGTTAATGCCTTGTGGATCCTCATAAGTTGTCAAGGGATAAGAAAGGCTTTAACTTCTGATTCAATGTGAATGTGAAAAGCCTCCTGCAAAGTGTGAACAAAAGCGTGAACAAAAGCGTGAACATTGAAACCTTTCCAAATCCATCAGTTTTAGTCCTATTGATTTTTAGTAAGCTCTGGGACTTGGCATTTTGTTCCATATCTTTTTTTCCTTTCTACAAATGAGACTCCGGAACTTCTGCATTACACAAAACGTTGGATTACGCTTTTCAAAATATCTAAAATGTACCTCTTATAAAATGGTGTTTTTTAGAACAAGTTTTCAATCATGACCCATTTCCTAGTTATCATTTAATTGCATAACCTTTCTGATATGCCCTATCGCCGGGTACATAAAGGTCCCTTTCCCTTTTACCTTATTCATATTGATAGGATAATTTTTAGAGGAAAATGAATCGTAGTATTTAGTACTGAGCCTTTAGGGAGCCAGACCAAACAGGGAGCAGGTTCCCTTCTCTGGTTTGGGCACACTGCCAAGTCCCTCTGCCTATTTCAGGGCCACGCCCAAAGTTTAAACTATGAAAAGAATAACCTAAATACCAATATAAAATACCATAAATAAGTAACACCCCACACACCCTCCCACTGTGAGTGACTGTGGGTGCTGGAGGGACCCGGCATTTTGGGCAAATTGCCATGATTTCAGCCTATTCACAGGTGCGAACTGCCTCTATCCATTTAAGGCCTGCACAGTAATTTAAAGCACTATGCCTGTAGTACTTGCCATGATGCATGGATGCAGCCCTGGTGATTACCACATGCATCATGCAGATACTAGAGGGTTGGCATGATGCACCAATGCAGTGCTTGGTTGTCTCGCTAGTACTACATTGGTGCATCATGGCAAACTTTGACAATGAAGCTGGAGGTTCTCATGCCTCCATTAATGGGCTATGATAGGTAGAGTAGGGTGTAGCACTATGCTATTTGTTCCCCACCTTACACCCCATCTATTCTCTCACACTATAATCAAGAGCCAGACATGAGTGAGACTTTGTATCAATAATAGATATCCTCATCCATTTCCCTACGCCAGAGAGAAACCAAAGCTGCCTTACTAGCTATAGAGGCAGCCAAAAATAATCTTCTTATCAGATTAGAAACCTTATATAGCCATACAAAGTGAATACCTCTGTAAATAACATGGCTTATATATCAATTCCGATTCCTATTGTGACTTTCTGGACTGAAGAGGTGGCTTATATGTTGAATTGTAACAATAGAGAACTGTACTTAAGTTTTTGACTGCCAGTTGCAGCTCATTTCCTTTTGTTCTAAATTAGGGGTGCGGCTTTTATGCTTGTGCAGTGTATGCACTTGCGGTTTTATGACTCTAGTTTTGGTGTTAGATTATTGAATTTCTTTATCGGTTTGTCTATAACTTCTAAAATTGTTCTGAAATGAGAAAATCTATTTTTGGCTGTGTGGCTTCCTAGGGTACCCTGTGGCTGCCAGATGAATGTGGAAGGCCAAGGATGGGCTGCCATAAGTCACCATAGTACAGGCATGGCTCCAAGCTGGCATAGGCAGGGGAACACGTCAACACTGTAGGCACTTTGCACTGCTGGAATGTAAGGGGGTTTGAAACTCTAAAGTTAGGTATTTTGGTAGATTGTTTTTGTAATTTAAGTAGGGCATAGTTAAAATGTCTCAAAGTCAAGTAATGGGATATTCATTATTTCTGTTTACAAAAGAGAACATTAGAATAATTTTATCAACTGACTGGAATTGTGATAGGCGGAATAGGTACTGTGAGTATTTGAATAAGCTTATACATCCTTTATATTCAAGGATGAGAAAACATTTAACCCTTTCCAGTGAGAAAACCAGCGTGTTACAATAGAACAAAACAGATAGAAATAATTCGACTCCTCTGAGGGGGAACGATAAATATTTGATGTGTGCACGAAAGTCCACCAAGGCAAGGTACAGTAGCAAAGACTGTATCTCTGTTACAACATGAAACACCTACACAATTGTGTCCAAATTCATTTGTTGTCATTGTACTCTGATGCATTGCTGGGGAATCCACTTACCATAACTTCATTGTTAAGGCATACTGATTTTTGAATCTGTATCAACGCAAAAGGAACCCTGGTAGAAAAAGCTCACCAGACTTTCATTTGTGCATTTTGACTAAAAACAGTGAAGGCTGTAAAGGTGAGAGGTTGCCCTAATCATTGCAAAATTAGGGAGCTAGAAGAGGTATTCGCCCTCTGAACTAAAGCCAAAAAGGAAGGACACGTGCCCCCACACCACTGCGCTTATTAATGCACTGAGTGGTCCTTACAGAGTTACTCATCATATTCAGGTCATGGGTACACATGAGGAGGTAAACACAAAGGTAGCAGGTGAGCAGCTCATGGAGGAGCTCACTTAGCAGGTCAGCCAGTTCACACAGATCCCAAACACGACCCCCAATGGGCACAGATTACATTACTGGCCCCCACCCAGCTCCCTTCTACTGTGCGTTTACAGTCAATGTTACTACCATAAACCCTCGCTTATAAGCCGTTTTTCATATCGACATTTTCTGAGGTCAGGTGTGACATAAAGAGCTTCCCCGAACTGCTTGAAGGATGCAGCTTATTGGCCGAGAGACTTGTCTCCTCGGCCATTTATACGTCGTGTAAGAGGGGGACAGCAGGTCATGTCAAAAACAGCCAAAAGTCCTCTACTATGGATCAGCTACTGAAATCGGTCCACCATGACTAAGACCTGGTGTAGCCTTGATTCTAGTCATTTAGGTAATTCTTTTTTTAGGTTGTATAGCAATAGTACTATGTCGTCATAGGCAAATAGCTAATAACAAATCTTACTTATATAAGATCTATGCAAGTATATGTTTGTGACACCTATGGCATGGCATTAAACCCCACAGATCCGTGGTACTGCCCACATGCTGTAAGTAATTATAGCCTGTACACTGTCCAGTCAACATGCACCATTTCAACCGCCCTCTCCACTCAGAATTGGCCTAGAGCTCACTGTCTCTTTGATTACATGTACATAGCCGACATAGAAACGCTCTTGGGGCTGGTATAAATGCCATAGGTAGCACGGCTCACTGCCTCTTTGATTTGTCTGGCCGCTGGTACAGTCCATATATACTATCTATGTACCCCATCCCCCCACCCACACCTCCCATTCTCTTGTCCCTGCATGAGATTGAGGGCTACACTCATGCAGGTGACCGCTACCACTTACGCTGTAGGCTGACGTGTGTTCCTTACCTCCACTTACACATCTCTAATATGATCTCTCGGCCATTACATCTGTGATGTACAATTCACTCTTGATAATGTCCTCGACCAAGCATGACCTTGTACACAGGGCCTTAAATGTAGAGACTCTAGTAGCAAAGCTCATACACAGGGCCTTAAATGTAGAGACTCTAGTAGCAAAGCTCATACACAGGGCCTTAAATGTAGAGACTCTAGTAGCAAAGCTCATACGCAGGGCCTTAAATGTAGAGACTCTAGCAGCAAAGCTCATACGCAGGGCCTTAAATGTAGAGACTCTAGTAGCAAAGCTCATACACAGGGCCTTAAATGTAGAGACTCTAGTAGCAAAGCTCATACGCAGGGCCTTAAATGTAGAGACTCTAGTAGCGAAACTTATACACAGGGCCTTAAATGTAGAGACTCTAGTAGCAAAGCTCATACACAGGGCCTTAAATGTAGAGACTCTAGTAGCTAAGCTCATACGCAGGGCCTTAAATGTAGAGACTCTAGTAGCGAAGGCAACACTTTCGGGCCCTATCGGATTTCTCCCAAAATGCAGCTTATATATGCAAGGTTTCTGGTAATGTCGGTTTCTGTCAATTTGGCAGCACATTCCAATGCAGTAGCAGAGTAGCTATCACATACTAGATGTGTTAGGAAACCTATTATAAATACATTTGCTCCTTGGATTCAAGACACGTATAGTTCTAATCAGTTGTTTAACGGATTGTCGATCCCAGTTTCCAACACTAGTTCATTCAGTATTTAATTACATTCCCCAACCCTGTACCTACATTTAGGTAGTTAACAGTCAAACATTCCTACATTTGGTATTTAACCAGCATACAACCACAGCTCCATACACCTGCATCTTGGAAGATGATCTGGCATACAAACACAGCCCCATACAGCTACATTTTGGCAGATAAACCGGCATACAATCACAACCGCACACAGCTATATTTTCGCAGTTAATCCCAGCAAACAATCGCAGTCCCCTACACCTACATTTTGCTAGTTAATCCAGCATACAATCACAGCCCCATTCACATAAATTATAGCAGTTAAAACCAGCATACAACCACATTCCCACAACATGTACATTTTAGCAGTTAAAACCAACATACAATCAAAGCCCGACACACCTATATTTTAGCAGTCAAAATCAGCATACAATCACAATCCCACACATCTACATTTTGGTTGAGTAAACAAAGGAAAAAATTATAGTGGGGAACATGACAGCTTTCAGGGTCTGAGCCGATAGCATCACTTTCTGCACACATGGCGAATGGCAGCTGATGGAATGATAGGCTTTGGCAAATGCATGTGATGGGGTAGCCCATGATAATGGTTGTATGCATGAGGCAAACATGGCTGTGAGTAGCATGGCAGATCTTGTTATCATGTCATATTAGGGCTTTGGCGCATGGCAGGGGATGTCGCATCAGGCTCGGACTATGTTGACAGGTATGAGTGTTATCGTGCATTGACTTGTGTAGGATAAAAGTACCGTAAATCCTTGCGTATCAGACGTGGCTTATACAGCAGATTTATCTGCATCATCTGCATTTTATAGTTATAGTATCTAGCACAGGTCAGGGTGCTTCCTATACACGAGCATTTTACACCATAGAACAGTACTAAAATTACCAAAATGTTATCCCCGCTGCGTCCTATAGGATATAGCTTAGCTCAAGGCGGGGGGGGGGGGGCGTCCTACACACGAGGATTTACGCTAAAGGTTTTACGTTTTACACATCTGCAAATCAATTATGAGCAGGCTGGAAGAAAGGATTGCTCATGTGGAACCAACGGGCTACTCTTCTGCTTGCTTACCTTTATGTGAAAGTGAAATTTATTGTAATCTGATGCATGCTCATGGTGGACTAAAAATGTCAGATAAGCCTCATGTTATTACATCGACTTTCAAGGTCATACTAAAAAGGTTACCAAAATCACAGATTCAGACTATGCAATGAGTCCTAGGCAGATCAAAGAGTTCAACCTCATTAGCAAGCAGAGTAGGTTACAACTGTCACAAGAGGGATATTTTGGCTCTATTTGGCTATCTTTGATAGTACCCAGTAACTCTATACCCCATGGCTCATTTGCAAAACCTGCCTTATATCATACGATTAGTGAACTGTATGAAAACTCTAAAGATATCGAAAAAGAAGAATGTTGAAAGACCTCGCAAATCCCTGCCTTGTCTATTGCTATAAATGCTTCATATATGATGGATTTTAACATATTTTCCCCTTGGAACTAGTATTTAAGAATGAAATATTTATTTCTGGTTCTCCTGCCCTAGCTTCCTGACATGTTTATACTAGTAATATATGAGCCCTTGTTACTGTATGGTGCTATAGGGTGAAGCCCTGGTTTCCCTGGTTACCTTTTCACCTTTACATGAAATAGGGATGTCCGCCTAGACAGTTATACATTAAAACCTTGTAATGTATGTGTATATGCTTACAGAACTATGGATGAGAGTAGAGCTGTAGCTTTGATATAGTAGACTACGTGTATAGATGGGCTTTCATATATGTAGGTTGACAAAGATAATGAACTAAATCAAGGGAAGTTTTTTTTCCCAATGCCTAAAAATAACTTATAAAGCAACACTCAAGGCATGATGGTGTCTTTCATATGGCTGAATTGACCATGTTTGTGCAGATGACATAAGCTCTGACATTCTTCTATCTGAATTGAAGAAAGGAAGGCTGGGATCGGCTCTGTTTTGTTAGACTAGGTAGGGTGATCCCACCGAATATATGTATCATATAATAATCGTTTCATCAAAATTTGCAGCTGGATAATCAAGTTAATGAACAACACAAAGAAAAACCCCAAACAGCAATAGTATATATACGGTTCATAACTCAGGGGACAAAGCAGAACTGGAGTCCTGTTTGTGTGTGTAACTGGACACTTACAGGTAGGTACAGTAGTGACATAGTGACCTGGGTGAGAGAAGATGGGCACTAACTCAGTCTGTTTGTTTGGTACAGGAGGTGGGTGTGGGGTGTGTATGTATATATATATATATATATATATATATATATATATATATATATATATATACATATATATATATATATATATATATATATATATATATATATATATATATGTGTGTGTGTGTGTGTGTGTGTGTGTGTGTGTACACACAGAGTGAGAGGGAACCAAGTCTGTAGAAACACTGCAGCATACCAATAACATAGGGAGAAAAGAAAATGCTGCCTGCTACCAGGAATTGGAACAGTTGGGCATGGTGCTCTGTTACTGAGCTATGAACCCTAAGGGTACCACCATACAGGAAGCAGTAAAGCATAGTGGTCGTAGACTATGACTGTATATAACTCCCGCTATGCCCCTCTTTATGTTGGCAGGAATAGGAGATGGAACAGGAAATACAATAAGCAATATATGCTGATTTAAACAGGTACAGGTCTGGGTGACTATATAGCAATCAGCAGGGCATTACATTAGACTCTCGAGAGTTGTAAAGGGTATTGATGCATTATGCCCTTAATGGGCATAATGCCTGGATTCAGTCCTGCGGGTTCTACTCCCTGGCGTGCAATCATCCATTGCTTGCTCTTTTATGTATATATATATATATATATATATATATATATATATATATATATATATATATATATATATATATACTGAAATACATGTATATACATTCTTGAAGGGTGCCAAGTTCAGGGCCTCTCTGACTGTTACTTGGCCTTTCTTGCACCAGGTACGAGCATACGGGTAGAGGATAGAGGTCCACCGGTTAGGATAGTTAACCACTGTGAAATGGGCAGACAGCAGGGGTATAGGGTAGGTTCATCCTGAGTCAGAGATATACTTCGAGATCCACAAATGATTCTGCATGGCCTGAATAGAGTATCCTTGTCCAAAACTTTGATAAATGTGTGCATTTTATCTAGAATCACTATTAAAAAAATCCATTGCGCATCTGGATGTTGTTTTTCTTTTTTTGTGTGTAGTTGATATACAATCACAGACAATCCTAGACTCATAGCCGCCACGCCAGTTACCCATTTTGGAAAATTGCTTTTATAATTCTTTGCACAGTCTTAGTCACAGAGTCAAATATAAAGGTGACCGACTCAAAAGATATCTACCTCTGAAGGTGAGTAATGTAGAGGAATCAAGCTTGGTAATATGGATAGGAAGCAAGGCATTACAAACCTTGAGGAAGTGATATCACCATGACAATCAATTTGTACCATCGTTGATAAAATTGAGGCTTGAAAGCTAGAATAAGTCCTGAAGATTAGAAGGGGCCCTCGGAGAGGGATTGATGTGTCTTGGAGATATAAAGGTATGAAGGATGGGTAAAAAGGAAAGTTTAGGAAGGAGTGTGAATCTCTGAGGTCCCATGGTTATCATACTTGGTATGTAGCTCCCTATAGACATGGGTCTGTAGGAGATAAAGTGGTCGGAACCACCTTTATGTCTGAGACAAGAGGCTGAATGATCCAGCTCTGGAAGTCACCTCTTAAGTAGCTCTAGTTGATAAAGGAAGAATGTCATTCCTATATATACTGTGTTATGGGTAGCAATCTAGATACCTAGATTCCGTTGTCTACCTTTCCCAGCATGCCCCCTTTAACCAGGGTTTATAAATTGTGGTAGGAATAAGCAGGCCCTCCCTTAAATTAGTCTTTGTATTCTATCTCTTTGCATGTTTCTATCCCTGTCTATATCTTTCTCTGCGTCTCCACCTGATTATCTCTCTCTCTCTCTCTTTGTCTCTCTTTGTCTCTCTCTCTCTCTCTCTCTCTCTCTCTCTCTCTCTCTCTCTCTCTCCTTCCCTCTCTCTCTCTCCTTCCCTCTCTATCCTATGCCTTTGAGGTAATATTCTCCCCTACCTGAGTAAACCACTTTAGAGCCTAGTAAAGACCAGAACTGGAACAATTTTGTTTTGACAGCTGTTTTCACTCAGCCTTTTATGATTTGCTTATTCAGACCACATGCTCATCTTTCATGAGTTAAGTTTTTTCCTCACCGTTCACCTCCAGGCAGTTGTATTCCTGAGCCTTCGCCTCTAGGAATTGATGGTTTCCTAGATAGAGAGAGATTGCTTTTCAGACGTCAAAGGAGAACAACTCCAGTAGTGTGTCAACAATGCTAAACAGGGCCCAAGGCCATTTTGTCCAATGTAAAGAAAGTATATATTATAAGGTGACCACCACTCGAATTAAGCCCAGATATCATTTAGATTCATTAAAGTAATATTTTGTAAAATACCATCGTACCAGACGATGTATATGAATCAGTGTACAAATGATGCCTTAATGAGAAGTCAGAGTCAAACATGAACTGAAAGATATGTACTCCAAAAATATTTTATTCTGTGTAACTTTGGCTACATCACTGTGATACCATCTAGATATTCTTGTTTTATACCTTATAGATAATGACCACAAATTTGGGAGTTTTTTTTTAATTTACACCGATTGTCCTCACAGGCTCAGTCATGTTCCGCTCTTTGGCCTCACCTACTGCATACAAGCAAATATTACCAGCAACGTTTACCACTGTTCCCCGTGTGTAAGGCGCAACTTGTACGCAATGATGGAGCCTTGTTGCCTTGTAGTGGCATCCAGAGACAGGGGTGCTCCTTATAGTGGAGGATTTCATACTTTAGAACTGAAATATGTGACCAAGGTGTGCCTTACAGGTGTCATCATGAACTCAGGGGGCACCTTATACTGCAATGGCCCTTTGAAGTTCTGGGGTCCCAAATAAGCGGTGGTCTCAAATAAGCACCGGGGGTACAGGGCTATTGAAAACAATCTTAAGCACCGAAAGTAAAACAATATAAGCGTCAGTCTCGAATAAGGCCCAGGTGTACATAGGTATTGAAATCAATTTGACGCCCCCGGTTCTTAAGCGGGCCACTGTGGTATATACGATGTGCACCTTATAGTATGGTATATATTGGCAAATGTCCCTATTGTTAGCTGTTCATTACTGGTGATGTAGGTCAGGGGTTGTCCTCACATCACGAGCTGCTCAGACTTACAATGAGTCCTAATGAGCAATCTGAACAACTCATTAACCATGGTGCCACAAGACGCCAGCCAAGCACTCAACTACCCAGGCAAAGACGTCACATCAATACAGCCATAACATATCGCTCCTTGGTCACATTCAGGAGGTCTCAGGCAACACTATAGTAGAATACTACCAAAGTAGGAATGAATTCACTGTTGTTTTGACATGCCCATATACCAGCTTCTTGTATTGGCGAAACAAGCATTGATTTTTATCTAGTGTGCCCACTTCACTTCAGCAAGAGTAACTCGCCAGGGCCGCATTCATGCATATTGACGAAAAAGTGGGCATTAACTACGAATGCATTATCTGCCCTTATAACACTGGTGGGCGAAGCCAGAGTACATTATCCTGAATGCTGCGTTCTGATTGGCTGATTGGCCATGCATTATCTAGATGGATAATGTACTCCCAGCACAGGAGGTCAACTTCATCTCACATTTAGACTTCACAATTGATATTCATATGTTGTCTGGTGGCTGATGGGTTATTTTTCTGTGTTATAACGGGAATAATGCACTTGGTCATGGCTGCCGTCATGCTCTAGACTGTATTGAGACATGTCTCAATACAGTGAAATGACCCTATAAGGCCCCGAGATGTCTCAATACAGTCTAGAGCACTCCCACAACCATGCCCTGTGCATTATTCCCTAATTAAAGGGTTAGATAGAGGCCTTAATGTGTCCTACCCCTCGCCTATCCCGGTCATTATGATATCCTGGCATTGCACTTAACCAATGCTCATTATCAAGTACAGACATACCTGTAGGCCTATTGCTCATCCCCTTAACTCCCGAAGGGCTACATCAAGCCAATGTTCTGAGAGTGAATCAGCAGAGAAGGGCATCGACCAATGTGGCCTTGATTACCCAGGTAGCAAGGATGCATTGTGCCAATGTCGGCTTACATTGGACCAATGTCGGCTTATATTGGGCCAAGCATGGACAAGCATCCCCCAATGCTCCATTGCTGATCAGGTAGTATAGCGAGGATTATGGATGATGTGTGTGCGTGGCAAAAACAGTTCTGATCGCGGAACTTCATGCATGTGTTATTTTTATGGGTACCATATACCCAAACTGGATGACATGCCAGGAATAAGTCTATTGCGAGATCAGAGCCGGAAGTTACACATGTCAGCGTACATGGTGAGCTCGGGAACCAGTCTGGTCCTGGGTTAGTGCTATAAACTTTGTAGGGCTGCATTTAGACAAACAAAGGACATTATGCACCATCAATGTGATGTATAAAAAGGCTTAGATACCAATGACAAAGTTACTACTCCGTCCCTTTCCTATGACATGGGTGTCTAAATGGTCTAAAGACATCATAATCAATAGAGGATATATGGCACTTCCGTCCCCTATAATATTATGCAGAAGCTTAAAAATGATCTGATTTCTTCCCTTTTTATGACTATTATATATGTTTCAATATCAAGCAGCAAACGATATTAATCACCAGAGCCACGCGGCTGTTGCATAAAACAGAATAATTAAATAATAGTAGGTTTAAATGATATTCTGTCAGTAGACTTCTGTCACACACTCCAAGGACCTTCTTAAATGATACATAAATACCATGCAAAATAATGTAATTCGAGAATATGAAAATAACTAAGAATGTGAAAAGAGGGCAATGGTTGAATTGCTTTGATCAACTTTAAAAAAAAATGATGACATAAGTAACATGAAAATCCTCGTATAAACTCTACCTGCATATAAACCACACACAAATAACTGTTTACTCCAGCAGGGATCCTAGTAAAAATGTACAGTAAACCACCATATTCAAATTGCAATGAAGCAGGGCAGTTTCTACAGCAGAGCTCCAGATGGCAGTATGATGGTACAAGGAATCTCTGTGAAATAATGACCAATTTCTGGCATCCTTTGGACAAGGATTTTGCTGTTCACTTTATTCCGACGACATCTCTTTACAGTGCATCCTGATTTACTGATGTTGCCATGAGGCACACTTTAGGCCTAAAATGTGCAGAACTCCTAACTCATATTTTTAGTTCTGCGACTTATCCCTCACTTTTTAAGGATGGGTCACCCTTGAGTTGTTGGCTTTGCTTTAAGCGGCAGTAAGCCTGTAAAATGGCATATACGCATTTATGCGGCTTTTTATGATACTTAACTTGAGCTCACCACACTTCGCCTCTTATCAAATATTCATGTGTGTTTTCCCACTTGCCTGTACACTGTTTTCTTTTTTCTATGTATAATACATCCTACAGAAAAAGGAGGAACCCAAGCGGGAGGAGTTAGGATCGGGAATCCATTATTTGCATTGTAAGTAATTCAGAGATGGCTCCCATGGGCTTTAACCATACTGTATATACAGTAATACATCATTAGTGCAGAAAAGGATGGCATTCAGACCACTTGACTCTGAACTCTATTCTAGGAGACGGTAATGGCCGCTGGGTGTAGATGGCGCTGCCGTCAGGCCTCCAGTGCGCATGTGCAGGCACCTAACAACCAGTGGAGCCAATACAGTTGTTGCAAACAACTGCCTGACAACCCATACTGCACAGTGGTAGTACCTGCTGTCAAAGTGTTTTCTTCTAGTATTTAGGGCTTAGATAGGCCTAGAAATAAAAGTCAATAGTGTATCTTATAGGAAATTGTCAAAAAAGGCTGGAAAATATAGTCTCAAAGTCATAGGCCCAAGGGAAGATAGCTTAAATTGCCGTCAAATATATCGCGCGAGGGCGTTTTTGTTTGCCCTGGCCGTAGCTGTGGCAGAATTGCTGTCAAAATGTAAATCTCATGTATTTTGGGGCTAAATTGGCCTAAAATAAAAAGTCAATAGTGTATCTTGTAGGAAATTGTCTGGAAAAGCTGAAAAATATAGTCTCAAAATCAGAGGCATAAGGGAAGGTAGCTTAAATTGCCGTCAAATATATCGCGCGAGGGCGTTTTTGTTTGCCCTGGCCGTAGCTGTGGGTTAGGCGGGGAGCTTTATTTTTTCCAAGTAATATAACTGATTTAGATTTAGGTACCGGATGTTACAAATTACAGATTTCCATTTTCAAAGACACATGATGAAAAATTCTCATTCAGTAACATGTCCAAACCTCATGGAAATGATACCTATAATCATATGCAATAGAAACAATAACTTTGGGATACTCCAGATGTTCTTTATTCAATACAGGACACTTGTAAAAATTATAAAAAGTAAAAGAAGAAGAAATTGTGGATGGTTCGGGTTAGCCTGAGAGTGTTCGGTGGATGTTCGTGTTAGACGCGGAGTGTTCGGTGGATGTACGGGTAAGGCGGGGAGGGTTAGGTGGATGTTCAGGTTAGGCGGGGAGTGTTCGGTGGATGTACGGGTTAGACGTGGAGTGTTTGGTGGATGTTTGGGTTAGGTGGGGAGGGTTTGGTGGATGTACAGGTGAGGAGGGGAGGGTTAGGTGGATGTTCAGGTTAGGCGGGGAGTGTTCGGTGGATGTACGGGTTAGGCGCGGAGTGTTCGGTGGATGTTTGGGTTAGGTGGGGAGGGTTTGGTGGATGTACGGGTAAGGCAGGGAGGGTTCATAGGGATGTCATTGACATCCTATTTTTTATTGACATCCTGACGATTATCACGATTTTTGGTCTCGATGTTGTGATTTATTGCGATATTTCAATAACCTGACAAAATGTAGGACCCTTGATATTTCACTTTATAAAATTCATTGAGGACCCTGGGGTAAGGGCACTATTGACTTTTATTTCTAGGCCTATTTACACCCTAAATACTAGAAGAAAAGACTTTGACAGCAATATTGCCAAAGCTATGGCCAGAGAAACAAAAACGCATTTCCGCGACTTTTTGACAGCATTTTACACCATCTTTCCTTAATTCTATGACATTGAGACCATATTTTCTGGCATTTTCAGACAATTCCCTACAAGATACACTATTGAATTTTATTTCTAGGCCTATTTAAACCCTAAATAGTAGAAGAAAACACATTGACAGCAATATTGCCAAAGCTATGGCCAGAGAAACAAAAACGCATTTCCGCAACTTTTTGACAGCATTTTACACCATCTTTCCTTAGTTCTATGACATTGAGACCATATTTTTTGGCATTTTCAGACAATTCCCTACAAGATACACTATTGAATTTTATTTCTAGGCCTATTTAAACCCTAAACACTAGAAGAAAACACTTTGACAGTAGGTACTGACACTGTCCAGTAGGGGTTGTTAGGGAGTTGTTTGCAGCAAGTTGAATGACCACCACTGGTTCCTAGTCATGTGACGTCATAGTCACGTGACTCGCCGACCCTATCCGACAGGGAGAATAGGTGTTTCTTTGCCTCTTTCACTTTTTTTTTCTTTTCAATTTTCTTTCTCAACAAAAATTCAAAAACTCACAGAAATTGACTCTCAAATCAAAGTAATTATCAGTAGATTGACATGAAATTGCCCAAATGATAAGAATAACCCACATTTTATACATTTTTTGCCCTTTTTCGAATTGGAAAATGAACTGACATACGGTCAACCATATTTTGTTAAGTCGGTTCGGATAGACTTAAACGCAGCTTTTTTTCTTCGGCCTTATAATATTGGTCCATATTGACCTCCTCTTCCACCAAAGTCTCTTCCCTGAGGAAAGAGAGAGCACGTACGTCATGCCCCCCCCCCTACATTACCAATCACAAACTGTCCTAATTAGGCGGCAATTGCCGTCTCCGGCTCTAATTATCGGTAATTGTGTGTGGATTGCAGCACCATCTGTTTGACATAGAGACTGTGTGGCTCATATCAACTCATGACCAACTCACACTCATGCTTGGTGTGATGCAACTACAAGTCATAACTAAAATGTAGTTATGTATTCTTCTATAAAATCTCTACAAGCCATTTCTAATTCAATCCAGACTCATTTGTTCTATAAGAAATCTACAACTCGTAACTAACCAAAAAGCCCAAGGAAACAAAACCCATGACTTGCTCAGACTCATGCTACTGCCCATAACTAACTCAGACTTATGTATTTTATGAAAGAGCTAGAACCCGTATCTAACTCAGACATTTGCGTAAAAAGGGGCTACACCCATGCATTTTACAGTGGCATAGGCTCAACAACCCCCATGAGATATTGTTAATTTGTCTTCCGTCCACAAGAAAAAGGGAGCTTAAATAATGATAATCACGCAAGCAGGTGGTACTTTTGCTGTGTAATTATTATTAGGAGACCTATAAAGCAAAAGATTAGTAAATTTAAATCAAAATCTTAGATATGCGGCCAGATTAATGCTGTTTATAACTGTCTTTTGACTTTAAAAATAGATTTTCTAAGTGCAGATTTTCCAAGTAACAGGAATAACTATTCCCTAATGTAGTCTATGAAGGCTTCAGTTGTTTGGCCATAGTAGACGCATTGTGAGCATTTTGATTTTAAATGTTTCATTACCTATACTTCACTGAACGCTTTAGTTTGGGCACTATGGATGGCATGTGTCACTATCAGAAGAAATCTTGTTGCTGTTGACTTCAGGTTTCATTTACTTTATCTTTGGCTCTATCCTCAGCTCCTACAGATGTCCAACCTATCAGACATTATGACACTTCCTCCTCCTCCTGTGTGTATGTCAGGTATTGGCCACTTAACACATGTTTAGAAAGCCACCCCTCAACACCTCGTCCAGTAACTGCCTGAGTACCGTAGTGGTGCACCGACAGTTTAAGTGCCAGTTTCAATACCCCGATAACTCTGACCATAAACATACGTTATTGTTTTAGGTTTATTTCAATGCTTAGATCCCCAGCGCTTATTTGGACGGCCACTTATTTGAGACCCAATTGCGTAACTGGCTTATCATGATAATGACCCATTAACCCTAGAAGGGCACCATTGGTGCATAATATTGTAATGGACATTCCACAGTATATCAAACCCCTTAGGCTCAGCAAGATGCATGAATGCAGACCTGTCAAGTATAGACTCACCAAGACTGCATTCACAAATAATTACAGGTATGATGATTGGACATGACATTAATGCACATGGAGGTATTTTAACCCCACCCTGTCCCTGGTATTGATGCGTAATCCGAGGCTTTCTCTTGATGATACTTGTATTTTTTTTTCTTTCTCTTTTTTTTTTGTTTACATATTTTGATACGACTTTGCTCCCCGTGCTTATGTCTAGCCTGGTCTTATTTGAGACCCCAGTGTTTATACAGGTAAACACGGTACCTGAAGCCTGTCCGTCAAGGCCCATGTAGTATCACAACTAACAGGCCTATCAGGGGAAGAACTATGACCTTTGAACTTTAACCTTTGAGCTCACCTGGTAAGTCTCTTAATAGAGCAGTCTTTTATACTTCTGTACAGCCTAGACTAGAGGTCTATATAACATATATTTTGACGTTGGTACAACTCAAACGGGTGACCAATAGCTTCCATGAAATTTAGAATATATGGGTCCAAAGGAGAGAAGAATAATTTCAATTTAGATACAGGGGCTGGAGGTATCTTTCTCTGATACAGCTGAAATGCGTGTTTACCTGGTCCAATTGTACACGTTTACTCAATTTCTATTGGTAAAGGTAGGCCTCCGGTCTGAGTCATCAAGTTGTATACACCTTTTGATATAAACTGGTCACACCACTATTCACTCCTGTAACAATTGGCCTACAATTATTAACCTTTTATTATCAGCTATAAGCAATTAAATGAAATCAGAAGTGATATGCATTTGGGAGGTGATCCCAGGCGGGACCAATGCCTGCAGGTTGCATTAAATGGCTGCTCCACCAAAGCCGAATCTTTATCGTGTTGAGAATTACAGACTACATTTGAGGTAAAATCTTCTGCATGCTCACAATACTTGAGGTAAAATTATTGTTGCAGTTGTTGCAGTACCTGTAAAAAGGATTTTGCATGCCAGACATTATTAAGAGTCAGTCCCGCTTATGGCAGATCTATTGTTCCAAATTGTAAGCTTGGCCACAAATTGGAATTTGATGGAATTGCCACTTTACCATGTCAGAGTGATAGGTCAAGAACAGGTGTGAGGGATATTTTACACCTGTTTTAACCAAACTGATTATAGACGTGTCACCTGTAGAATTGTCTAACTTTCCAATTTGACGTCTTCACATTTCCTCATATCTGACATTTGAAATAGGAGCACCTCCTTCGGCTGACAGTCTATACGAAAGGTTTTTCACCATCTACACAGAGAAAAGAAGACTGATCGCTTTGACACATACTGCACAGGTCACGATTGTCTCCCACATGACATGCGTGAAAGCCAAGTTGACTGAGGTTGACACTCTCACATCTGGTTCGTCAACTCCACTTGACATACCTAATAAAGACAGTTGTCATGGTGACATATGTGCCATGTCCCAATGACATGTGCTGTATGTGTCAAATCAAGTTGACATGGATATACATGTCATTTTGTCAGGAAGACTTTTTTCAGTGTAGGCCATTTGGTCCCACAGACTTCTAATTCTGCGGGTTTGGGTTGATGTTTATAGGACTGTGTAAAACAAGATATTTTAATCACTGATCGATGTAATCATTTAGATCTCTAGAATTTGGAAGAAACCGTTACATAATCAGAAATTCTTATTCTTTAATACTTTATGACCCTGATAATTATTCAATTTGAAAGCCGTAAAAACTGACATATTGTCATATAGACTTAAGTCCTGTGATCCCTCTCAGATATTTTTGTCTGGGGGTCTGATATTTTTGCCGATCTTGCATCAGTTTTTTTTTGCCGGCTTTAGCCGGTGTTGGGTTATTTTTCGTATTGACAGGAGCTATCTTTGTTTCAGGTTCCATTTTCCTAACCAGTATGTATTGCCATGGTATCTGTAATTGCATACATTGGCATGGCATTCGTAATGTATCTTTCTGGTGCTTATGCAAGACTGGCATCTGTCGGAGATAAGTGATGATTATATTTATTTCAAGAACACTCCCGTGCAGCTCTCATGTCAATAACACTCCCATGCAGCTCTTATTCAAACCTTGTTTGAATAAACGGTGCTTAACCAAACCATTACGTTATCATATTGGCACCTATATATTCTCCCCTACCATGTAGACCAATAGGTATAGCAGGAACACCAGGACAAAGTCAACACCGGAGTAAGAGCCGCGCCCTGTCGACACACCAGGCTCTGACCCTCTTCTCGACACCCTCTGAAACAGAAATGAGAAAATGTTTATTCTACCATACTGATGCCACCCCTGGGGCTGGTGATGATAGGGATGGTATAGGAAGGTGGCAGTGCTCCTGTGAGAGCTGCTTGATTGGCAGTTCTGGACTGGAGCCTGTTCCAATATTCCTGACAAAAACATATATAGGCGTCAACCCACTCATTATGTGCCAATCATACTGACCTACCGTGTTGCATAGAGAGATGTGACTACTCTACCAAATACTATGTACCTGGTTACCTAGGTACTAATTTTAGGGAGGAATCTCTAATGACAACATGCCTCTCCAATACAATAATATACTACAGGTATAACCATTTCGTCAATAGATATCCCGGTTATCTGTTATATTGAAAAAAAAGTATGCATAAGTGAAAGTGTGAATGTCAAAATGTCTTCATATTATGTCTTTGATGAAAGGGTTGATGGTAAAATTAAAGTAAGGGGGTGAAATGATTATAAAGATGCTTTGTAGAAAAGCAGACAGTTCTATACAGCACTCTGACTCTCTATAAACCGAGAGTGTCATTCTTTAAATCCGTATGGTCGCATTGGGATGGGGACTCGTGGCTAAGATAGCAAGCGAACTACATCTACAATTTATGCTTACATAAATTTCGAGATCTTTATGAAACTGTCTACTATTTCCCCCCACCAATTGCAATTCAGCAGAGTGGAAAGTGTGGTTTTAGAACTTAGATGAGCATCTGTGCTGCTCCCCAAAAAGAGTAAAGTAAATTTATTCAGACACCATGCGCAATCTTATTGCCTCCTATGGTTCCTGCAATATTCAGAGCTTTGAGCTCATCATGGCGTGGTGTTAATTATCTAATATGGTCCTGCCATATTTCATTTTCACAAATTGAAGGTTACAAGGACTGACGCAGGAGCACCCGACCTTCAAAATTAATAATCTAACAATATCTGTGGTACAAGCGGGAGCAAGGGCCAGAACTGGATCTCGAAAACGGGTAGGAGAACAAAGTTATATATATAGTAATAGGGTCTGTCAGTCTGAGGGCCACCATATTGGTAACCATTGCTTAACAGTAGGCTCAAAGCAGAGGGGGCGGGGGGTTCTTTACTGTTAGCACTAAACCCTATGGGCTCAAATCAGACAGGGGACTACCTCACACTTTTCTACCCTTTTCTCTACAATCTCTGCATGGAGACTGACTCAAGTTTGCGTGCGTGGGCAGGAGCTAGTAGCTACATTGCATTCCATACACGATCAGACGATTGGGCATTGCTCATTTCAGATTTAAATGCTTAAGAGAAAACAGGAAATCTAACCATGACTGATGGCTATAAATAACTGAGACGGTAGCGGTCATGGAATCCAGCAGAATTCACGATTTGCAGGCTAAATTTCAAATTACTTTGGTGACATTTCCTTATTTCATTTCAAAAATACTTTCCTGCTCTCCTTGAGTAAATAATTAATGTTGCTGTTGTGTATTGAACTAAGCAGCATAGAAACTTTTCTTATCTCCTTGGCCAATGTGAAGTATGCTGGTGGTGTGAGTTGAACCTGATAATTACCCAGAACACACCCTGTTTCCGCCATATGGCCCCGGCAGGCACGTGGCTGACACGTTTACAAATTGCTGGCTTCCTTCTTCCATGACCCCTGCTTGACCCGTGTCTGCCCCCTGACTGGCTAGTATCTACAGATAACCCGGGCATACCATGTATATGCACATGTATATATGATGTATTGTTCTCATAGCAGAATAACACAAATAACCGCATTGGTCCAAATAGATAAAAAATCTGAACTAGGTACTGGTTTAAGATAAGTGTTGTGGTACAATGGTGATGAGATTACACACTAAAACTGTGATTTAAATAAGGGCTGGTTTTATAAAAGCAAAAACAACCCCCCTCCCCAAAGAAAAACAAGCACAAGAGATGGATTGCAATTTTGATCTTCAGCTTAAACAGACCACAACAGCCCACAAGGGTAAAACAGTCTAAATGGTCTCAGCAGTAAAGATCCCTATGGAGGGCTGCTCACTTTACAGAAATCACTCAGTATATCCCTTCATAGAGAGCAACTCACAAGGGGATGTAGTGTGCAAATACAGTTAGACTTTGATACCCGCTCCTGCTGCAATCAGGATTTGGTCAGATGTCAAATCTACCAGCCTCTGCCAGACCATTGAAGCATATATTAGTATTCAAGTGTCCCCGGCCAAGGCCTGGTGGGTCCCATGTACGTCAGACTATCAAGGTATGGAGTCTCAAGGTCTGAGCATAGCCCCTATGTACTAATAAACAACAAAAGGCTGTAGAGAGCAGGTATATCCTTGAGAGAGCATCTCACGGCCCTGATTAATCTTCAGAGCTGTCAGTCTGTGGCTCTTAACCTTCATGTACACTGAAAAAAAGGTGTTTAAAGATACACACCAAATTTTCTCAACACCAATATTTAAACATCTAAACACTTGAAGTGTTTAGGTGTTTAGCTTTTAAACACTTATTCTCAAACACCTAAACACTGAAGTGTTTAAGTGTTTAGCATTTAAACACTTGGTTAAACATTTCCTAGTTAAACATGTTTAAAATTAAACGCATTTAACACTTAAGAAGTGTTGAGAAAAGTGGGACAAAGAAGTGTTTAACCAAGTGTTTAACTTCTAAACACTGGTGTTTAATCCCTTAACACTGTTTTTACAGTGTATCTAACCTTTCGCAACCTGATCTCATCATTCTCCCTCCACTCCCTATCCCATACCTCTCGCCTACCGAGCGTGCATGGGCAAGTCCCAGGTGGAAGGTACACCTTTACGGGCCACTAATTCCTCAATGCGTTATGCCCATTGGCCGTCACCATGCATGAATGCAGATGTATGATGCAAAATCAGGTTTGAAGCACATGACAAGTTTTTTTTATATAAATTGTTACACCTCAAGGGATAGGTAAGAGCAGCAAACCCTTAGGTAAGCCTTTTTGAAGTAGAAGGGCGAAAGTCATTAGAAACACATGAGGAAATGTTCAACGAAGGCTGGCCATAGTTTACACAAGACATTGATTAAGATAAAAGCAAGCATGAAATAAGTGAGTGAGGTAATGGCTTTGGTGTTTTGTTAAAGACTAGGGAGTTGATGTATGTTGGTGTGTTTTCCCTTGTATCTACTATTGGGTATCCATCTTCGCTGTCAGTCACTATTAACTGTCGTATAAAGATAGTGTTTATGGTTTGCCCAAGGGTTCGGGCTTCCCTAGCCCACTTAAAAAGGTCTATTTCTCATCTTTCCTATCCCCTCAGGATGTGTGTGGTGCACATATGCGCGGGCACTGACACATTCCTCTGTAAAATTGTGTAATGTAGTTCTCGCCATGAATATGACCTTAGCTGTCGAAATGGCGTTAAACATCTATTACTCACACACATGCCCAAGGGTTCCAAACTTTAACATAAATCTCCATCCTAGACTTCTCTGCCTTGATAAATCCTACCTGTTCTAGGTTCGCTGGGATTTCCCTGATCTACGAAGCTCTAGGTCTGAAAGCGTGATTGCTTGCGGTTGCTTGATATTCCACGCATGCACAAACAGGGCCCTTCTAACTTGAAACCAAGAAATATACAACCTAAATAGTGTGGCAAACTGATAACATTTCAACCCTCAGCATACATCTACTGTACCCTTCCTTCTTGTTACACACAGCAATCCAGCTTCATACACTTCTTGGTACTGGCTCGGGGACAGCCAATCATATGAAGTCGTACTGTCGCAGAAGCCAGATTCATGTCCTGTGATTCTTACTAAGCCTTAGGGTGGGCTGAGGACATGTTTACAGAGGCTCCCACCGGAAGGTGTGGGCTAATACTGGCCTGTGAGTGGGACGGGGGGTGCCACAGTGCCTTTAGGTTAACCCTTAAAGGGCGGCATACTGCCTGTATCTGTTATCAGGATACTGCGTAGTTTGCAGAGATCGGACCCCTTAACTTCAAATGTATATACAAATAATGATGGCAAAAAGGGTTCATTGTTTGAATGGATACACGTTTCCAAAAGAAAATAAAAGAAAGAAAATGAAAAAGAAAAAAATAATGGTTACCCCGATATATCGATCAACCCTACACTCAAAACAACACCTCCAATATGACGGTGGTCGGGTAGGTGAATGTGTCCCCAGGATGCTGTAACAGAACCTTAGATTGAAGCATCACATAGAACTGATGTACTGGAGGATTGGTCGGCATGATGCACCAATGCTATGCTTGCAAATCGACTCCTCAGCACTGCATCTTTGCATCATGACGACCAAGGTACATGGACCTAGAGGCATCACATGGTCCTTAGATTGTTATGGTAGACCAGGGTAATGCACGTGACACAGTCAATTACAGACCAGTCACGTGTCCCTAAACACACGTGTCTGATGTGAGTTTAAATTGGATGTTTCACCAGGACATCCTAGGCCCCATCATTGCATGCTTGTTACATGTGTTGATGCTTTCAGGGCTACATGATGCATTTGGGTTGGAGTCAGGATGTACTATAATGCATATGATACACAGGCATAAGAAAGCGAGGGAGGGTGGGCTTGAATATGTACGTGGCCGTTCTCTAAAAACAAATTTGACCACAAATTTCACAAATGCACAAATTAAACTTGACTCTGAAAACCAATACAGTTGTGAGGTAAGGGGAATGGGTGCCTGGTGCTCAAATCATCGCTAAAGGTCACCAGAAACTACTTTAAGAAATTATTTAAGGTGGTTTTGGGTGGGCCCCCAGTAGAGATCTATTTGTCTCTGTGTAATGTTAATCATTAAGCTTTTGCTTCTACATTACGATGTTAATTAAACTGTTCATGATTCTTTACAGGTGAGTAAATCCGGTGTCCTTTTGGAATCCTAGAGTGAGTTCTACAGAACAGGTATTATGCTAATAGCCCTTTAGTGGCCGCATGATATAGCCATGTTCAGGCTGGGTCTATGTCTTTATGCCTCCTATTCAAAGCAATAACAACTCCTTTTCAAACACATAACATTTCAATCCACTTTCAATGAAACGTATACTATGTTTAGTTTGATGTGCTGTTATCTCCAAGGTGCAGAAAAGTGACTTCAATAATCAGCAGTCAATCATCCACAAATTTCGTGAGGAACACTGCAGTGTTTATTGGACTCTTAATTGCACAAGAAGGGATATTTGTTAAGAATCTGTCTTTCCCGTTTTGCTTCTTCGATCCCCAAATTTGATTTTACATCCTAATTTCTTTTAATATTCTTTTTTTTTTCTTTCTTACACTCACTGATCCATTAACCCTGTTGCTAATTCCAAAATGGACTTGAATTGGCTCACAAATCTGACATTACCGACAGCCAAACCATAATAACACAATATAACCTTTTAGTTATATACCAGTTCTCATTTTTAGAGCAAGTTCTCATGGTAGTGAATATTGGTTGCATGTAGTATCTTATCTTTTGAAGAAAGGTTTATGGTCAGCATTTCCCTTCTCTTGAAATGTAAATGACCAAAGGTTTCGAGAGCGGGTGTTACGCTGACATCTTTGATCCAAAATGATCACCTTGAAGCAGCCGTATAATGTGACATAGTAGAGGTTATTCACTTAATTCCTTTTCAAGCTCTTCAAGTTGCCTCACTTATACATTTAAATCCCTACACCTGTTGGCTCACGGTCTTGGTGTGTCTTTAGTAAGGAAGGGAGTATGAAGACGGCCCCACCCACCTGACTATGTTCCTTCTACAGGATATCTGTCCTGCCCTACCCTTCTCGGGAGTGTGACGGTAGACCTAATCCTGGTGCAATAATCTATATTGAGCTATGCCAAAGGATTTGAACTGTAAAGACATTAATCCATATCTGTATTGGCACAGACAAGCAAGAGCAATAGAGCCAGACCCGGACTCATGATAAACTGAGGCCCAGCTGTGAGAGAAAGAAATGAAGTGAAATAAAACAACACGAAGTCTTGGCATCATGGGATGTTGTGCACCCTAGCCCCATTGAAAATGTCATCTCCATTTAACTTGTCGGGGTACATGTTATAGATAGGGAATATGATCCCTCACAATTACATACATTGCACTTTCATTGCGATTTTCCAGTATTTCAACATATTGCTTTTTGGTATTGAAGCATATACACTATCACCAGACTCCTTTAAATTCATCACATAGAAATCCACAGACCCCTTTAATTTAATCCAGTCCTGAAATAAAACAATGTTTTTATTGAATCGTGTCTGCCCTAATATGGTATGTTTTATGTAAGAAGATGTAATGTCTATTTCGCCATGGCATGCAAGGCAGGAAAGTCTGTGCTCTATGTCAATGGGTCCTGTACCATTCATATGTATTATATATTGCCTGTGACACTTATTATGACAGGACACTGTCACACATAGTGGCAGGAGCTAGACGGCGACCTTTTTCATATGGGAAATCAATGGCCATCCAGTGTCAGCGTGCCATGGTAGTCTCCCTACTTCTCTACACTGCAAAGGAAATGGTGTCAAAATGATGACGGCTCTTCAGCAACTATGGGACAAGGCTTTCACTATTACTTTCATAGATATTGCTAATATTACAGTGCTTTACTGTATCGTCTTCTGGGGTCTCAAGGTAGAAATTAAACTGTTCCACTGCATCATAAATACAGTGGTCCACTGCCCAGTTTTATGGGGAAGCTGATGGATTCAACAGTCATTTTTAGAGTGTACCCTCTCTGTGCACCTCCCATTCCTTGACTTTATCACACTGTGCAAGACATAGTGCTCTAGCTGTGTATGATATCAGCATAGAACCAACATGTTGAAGTCTATAGCAGCAGGGGATCTGATGGAACATCTTTCTTTGACAATACATAAGACTTAGTATTTTCAACCGACTTATCAATATACTAGGTTCAGACCACCGAAATTCGGCACCTGGGTCTTTTTTGGTATTTTTTGCATACAGGGGGTTATAGAATAAAAAGTATTTAACTAATCTTCTTATTTCTTTTTTCATTTGAAGGAAAACACCTTGGGCTTCAACAGAAGGGCAAATTTACGTATGTCAGCCTGCTATTTTTTCAGATATAGTGGCCCAAGTTGAAAAATAACCAAAAATTGCCTTTTTTTCAATGTCCACCTCACTCCAGGCTCTATACCATCAAGCCAAGCAGCAACAGACTGATATAATTTTATCTCTTCCTTAGTGTGGGGTACTATCTAACATTTTCATGTGGTTTGGAGGTGCTCTGGTTGGCATTGTTTTTCCCCTGTTCATTTTTGTAACCAAATATAGTTAATGTAATGAGCATGATCAAAATAAAAGTACAATGGTATGCCTACTAAAACACTATCCTCAATCTTCTTATTTCCCACCAAGATTAGGGTCCTCATATGGGTGTTTCTGGTACATAAGCTTAGGGTCTACTTGCAGGCATGACTATGCAATACATATTCCAGTATTTTCAAGTCCAAATTGCTCACGCCCATTACATTCATATTTCTGCATCCAGGACGAATACTATCAAAGTTCTTTTTTCTTTCAACCAGCCAAACAGGAAGATCTATTTTTAATAAGTCATTTGAAAAAAATAATTGAGTCTCTACATGCCTTGGTTATACCAAACAGAGGGGTCAACTGAGAGATGTAATGGGTGTGAGCGTAATGGGCATGAGTAAAATGCAGTGCAAGAATGTTGGCAGGCTGGATGCATTCCAAATGCATTGCTTTTATCATTGATCACTTTATGAATGTCATATAGATATGACAGACACAACTAAAACAAAAAGACATAGATTTAAATTTGTAATTTATTGAATTCATAACAATGGAACATAGCTTAATGTCATCGATTCATTTACCACTTCTCAGAAACAGTGAGAAATACCATGATAGAAAGTCCCTAGAATGTCACTAACCAAAGTTCCTCTTCCAATAGAAGTTTCATTGCAAGATATTTGGATAAGCAAAAATGTATGAACTCCAAGCCAGCAGGTCCTGCCATTGCCAGTTACGTAGCCTGTGAAACTTATTGTTACAGCCTAGTGTCACACACAGTGACAGGGACAAGGCAGGTCCCCTTCTCATACAGGAAATCAATGACCACTCAGTGTCAGTATTTCATGACACACTTCTTACTATAACTCCTCACCTCCACCATTAGGTCTCTTACACAGTATGTTGTATGCCTTTCAGAGGCCCACACATCCAGCCACAAGGCAGGGTGCTTACTCTAGGTTAGATCCCCTGTACTGTGTATGTCACAGAATAGATGTAGGGTGAAGGTGAACAGCTCTATATTGCCACCAGTAGGATTAGGATGGCACATTTGATACTGTTATCTTCTAAACTTCTAAGATATCCCAATTACTTTCATATGAAAAGAGAGCTTGGTATGGAAAATATAAGTTGACAGCCCTGTTTGATATTCATTAGAGTGTGCCTTCTTTCGTTATATATCTCCCCTGCACTATAAGCCCTCGTTTCGAGGATTGTGTCACGTATTAAATGAATGTGATATTTTTCAATAAGGATCCCCCCCTTCCTTTTAGGTGTTGTCAAATGAAGCAACACACACAATTTCTCATTGACCCTTGGTCAAGTGCCGCATCATGCCCCCCACTCCCTTCAGTCCATGTTTCTTTGTCACTGTAATTATCCTTTGTAAAGACCGCTGATGCCGGGGTGCATCATGCCCATTGGCCGTCATGATACACCAATGAAGTGCTGGCAAGACTGCTCACCAGCACTTCATTGGAGCATCATGCTGACCCTACAGGATTGATACATAATACTCCCGGAGGGTAGGCATTATGCTCCAATGAAGTGTTGGCGAGCAGTCTGGCCAGCACTTCATTGGTGCATCATGATGACCAATGGGCATGATGCATTAATGCATCAGCAGCCCTTAAATGGTTAAAGTTAAATTGCGCCCCACACCCTAGAACAATGATGTGGATGAATGTGCACCACAGCTGACGCACTGCCAGAGGGAATAAGACTAATGAGGGCTGAGGAGTGATCAATGATCATTGATGCTCTATTCCCATTTCTATCACATGATATCATTGCTTTTGTCCTGAATGATTTTAAGTTCTAAGATTACTGGGCCAATAGATGTGGCCAATCCCAACTATATCCAGGGAACGCCCCATTTCATGATATTGCTGTGTGAATAGAGACCTATGCCTCCACATTTTAAAGGATTCTTTGAATATTTAAAGGGAGAGAATGCTATATAGCTGGTCAATAAGTTCATATTTCTACATATTCCATTGCACTCACACATCAGGGGATGTCATAATTAGTTTATAATGTACATCCTGCTTTCTCTGCCTCTAACTACCTCTACCACTGGTTTCTTAGCCCTATATATCTCACTGTTCTTAGTTTTGAAAGCATGCACCGTTCATTATTTACATTTTCTTACCTCTGTCCATCTTTTAGATATACCATCCCTACCCTAGAAACAATTTCTTGTGAATTCACGAGAAATTCATGTGATTTCACAAGAAAATTTGGTTTAATTCACATTATTGATCACATGAATTCATGTGAATTTGTGAGCAGCAATTCATGTGAAATTAAGCAGTCACATGAAATTCATGTGATTTCATGTGAATTTCACATGACTTTCACATGTAGGCCTACATGCATCTGACAATAAAATGTGAAGAACTCATGAAATTCACAAGATTTCACAAGAATTTCTGCTGAACCAAATTTTCACCAAATTTACTCGTGTCAAAGTGGTGAAAAGTCGTTCCTTGTTTCCAGGGTATGCACCTTTCCTTCCTTTGACCTGTTAAGGGCTGCTAATGCATTGGTACATCGTGACGGCCAATGGGCATGATGCACTGAAGCTTACCAGAACCTAAGTGGAGCATCAGGCAGACCCTTCAGGAGTGTATCAACTCTGTATGACCTAACACATAAGCGGCCCTTAAAGGGTTAATCAGCCTCCACATCCTTCCTATCCTCACTCACCACCACTCACTGTCCCTGCTGTCCTATTGATCCCCATCCCACCACAGTGTTCAGTAAGCTGCATCCGCAGCACATCTCTAGCCCTTAAAATGCTGCTGATACAGGAGTGCATCATGCCCATTGGTCGTCATGATGCATCAGTGAAGTGCTGGTGAGTAGTCTCACTAGCACTCCATTGGAGTATCATACCGACCCTATATACTCCCGGAGCGTCGTCATGATGCACCAATGAAGTGCTGGTGAGCAGTCTTACCAGCACTTCATTGGTGCATCATGACGACCAATGGGCATGATGTGATGACGCATTAACGGCCCTTACAAGGTTAATCTGCTTGTACCTCCATCCCTTGTACCCCCATTGTCTTTAGGTTCCACAATGTACAAAGCACCTCATGTTTATATAAGCAACATATAGGTCCCTATAGTATAATGATAATATGATATGTTCACTGACCAGTTATTCTTTACTAACCTCACTCTTTAGCTATGATTATAAACTCTAGGCCTGAAGAGCAGTACGTGTATTTTGCTTTAATTGGTCAGCACTCAGAAAATAGGGCACAAAAATAGGGCACAATATTGGATAGAGTTTTCTTTTATCTGCATTTATCTGCAGAATACGAATTCTTCCTAATCTTGTCATTTGTGCAATACAAAACGTGTAGATTTTCACTTTTGGATATTCCCGAGGGGTCAGTATGATGCAACATTGCTTTTCATGTGACGATACTCATCAGTAAGCTACTGCAATGTGCATGTGCATCATAAAGGTAATAGAACATGAACAAGAAGGTATCATGAAGCTGTTGATGCATAAGTGTATGATGGTCATTGGTCGTTGATGACCATTGAATGAAGCACTGGCAGCTCAGCAGCAGTTCACAGGAGCATCATCCCCCTTTAGTGTATCCTCCCTGTAGGGTCGGCATACATCTTGTATGTAGCCCTGGTGAGTTACTCTCGACGCCAGGGCTACAATCATGCACAAGCAATGGGCATGATGCACCCATACAGTATTAACTAAGTAATGTATGGGCTAACAGGCACTGCACTCCTTTATCCTTTTACGATAAAGGAATGAGGTGCCTGTTAACTCATACCTTACTAAGTTTATTACATGATTCATCAATGAATTGTCAATAAATAATCAATAGAATATCAATCAATTCAATTTGAAAAAAAAAATCCATGGAGGGATTGAGACTCGATGAGCTACTGACTGTTCCATACCTTCTATATAGAGGCAAAAGGTTGGACCAGGCTGGGACGCGAACGTCTGCACCTGGGGTTTGGAGCGCGACTTGCTGACCAATATACCATTGGTACACACACCTCGGCACCCGGCAGCTGCTGGTTTGGTTTGAAGGCGTACAGCAGTACCGTATATCCTTGGGTAAAGGCCTGGTCAATTTGCCACTTAGTAAGGAGGTTTAGGTAGAGGGTAGTTCTAATACAAGCCTGGGCTTAAACACAGGGAAATACGGTATGTCGCTGTCACGGCTATGGGGAAGGCAGCTCTGGCCACTGTGATGTTCTCCTAACCAAATTCTACTGCAGCTTTGAACGTCTGATGGTGTGGCCTAATAGGGAGGTTTAGCAGCCACTACGTAGGCAATATAATGCAGACGTGTAGAGAGGTGTAGCATATCTACAGCACTGCAACGTCAACGTAAAATTAAGTATGGGTGATGTACGTCGGGTTTACTAAACCTCCCTAATAGGCAGCACGTTGGTATTCAGATCCAGCCATTGCAGGTTCGAATCTACACCAGGCAATGAAATTCTCATAGGTTTTAACATGTGACATTTGACACATGACATGTCTCAAACAGTGCTGATATCCACCCCAAGTCGTGCTGATATCCACCTAGTATATGCTCACATTACGGTGCAAAATATGCAGGAATATCAGAATATCGAAAAAGCACCTAAAATCACAGAAGTCTGTAATAACAGCCCATAGTTAATTACCACAAAATCAAACATTTGCTATCCATTCACCACCCTCTCCTGCAGTCGTAGCAGTAGAAGAGAGGCACCACACTGTAAAACAAATGCCGTCAAAATAATGGCAAAGTCCCAACGTTGCTAGAGAGCCGTCATTACTTTCACAGAGGTTATTAGTACCACTGCACTGCTAGCTGGGGCTTCATTGCAGAAACTACACTGCTTCACTGCAATACAATTACTGTGGTTCACTGTTGGGTTTCACAAGGATCCCTGGTAGATTCACCAGTTATTTTTCTAGAGTGCACCACCTCAGTAGGCACCACCTCTGGCACCACAGTGATGATGCACTGTGGTGGTAGCAGTAGTAGAACTGCTGATGGTGGTGGCAGTGGTGGCTGCTGCCGAGTAAACCATGTCTTGCTCCAGCAGCAGCCTGCCTCAGAGCCCCTCCGTCCCCCGCCGGAGCTGCAGGCCACCCCGGGCACCCAGGCAGCAAGGCAGGCAGGCGGCGCGTGGAGGAACGTCAAGCCCAGTCAGGTGGCTGCTGGAGGACTGCATGGAGGAGAAGGAGGCAGCTAGCAGCAGCTGGAGGAGGTTCTAAGCCATTAACAACAGCCTAAACGGCAGTATCCGTCATCCTGGTGCTATAGCTAGGTATTATATCTTGCAGGAGTAGAAGAGCTAATTTCAGCCCCTGTGATAACCATTGATAACTAGAAGAGCAGCAGGAGCTGCACCGAGGAGGAAGAGGTTTTGAGGCATTAAGCCTCAACAATATCTAGACCTGCATCTTGCTGTAATAAATGGGAGGAATATATTCTGGAGGAACAGAAGAGCTATATAATTTCTCTATCTGTCTGTGTATGTGGAGAGTGTGGGTAGGAGGGAGGAAGGGAGGATGTCTACTCTTTGATACACAGTCCTATTCCTAGCCTCCATCCATACACCACCACACAGGTCTACTTAGATCACCACCTACTGGAGTACCAAGCATACAGCCACTACTACTGCCACTACCCCTGGAGGAAGCCACATTGGGAGCCACATGTATGTGTGATGGGGAGCCGGCCGGTGCCACCTGTGTGTCCCACTGGAGGAGGGGAAGGAGTACGTGTAGCCTGCATGTAGAGGTACTGGAGGAAGGATAAAGACGCCTGGTGAGTACTGACAGCTTAAGATGTAGGTACAAATGTGTAAAGATAATATACAGTGCTGGAGCTGATAATCCTTTTAGGGCCACATTAAGATCATACCCTTTGATGCAGGGATGCAATCTAAATCGGGTGTACTCGCCTTCAGCATTCATTCAGCATGCCTGCCCTACTGGGTCGATGCACCACTGATTGGATGGCTATGGTACCCAATGCAGTGTCATTTAGTAGACTCACTGGCACTATTTCTGTGCCTCATGTTAACCAAGGAACACGAGCGATGACGATGTTATGGGGCAGAAGGAGGGTTATATGTATATTCGAGTCTGTGGGCCAGGTGTGTGTCGTGCAGGTAGAGCCCTGGGGAAATGGGTGAAACGGGAATCAAGGGGCACGATGGAAATACACTACACAGAGGGAGCCTTTGATTTATGTTGACTTGAGGTATTTGAGATAGCAGTGTGGTAGGTATGATTAGATGTAGGATTAGAGTCAGTGTTGGAGGTTTGACTAGAGGGTTGGAAAGTAAGTATATCTAAGAGTCAGGGACCTATTTCAATATATCTGATCATCTGAAAATCCTCTGATGATTTGGCTGTCATTCTGTCCCTATGACATCATCACAGACTATTTATATGGGCAGCACATATACACATAGTAAATTCACTTTTCACAATTTGGAACCTATGTAGTCGTCAGGAATATTGAAATAAACCCCGGCTTAGAGCACCAGGATGACTAGGAGTGGTGTTTGATAAAGAGCTAGAGAGGCCCACACACTGCCATCTGCAGTCAGAGAATTATGTCACCCTTTCTTCCCCATGCCTCTCCCACATCGTGAGCACGCCAGGCTTTGGCAAAGGGGTTATTTCCTGCCATTGACAAATCGCCTCACAGTGCTAATATACACCTAGCCTGATACCTTGGAACCGTAAAATGAATTCTCGCTCTGCTTTCTACTAGGTTTCTCTACAAGTGATTGTATGGATAAGGACAAATGGAAAAGAAGGACAGATATTTGAAACATCGCCTAGGCTTATGGCAATAACAGGAAGACATCTTTTAGTTTGAAATTGAAGTATTGCTGATGAGACAGTGGTTGAACTAGGCTATATCAATAATACCTTTATCACAACTTAGCTGGTAATTTTAAAGGTACAAACATTGTATGTGAATGATACCATTTCACATAGCAGAATATCACATGCATTGGATTTAATTTACATAGAGATCTTTCTTTATATGAGAGCTATACCACATCTATAATCTACACATGAAGGTTAGGTCACGACAATACTGGAGTTACTCTAAGCTCAGCCATACGTCAATCATATCCATGTATTCTGTCCGCCTACCTATTGCCCCACCCCTATCCCCCATACCCTGAGTCAGTCTACCTCAGGTAATCACATTCCACATGTCTGACTACCTCCAGTCTTCACTGTCAGGGTTACCTGCTGTGACTCCTAACTGTGGTGTATATTTAATGTATAGCACACAGGGTGGGAGTTTCCAGGACTTTACCTGACTTAAGCAGCTTTTTTTTAAGTTCCAAAGACCTAACATTCCTACAGGAACATTCCTATAGAAACCTATATTAATTTTGAGGGGTTCTACTTGACAACTTACGGGATTTTTGTGCTCATCCCTACGCATGTGAGTCTGCACATTAACTCAGGGGACTGTCAATAATATTATTATACCACGAGACGTTCCCACTATCGATCTAGTGTTGGTAGCATATGTGCAATATCATGTAAAATGGTGTAACTAGTCTGGTATTGGTTATGTTGATACCTTATAGTGAGGCATAGCATTTTATCCCAGGCCTCTGTAGTATGAACGGATTGAAGGCCTTGGCTTCATTCTCTGTCTAATTGGTTACACTAACAGATGTATCAAAGAGACGTCACAATACAAGCAGCTTGCAGTAGAAGTCACCCTTATTGCCAACGACCGCTCTATTAAATCCTATGATATAGATCTAATAGATTACATATGGACTAGTTGTTGCTCAGTGTGCTCATGGCACCTAGAGGATTGAACTCTCGCTCTATGATATAAGTGGTTGATATACACAGAGTTGAACACTGGATTCAATATATTTACAAGAGGCTGTCATACACAATGTTGTCAGTATACTGGCTACACAGTCCAATGGGGTGTATATCTCACTTATGCCACACCCACTCAAACCATTCTCAGTTTGAAGAACAGGGGAGGACGTATTTGCCTAGTGAGACGCATCGCCTTACAACAGCTATATGTGATATATTACCAATGCTTTTTTATAATCTTTTCACCCAAGTGTGGTATAATAAGCAGTATTCTTTTGTATCTCTGTGGAGCACTACGCCTTACTATATCGGCATATATCACATAATCTCATCGTCTGTATCATGTTGCTGTACGCCCCAGGGGTACATATACAGTGCAATACTTACTTCCTCTTGGTCTGCTGGGTCTGGATACAATATTGATGTCCATTGTGTATTGTCTCCTCTCCCCCCCCCCTTACACCAATCCTGGGGTCTCTATAACCTTGGTCCGCCCCAAGCAAGACCAACACAACATTGATCTTTTAAGAGAAGTGCAGTAAATTAATGCATCATACCCATTGGTCGTAATGATGCATGAATACAGGCCTAGCAACTCAGCAAGACTGCATCCATGTGTCATGGCAATCCTATCAGGCTTGATACACTCCAGACGGGTTGGGAAGATGCAGTATTGGTTAGCGATTAGACTTGCCATAAAGTGCTGTATCATGTCGACCAGGGAACATAGAGCTTGCTTGAGGCATCATTGACCTTATTGGAAAGATACTCTCATGAGGGCTAGGGATGACGCATTGCTGACGAGGACTAGACTCTCCAGTACTGCATCGCTGCATGATAAGGACCAACGAAATGGACAGGTACATGAACCTGGAGCCATCATCCTTAAAGGGCTAGTAACAGACAAACAGCTCAGTGGGAGGCTGGGGAGAAGGCCGATAACGCATAAGGCCAGGACAGGGGAGGCAGAGCAGGAGCCTGTGTCTGTGGAGTGGGTGATGAGTGGGACAAGGGGTCACAAGTTACCAGGCGATGTGAATACGACATAAGTTCAAATCATCTAATATAGCCAGTCCTCCCATTGCTTTTTTTTTGTGGGGACTGTCAGTTGGCCGAAAAGTCATTGATGGAATATTGCCTTAGGAACAGCCATAATTGATTGAGGAGGATTGAATGTCTTAGTATTTGAAAATCCAGAGATTGTTGTCTCCCTGGAAATAACAACGGGCAGGGGTATTAATATGGCAACTGCCATGTGACAGGAAAATCAAATGGAATTGAAATTACAATTATACAGTCAAAATGGAATTTTAAACAAATACAGGATCATCTAATGTTGGGATGGAGACGCTGGGAGAGGCCTGTTCCTACACGAAGCAATACAGGCATAAACATGTGTCAGTGGATCGTAAAGGGTGAAGGGTAAGAGGGATGTGGGTCAGACAATTACTCACAACGACAATGAATTACCCAAACTGGGCAGGAATGGGCTCCCAACCCAGGCTTCCAGGGGAGGAAGCTTTGGTCCACTTACCATATCCCTTCGAAGGTTGTCGGTGCACTTTTGCTCATCGGTCGTCATGATGCACCAGGGTGCATTCATGCATCATGCCGACCCTGTATGGGGTTGATATACTCCCACATAGTCGGCATGATGCATTAATGAAGTGCCCTTCATAACAGGTCTGCCAGTGAAACTCGCCAGCACTTCATTGGTGCACCATGACGATGGATGGGATGGGCATGATGCACCAATGAATCAGCGGCCCTTAAAGGGCCAGGAATGTCCAGGAAGGGCGTGCTGGGCTGAAAGAGTAGGGGTCGTCGAGGGGGTGGGGTAAGATGACCAGGGGGTTATGGATCAGTAGGGAATTGGGCAGAGTGAAGGTAGGGGAGCTGCTCGGGCTGCGGGGTGATGGACGGGGCGGCCCTAGTGGATCCCCAGCAGCGGGAGAGATGAATAGGTTTAGGGTAGAATGTCCTGGTCACCGCACTCAATACCCAAAGGGAGGACACAATCCGTGTTACATTATATTTTGTTTTAAAAAACATCAAATTTGGTCTGAGAAACACCTTTTTATTCTTGAAGCTTCTCGTACATTCTGGCTCCTCAAATAAGCCCTTTTCATATTGACAAAATATTGGGTAAAAGATGCTCATAGCTGATGATAAAAAATCAATATACTGAAGTCATTTCCCAATATATTTTGCTCCAAAGATAGCTTTTCTAATAAAGAAAATCAAAGACTAAAATTTAATGTGGAAACTTTCACCATGTTCTGCAAGAGTTTTTCTTCTTGATATAGATTACAAGTGTTATTGACCCTTTTTCAACAAAAAGGACGGACATTTCTAGGGTGCACATACTTAATTTCGATTTTCACAAGGTGGACAGTATGTGTTCAAGCCATCAAGTGCAGGAAGCATGGCAGAACGTGAGCTACACACTGGGGAGGAAAGGGTAGATACGCCATTGAGGGGTAGGGTGAGAGAAGACTTGGACCTGACCATTTGCTCTTGTGATTAATAGAAACCCATGCTTAGAGCTAATCCCAAAATAAAACCCATGGGATCATTCAACCTTGCAGGAGGCCTTGGATTTCAGCCAAAAAGCTCGAGTATCAGCTGAGGGGTAGGTCATGGTCAGGGCTGACTGTCACTTGGTGGGGTGGGGTTACTTCTATTGTGAGCCACTCTGGGTCCCGCTCACTGCAGGGTAACCCTTTAAAGGGTGCTAATTAATTTGGGAGTGTATTGCTGCTCATTGGTCAGCATCATGCACCAATGATCTGCTGGCAAGCAGACTCGCCAGCACTTCATCAGAGAATGATGTATTAATGTATCAGTGGTGCAACAAAATTCCTTGCACTATCACCTTTGGTCGTCATAATGCATAAGAGGGTATTGACTCCAAGGCGCTCAGGAATTGAACTGGTTCCCGCAATATGCACTGATTACAGGTGGGAAGGTGACTACAAGGGTGTCCCTGGGAGTGGGTAATACTCAGGGACAAGGTACCCATCATATGCACTCCCACATTAATTAGCACCCCTTCAGGAGGCACAATAGGGTGGTTTAAGTAGAACACTTTAGCCAGTATGGTTTAGAAGAAATGTTTCATACCTATTATGTCCGTCTATAATAGTTTTATTAATTATTTCCCATATCGGTGTGTTTCCTTGGTTACAGAGCCAGAATGGAACAAAAACCGTTCTTTTTTTGTTGGCTTCTTTGGCCTTGAACAGAACTATGGGATGGAATTTATGCATATATTTGAGATTTGATGAATGAGAATTGAAAAATAAGTCACTTCTAGGAGTGTTTTTTTTCCATTAGCAGAGGTGCACATACTTAATTATTAAGGTCTACAGAGCCATTTGAATTTCCATAGTTACCAACAAATTGGAAAAAAATCCAAAAGAATCACTGTCTTTTTTTATAAACATGGGAAATTCAAATGGCTCTGTACTAAAGTGTTCTACTTAAACCACCCTATTGTGCCCCCTTAAAGGGTTATGCAGAGAGCAGATCCCCAGAGTGGTTCACAATAGAAGTAACCCTACCCCACCAAGTGACAGGCTGCCCCACAGCAGATACTTGAGCTGCTCGGCTGAAATATAAGGCCTCCTGCAAGGTTGAATGTTCCCGTGGGTTTTATTTTGGGATTATCCCTAAGCATGGGTTTCGTTTAATGACAAGAGCAACTGCAGCCCTTAGAGGGTTAATGGATCCTCATGGGATGAGCAGTTCAGGGAGGCGTGAGCTGCTCCTTGCGGCACCTAGCGGCACACACGGAGACAGCAAGGTCAACATGATCCGTGTTCAAGCATGACCTCTCCACATGGGACCTGCCTGTGTTAGGTGCTGCTTATGGTGTGGGCTTGGGGCTAGATGTGACTGTTTGGGATGAGACTTGCATTTGTCTCCAGCTTATTGAAATTAAAATATCAATTGATGAATCAATACCATTACTTTTGGTGTTACCAGAATGACTATTGTAATACCATTACTTTTGGTGTTACCAGAATGACTATTGTAAGACGTTGGCTTGAAAGGTATGCGATCCAGGTTAGGGAGTGATCATTTTTTAACAACAGGGGGGGGGGGGCACTAGTGGGTTTGTGCATGGGAGGCGAAAAGGGGTTGAACAAATTTCAACTCCACCAGCCCCACCCCTGTTGTTCAAAAATGATCACTCCCTTAGAACAGAACGTTGAGTCAATGTTGTGGATTCAACATTCAATTTCCATTGGTATGTATTATTTAGAAGTTTAGCCCAATATCTAGTTTTTTTTTCTGAATTTTACAGTATACTGGTACCTAATTGTGGTACCGTAGTCATACATTGACATGAGTTATTGATACCCAGCAAATTGTCGTTATCTGTCGCCATGATTGGTCATCAATGGTGACTCCTTTCTGAGTGATAACTCACTGCGTCATCTTTCGCCACTGTGTGTCAGTCTCACATGGCATGGCGATTTATCACAACAGTCGCCAACATGATCTCACTCACTGCGTGAGTATGTGCCACCCCTTGTCATCCCTCACAAAGCATGGTGACTTATCACCACCATCGCCAACATGGATCTAACTCACTGCGTGAGTATGTGCCACTGCCTGTCAACTCTCAGTCAGAATGGCAACCTTTCACCTGCATTGCCACATGGCTCTCACTCACTGCGTGAGTGTGTATCACTCCTAGTTAATCTTCTCTCAAAATGGCGACTTATCACCACCATTGCCAACATTGGTCTCACTCAATACGTGAATTTGTGTCACTCCAAGTCAATGCTCTCTGAGGATTGCATCATCTGTCACTCACTCTCACTCACAGTGGCAACTTATCACCACCATTGCCAAAGTTGTTGAGACAGCACCACTGTTCAACATGTAGCCTATCTAGGAAGTGTGGGCATGAAGTATAAGTCCCATACGTATCAAATGTGCTTTGTTTCACACTGATTTCCATGTAATACTTCAGAGTTGAATCAAACAAGATTATATAGAGAGAATATCAATTGAATTTAGATAGAGGTATCTCTAAAATGAAAGCAACTATCCATAAACACCTTTTCTCTGGTTACAGGAAAAATACATAGAAAATATCAACATGAACACCTTGTCTGTGGTTAGAGGGAAGATACATATGGCAATACCTTCTCTGGCAAAACATAATTTGATCTGGCAGATGTGAGGTTGCATGATTACCAATGTCGATGATCATGAGCTTTTCATCTAACAAGGTGAGTGATCACCAGCATCGCCATCACTGGTGAGTCTGAGTGATCACCACTCTCGCCATCCATGGTGAACCTGCACTATGACGTGGTGCGCGTTTCATCTAGCGAGGTGAGTGATCAACCGCCTTGCCATCCCTGGTGAGTGTGTGTCATCACGATCCTCGCCAACCGTGGTGAACATGCGCTATGGCATGGTGTGCGTTTCATCTAGTGAGGTGAGTGATCACTCGTGTCGCCATCCATGGTGAGTGTGGGTGATCAAGATCCTCACGAGGTACGCGTTTTATCTAGCGAGGTGACTGATCACAATCCTTGCCTTCCGTGGTGAATGTGCATTATGACGTGGTGTGCGTCTCATCTAGCGAAGTGAGTGATCACTCATGTCGCCATCCCTGGTGAGGATGAGTGATCACTCATGTTGCCATCCCTGGTGAGGATGAGTGATCATGATCCTCGTCATCCCTGGTGAACATGTGCTATGACGAGGTGTGTGTTTCATCTAGCGAGGTGAGTGATCACCCGCGTCGCCATCCCTGGTGAGTCTGAGTGATCACCATCCTCGCCATCTGAGGTGAGGCCATGTGATCACCACCATTGCTATTCCTGGTGATCTTGTGCTATAGCGACGTCGTGTTCCATCTAGCGACATGTGTGAGCCACTTCACACAGGTTGACGAGGAGTCACGACAATTTGCTGGGTAATCTTTATAGACCCTGATATGTATAGGGGGATTACGAGCAATGCGGGTTAACATAACTATTACAAACATGGCGTGTTTGATGTGCGCATGTCTACCACGTGGACTGGATCTTCCCATGGCCTCCTATCAGTACCTCCATCCCTCCCACGCACCTACCCTCCACCCACCTAACCCCCAAGGCATACATAATCATACCAATCACCGCCAATAATTGAAGCCAAACAGCCACCAGACTAGCCAATTCTACTCAGGGATTTGGTGCCTGCAGTTCCACATAATATCGCTCAGGGATCTGCAGATGCACTTATTATCGCCCATGTCGTGGCAGAGGTACTTTTGCCTGCGTCCCTGCTTTGTGATTAAAAACTGCTTTTTATCTGGCTGTAATCTCTAGCAGTATGCGGTCTCGGCCAAATGTGGAGATCCAACTCAGATCACCTCAGTTTTCAGGATTATATCTAGCCAAACAGATATTTTGGAATTCCAAGCTTTATCTGCATGAATTCCTTTTCTGTCGGAGTTCCATTGCATAATTATTCTCACTTGAATTATTTAGCATATCTCGCCCCAGCCCTCAACTTGTTTAAATACCATCAACTGATACAGCCAAAGGTCTTTAGAGGTAAAGGATTGAAAGTTGGTGCATAAATCACAACTACACCTCCGTCCATACTACGGCTAATTTACAAATGTATGCCAGCACCCTGGCACTCGATGCGAACAGACTAGTAAAATTATTTGTTTTATTGTATGACATTTCTTCTAAGTGCTAAAAGGGCATGTCACACAATATCCAAATTTCGGTTCCTGCCAAGGTTGATGCAGCACAGTAGACATAAATATCTAGTTGGTGAGTTAATATTGGAGGTTATTTACATTGAGATTGATCAAAGGTTTCAGTCATAGTGTGCCATCATTTGAGCAGTGACTCAAACTATAAATGTAAGAAAACTTCCCTTGATACCTTTGTCTTTATGTATCAGTACCCTACCTGAAGTTTCATACATGTGAAAATATGTCATGACCTTGTCTTGCTTGTTGTGATGTACAATTATAAACATGCCATTTGTGGTATGCATGCTATCTACCTGGCTAAAGAGAACTGCTATCTGAAAGATTACCTACACCAAGATAACCCTTATTTATATACTAACCACTTAGGCTTATCAAACATTGATTTAGGTGTGTGAGACCCAGAACTGACACAAGGTCAAGGCCACACTTAAGGTGTGCCAGCCTCCCACCTACCTTGTTGTCATGGCAACCACTTTCTTATAACCAGGTACGTCAGATGCCATATGTCAGGTGGCAGAACACATCAATGTCTGTTTATTTTGAATTATGAAATTCAAAATATATAAAACCTAGTACAGGAATGGAAGTTGAATAGACATAAAAGCCAATTTGGTGGGAAGAAATAGGATAGAAAATGACCCCACAAGGATATAACTATAGATATAACAAGAAAACTATAGGGAAAGGTACCTTGTCATCATGTCGCACATGCCTTCCTGTAACTGACAGGCTACAGTGTAAACTACTGAGATAAATACAGTAAACTACGTGTCAGGCGATATCGTGTTTCATGGATGGGCTGCCAGCCATAGGCAAAGCTAAATCTGAACAGCTCGTGGAACTACAGGGACTCAGCAGCTCATCCTCACAGACACATGATAGACCTTTAGGGTCTGCATGATGCATTGTTTCATATTCCTTGGTCGTCATGATGCCCCAATAAAGGGCTGAAGTATGTGCTTGCCGAGACTGTATTCCAGCATCATGCCGATCCTTTTCTGAGCGCATCATCAATCCTGTAGGGTAGACATAATGCCATGGTTGATGGCAGCCATTACTGCAGTGCTGGACATGGTGGGCGGACTCACCAGCACTGCATTGGGACATCATGGCAACACGTTAGTACTGTACCAAGCCCATAGTGTCGTCATGATGCATGGAAGCAACAGTGGCGAGTTACTCACCAAGGCTGTGTTCATGCATCACCCTAACTAAAGGCAATACTGCATTGAAAGCATCGTGTGACCCTTAAATAGCCACTTTAACCCATGCCCTACCCTGAGGTGTGTGGGGCACTGCGGGTTGATTGACCCTTGTAGAACCTCCTCCTGGGTGACCCATTCACTCAGGGGTCACTGCCTCCAGGGGAGCAGCTCACAACTGCTCATAGTAGCCTGGTCACGTGTCACACAAGCTGAAAGCTCATTGGCTATGCGCTGGCACAGTACGGCTGGATGTATGCATTGAGGACAGATAGCTGTGGTGCCTTCTGGGTAATTGGGGCTGTCTGTAAGAGTCATGTCATCTAGAGGTCACATTTGTGAAGGTGTTTGTGGAGGAGAGCAAGATGTAAAACCTAACATTTAAGCCACACTCGACAAAAGCATAAGCTGTTTAATTGCTTATGATAAGTTGAACGTCAACTTGTAAAATACTATAAGCTATGCCCGAGACCTGATTGCTGTAATACTATATGGAAAATCCTGCCTATAGGCCACACTCACGATGCTGATCATATAAGACCCAATTAGACTATAAGTGACCGATAAATCACCTAAAAGGCTTGGCTTATATGCAGAGTTTTAAAGTAGCATATATATGTAGCGGCAATATAGGATTTGAAGTATTGCTTCCAGAAGAACATGATACTACCTTTCGATATTTTCATTTTTTAAGCTGTAGCTTTATTTCATCCAATATTTATATTTGAAAAGGCAAAATTCTGACGTCAAAGGGAGTGGTTCGATAACAATGCAGACTGTATTGGGATAATTAGATTATATGAATTTTCTAATTGTCAGGTGTACTTCAGAAAGGCCAACGCCTTCATGACTGCCAGCCATAAATTGCGTTAGGTAATAAATCAAATATTGAATGACACCTGGGTTTATTTCTGGAAGTGTGGAATAAGCGTTGGGGTTGAACCACAAGGACATTATAAAGAATATCTTGAATATGCCCAGGTGACGAATTAGCACCTAGGGTACTAATGAGAATTAACATATATTTGTGAATACAAGATTCAAACACAGCGAAACAATATTCAACAATTACAAGCTATACTACACACCGCGCATGCAGTGGTAGTTATTAGTTAGAATACCATGTGAGGAGGTGTCAAGCAAACAATACACTATGAACTACATGTATACTGCTACCATACCCACAGCAAAGGCCTGATGGTAATGATCACGCATAGTAAGCATACACAATAATACCAATGTTACCCTTATAAGCAACAACAAATATTCATTATCAGTGCCACCGTACCCCACTGCATATGGGAGATAGGTGCTTATTTGGTATGGAAATTTCAGTACCCCTATGACCATGGCTACCATTCAAAACAGGCGCTTATTTGAGTTATACCCGGCTTTTCAACGATGCATTACGGTAAGCAGACAGAGTAGCTCTTGAGTCACTCTAGTTGCACTCATGTAGCACTCACATGGACTAGATTGACTGCTCCATTGTTCTCAGACCTAATTAGACACACATGTGTCTCACTTCTTCAGATCGATGCAGCAGGAAAGGGGCACTTTCTATCAAATTGTGTTTATAAATATCCATTATGGTCGAATACTTATAACCTTATTTTGAGTGTCAACGTATGAAAAAGAGAATTATTCTTTAAAATAGTGGAGGAGCACATTCTCATCATCATAAGTTGAACGTGACCGAGTATCAATTCCAATGGTTGTTTATTAATTCAGACAATCACTTATAGCTTTATCAACTACCTCTCTGAGGAGGTACCTTTACTTGACACATCGATTTATACCACTGCTACAACGTTAATGGGGCAGGATACATGTTCAAACACACGTAGTAAGCCACGTGCTCTCACGTGAACCCAGCTGAGTTGTGACTCAGCTGGGCTCCTGGTAAAAAAAAATCTACATACCTTGACAATGTTGGCCCTGATTGGTGAGGAACGCTGTGACTAGGTGCCAGATGGCTCAGATATCTAGAAGATATGTTTTTTGCTCTTCTTCTTTTCATCATTATCATTATCAGGGAGACGATAGCATGGGTCTCTATATTATGGGTCTAGACCCCTAAAATCGAGTGTGACATGGCCTTTTCTTAAAATCGACAAGGGACATGGAGTTCTAGTGACAATGACAGGCCAGAAAAAAAGATAGTGACATGGGACATGGGTTTTTCTTAAAATCGACATGTGACATGGAGCTTAGTGACAAGGACAGGGGAAATTGCAAATTTAGTGACATGTGACATGGGCTTCTCTTAAAATCGACAAGTGACATAGGGGCCCCCCATCTAGACCCCCTATATTTCCCATACATGAGGATAGGTTTAAACATTCTTACACCCAAAATTCATGGTTGTATGTCTTTCATATAGCAATGAGAACTTTAAGAATACAATCTCAATCATGATATGTTTCATACACCGTAATACCTGCTGTAGGGGCACAGTTTATAATGATAGCGTTACATAGCTATGATTTGGCCAGTTCCCGAGTGGGGCGGTCACACCAGGGGAGTGGTGGCAGCACTGCTCTCCAGGCTTCTCGGCTTAGAAACGAGGGGTCGCCACCCAACTCCTGTGGCTATATAAAGCGGGGTCGGTGACTGGCGGGGCTAGAATCTTTAGGGGTTCTTTACAAACAGGAGTACTTTCTCCCCTCTGGCTCCGAGTACTTATAATATAGGTAGCTTACATTTGATACATTGATCGAAATTCAGAAACCCATTAGTTGGATTGTAATAGGGACTGAATAAACCCTTGTTGCCTCTTACGTAACTGGAAACTGTCTTTTGGTAGTTCTTTCCGTACAATCATAGTGAACCCGAATAACAGATCATTACATATAAAGCACGGCTCATCTATATGGACAAGCCCCTTGTGTGCCTTAAAGCATCAGCAAAACTAGGGGTTGTGCCTGATGGGCAAGGGTATTAATAAATTGGTCTTCATCTGGTCGAAGCCAAGCCTTGGGTGCGCCCTATAGGATTTCCTCATCGAGGGGTGCACCGTACATGTGCAGTGTGCATGGTACCCAAGGCATTATGGTAATGGCAATTCTAAAATGAGAGAGATTTGTGATTATTTAGCACATTCAAAAGCAACCTTTTTCTCTATAATAATCATAATAATCGTCATCGGCTCTGTATGTTTGGAACATTTATAGGTCAGGATCAATGCATTGCACTTGGTTAGACAAGTACAAACACACATGAGCAGTCAGAATAATACTGACTGCTCACAAAGGTGTCAGTAGACTGCTTAAATGTGCAGCACTTTTACCACCTAAAAAACCTAAAACCAACACCATCCACTTGGTTCTACTATTGGAACAAAGCATTAAACAATGGGTACGGACGGGAGGTAGAAAAATCTAACAATTGCAGTCCAGGTAACCATTGGGCTGTGTTAGAGTAGGGGAGGCTGTCAAATGTGCAGCGGTCCTGTAATCCTGATAGGTGATAAAAGGGCCAGTTTGCTGCTGCTAATGGTTGCAGGATGCAGGGGAGGGGGGCCGGGGGTGGGGAAGGAGAGGGGGCGGGGTAAGATTGGTGGCTATTGGTTGTGGTTGTAGTTAGGTGTTGGGATTGATGGTGGGTACACCCACTTACCTGGGACAGTATTATCAACCATTTAAAGTCTGCATATCATTTATTGTACCATGCTCATTGTCACGATGCACGAATGCAGCCCTGGTGTGTATTGGCCTTGGTCAATGCTGCATTCATGCATCAAATGAGATGGACATATACCACACTGGCGGGTCTTTGAAAAAAGCACCGGCCTTGAATAAGCACCAGGTAGAGTGACTTCAAAATTGAAATTGAAACAATTATATGTCTTGAAAAAGCACTGGGCCAACATTATCCATGAAAGTAGTCCTGGCAGGTCTACTCACCAGGACTGCATTTAAATGCATCATGGCAACATGGCAGAATGATACATTAAATCAAACTACAGCACCTAAAAGTCTTCTTGTCTGACTATAATACTATGATTACCCACATGGCCTATATCATATGCTCATATGCTAAACTTGCAGCTGCTTCACTTGTTTGAATATGCATACTGCATGTAAGACTCCTCGACCTAAACATCAACTAGCTATGAAACACTGTACCTAAAATGACACTGCCACGGCTCATTTTGAAAGCGCTAGGGTGAATCGTCTAAGTACTGGAGTCTCAAATAAGTGCCAGTATAAAATAAGCACCAGAGATACAGGGGTGGTTAATACCCATCTTTAGCACTACAACTAATGGTATTTCAATATGCCCTGGTATCAAGGAGTGCTGTGATATTGAAATCAATAAGTGCCACTATTCTATATCCAGCCAAAACCATAGAGTACAACTTGACTAATTGCTCGGCCCTACTAATAATTCAAGATAACACACATTTGGTTAATCCCCAAGATCGGACGTCAAAGGCTGGCCTTTTAAGCCTACAATGACCGCTAACCTACCAATACTGCATCTGGATTGTCGGCATGATGCATCAAGGCATTGCTGGCTAGTCAAACCATTTTTCAATTACCTTGCATCATTGCATGGCAAACGATACATCAGGAAGCCGTCAAAGGGCAAATGACATGGATCTGCAGAGCTAGGCCTGTAGCTAGAATAGATGAGAACACATGGTGGACGTACAAGCCTTAGGACCCCTGTCACTGTCAGAATGTAATCAATTAGCTGAAAATAACGCTTCTTGGAAGACATCCTGCTCTGCCTGAAATAGAAATATTACAGATTTATGGGTCAGTATTACCAGTACAAAAAGAGCAGATCAACCTGAGAAGAAAAGGATGATGTCTCCAGGAGGTTAATTCAAAAGGCTCTGCCATTGCTACCTATGAGATGTTAGTAGGCATGTCTGTTACCATCTCATAAGACCTAGTGTTACTACAATAAAATAGCTGGTGGTATTAGGCCAGTAACTAATAGGAAATATTATGCAGTCCTTCACTTTTCCACTTCAGTACTAACACCACCCCTTATTTTATACTGAGAAATGATAGTGGTTTCCCCCGAGTGCATGTGCACCTGAGTGGGGGGACATTCTTCGTCACAAAAGTGAATGCACCTGCGGATAGTCCTTGGGGGCTCTTGAGGCTGCTCATGAGTTAAAGGCACTTGAATGCATTTTCTCAGACTGCTTGAGGGCTCTTGAGTCTACTCATGCGTTAAGGGCATAGTAACGTCATGCTTCCCTTCTCTCTTTCAGTTGTTGAGATATTTGAAGACATTTCAGGGTCAAGTGCACCCAACAGGGTATATAATAAGCCTGTCATGCAGTTCTACTAGGCAAAATATTTTTGGCCAGACCCTCAGCTTATATGGGGATCATACAACACAACCCAGGCTACCTTCTACCCTCAGCTGACCACAACAACATAGTCCCAGTCACCCCATTGGGGTAGTTTCATTCCATATCACACACCAGATCCCTCTATAAATATATGACTATCAGATCATTGAATACCCATATACTTGTGATAATCAAATAATTTGGTTCCACTGACACCAAGATGAATTTATGTTGATCCCAGAGGTCCTTTAAAGATATTGGGTTCCTCTTGATGGTGCCATTGTGTATCCACAGTGTTGAGTTTTAGCTGAATCCACCCAGTATACATGAGGCAAGACCCCAGACCGGGCCTGTTTGATCCCCAATCAATACCCAATCACCCATGAATAGAACTATGCAGAACCCTTATTAGCAGAACCCCAGTGTAGCCACTCTTGAGAGAACGAGTTTTTCCTCTGTTATTTTTTACCTTCCACTGCTATTTTTTCTCTGTGGACCTGTTACCACTCTGCACAGTTGTTAGCTGCTTAGAATAGTGAAAGGAGGGCTGAGGCTAACATCGCTCACTGAAAAGTAGCTGGCTATCAGAAAGGAAGGCAGGCCTACCTTACCATAGCAGTATAGAATATGGGAGGGAAATTACTAACATCCCATAGGTAGCAATGGCAGAGCCTTTTGAATTAAGGTCCGGGGCACTTTGTCGTCCTGATGCAATACTGGTGAATCATTTCACCTTCGCTGCATTGATGACCAATATCAGCCCTTTAGAAATGTATTGACTGTATTAGGGTGGTATGATATATAAATGCAGCCATCGTATATATCATGGTGAGGTTGTGCTGAGCATTATGGAATTGTAAATGTTAGAAACCAATGCAGATAAAATTCTAAAGTACTACTGAACTGTGAAATCTAGATGTGCATAGTTCCATCAAATTCTACTTGTCGTCTTGCAGCAAGATAACCATCCCAATACTCAGATTGATCGTTTTTGAGTGCTGTTCTTGGTTGCTAACCAACAGCCTTAATTGCTTTTGTCTCTAAATGATGTTTATTATCGTTTCAGGTGAGTATACCGTGCATCCATTTGGAAACTAACAGACGGTTCTATAGAACAGGTAGTATGGTATTAACCTAAGGGCCACATGCTATGTTAATTTATACCTTTTTGCAATGATGCACAAAGGCCATGCCGGTAATTATACTCAGGAGCAATGTATTGGTTTATGATGCAGGCAATCCTGGAATGCACCAATTCCAAAGAATCTCTATGCATTAATTCATCCCTAATGAGTACCCATCATTTCTGCACATGTGCAACATGGACAAAACATACATGGTGTTTGAATGAGCTAGGAACAGTACATCAGTGCATTGGCTTTTAAAGGTTAGACGTGGCATGAGAAATCAATAGAAGTATATATATAATTGTACTCAATATTGCAAAAAAAATGGGACGATTTATAGGAGATAGATTTTAATAAAAAGGAATAGCCACCATTTTCCAAAGGTGAATGGCAATTTTCATCTCATTTCCCATTTTCTGCAGAACCCCATCCCCTTATAGTTACATTTTCAAACATAGCTATCAGCAATAGAAATTCGAATTGTATGATCTTCTGTAGCTAACTGCTAGAGTCACTCCCTTAATGTGTTGTCTCCATGGAAACCAAATGGCTGATGGAGACTTGGTGTTGTTGATTTAGATCAATTAAGGAAGAAATATTTTGTCTGTATTTGTTCAGGGCCACAACAATAGCCAATGTCAGAAAGGCTCAGCACAGGCGGGATTTAGTAAATATTTACCATCCCAAAGTAGAGTGAACCAGCAATGCTTTCTGTCATCTTGAACACACTGTATCTATTTAACATAATGTTCTGACAATCATACTTTTAGAACGTTCCAGGATGGACATGTCATAAAATAACACTTAGTAAAGCCACATATCTTATTGCTGTAGGCCTATGTTGTAAGATTCTGCAAAATGCATTCCCAGTGCCACAGTTTAAACACAGGGTCTTGCATAAGCACCAGTCTTAAACAAGACAAAATTAAGATTTGGAAAGTGCACCATATTCTGATCTCGAATTAATAGTGATGGTAATGAATAAGGGCTGGGGGTAACCTGAAAGCAATGAGTGCTCTGGTGTGTATACAGGCCAATGTGGGATAGGTATAGACTGAATCTGAAACCCCTGAAGTGTCGTTTACAAATTAATGCCAGCCCTACGAGGTTGATTTAGTTACCCCTAAATGGTCGCCAAGGGGCACTATATGGTCCTTAACTCACCCTTTTACATAAGCATACATCCCATTCTTGTAATGCTAGCTCATCATTTCCTAGAACTCTATTTTTGCTTGGCGAAACACCTGTTTGTAACGCGCTGTGGTCTTTGTTCCTGTACATCACTCTTAACCCTGTTCCATTCTGATTATATCACCTGTTATAGCCAGATAGGAAATTCATGAAGCACTAAACCTTCCCAATTACCTTAACACTCTAAGGGTAACATAGGCTAATCATGATGAAAAAGGGGAATGAACATTGAAGATTAATGTGGCACCAAAAAGATTAGCCAATTTAGCCCAGGCAATTTCTCCAAATATCCCCCATATCCTCCTCTGACCGAATGAAATTGCTACTACTCTGAGCTACTTCTCGTTGTGCTGCTCCAACTCCATGAGCTGCTCTCCAGAACCCATACCGAGCACTGGCTATGTTACCTACTAATCTAATGTTGTGATGGGAACTGAGGCTTGCACAAGCAATTCATAGAAACCAGTGATAGACCTGTATGTACCTGTGCCCTAGCTCCTGCCAGCTGTGGGAATTCCTAAATTCAAATATGAGAGCTTAACGTTCAAATGGATCATCATAATGATTGAAATGATCATGGCGTTATGGCAACATGCAAGACTGCTGCAATGCTGATGTGTGGTTAGGCTACATGTTCTAGTACATGTTACACGTAGCCAGGATATTTATAATATCTAGATAGCAAGTATGCAGGTCTGGGCCGAGGCTGAGAAGAAACCCCAAACTTTGAACATACCCTGTACTTAAGAGTACCTACATGCATATAGCTATCTACAGCCTTACAAGTATACCCAGGGTCATTTCTAGCCCTGCTTAGCTGTGAATACCTGGCCATAACCACCCTCTACTGGAGTGAAGTCAAACAGAACATCAGCTGATATTACTGTGTTTGTGGTACTGAGGTGTGGGTGCATCCAGGCATGACCTCCCTGTACCTATCCTTACCTACTCTACTCTTAAAGATCCACATTTAAACATGTTTTATGTCAGAAAATGGTTAATTTCTTGAAAAGGAGGGAACATATCTTAGATATATTATCATTTTCTGGTGGGAAAGGCTTTGAGGTTTCATATGGGTTTAGTATTTTCTTTAGGAGATTTAAGATAAAAATCGGAAAAAGGTTTTAGTGGTGCATACAGGTACTTTTTATGGTCATTTGGTGACAAGATCCATGATTTACTCTACACATATACTGTAATCTTTTATGCTGAGTCTGTTCCTGGTTAAATAAATGTTACTCCTTTATGTAGTGTGATCACCAAAATCATAAAGGTAATAGAAAATGGTATAAAATAATATTATTATGTTACTTAGATAGTGTACTTAGATCTGTCCATTCAGGGCTAGAAATGGCCACGGCCATACACCTATGGCTGGGGCCATATGGAGTGCAGTATCCAACCTGGTTAGGAGAACTCCACCCATCATCCTACCTTTGCACCTGTACATCACTCTTAACCCTGCCATCTAACTGTCATTACAAGGGGTTATAGCTTCCACAACATCCCCAAACATTCTCTGAAACCAGCTCCACATCAATGCCAATTCCAAAAACTCCAGTAAATGACTGTTAAATCTACACGGAATCCTGATAAAATTGACTATGGTAAGAAATGGCAACCTTTTCAGGCTCTGGTGTGACTTATAGGATTGTCCCAAAATCAGGGTGTGGCTTATACGGGGATGTGGCTTATATGGAGGGTTTTACGAGACTTCAACATCAGCACAAAAAATAGCTATTCAGTATGAGTGAGGCCCTTGGGGTGCTCAGGTATATATGCCTCGGTCTTGTCTGGTCCTAATCTAGCTGCAGTCTGGAGTCTGCGCAGCATGTGCATCAGTCTTGTCTGTCTTTCCTATAGATATCAGAACTCTTCTGAAATAGCCAGAGACACCTAGTTCTAAATGTCTTCCTGCAGTAGTAGTATCAAGTGGTTAGGGAGTGGTTAAGCTCAGTTTTACTGATGTTAACAATTTAGAAAAATGAAGGTTTTTCCTCTGGCCTAGTCTGAGTTTTTGATGTAGTACTTTGCTCGAGCAAGTTAATGTTAGCTGAAAAATAGGGTGACGTGCATTGACACAGAGGGCTCAGGGTGACTTTTCCTGTGTTTTTTGAGAGGCGTCCAAAGCGTCTCACCTTTAGATGCTGTTTTTGCAACAAATAGAAACAAAGAGCGAAAAGTCCAGCGCGGAGGTAAACCTATGGAGAAGTGGATTGGCGAAAAAGAAAAAGTCAGGACTATTTTTATTTATAAAAAATCACTATAAATTACAAACTACATATTTAAATGTGGTATTTGCATACATAGGAAGACAAATATGTAAACTATCAAACATAGCAATTTTATTGATGTGTCACTATTATTTCTTACAGGAAATTGTTGAGTTCTTTATCTAAAAGCTTGCAAAACTGTTTAGCCATGACATAAATGCAAATGTCAACTCCCAATGGGATATTTTAGCATCGCATGCACCAAGGTGAGGCCTGTCCGCATTCAACTCCGCCTATAAGGCGGTATTCTCCAATTTTAGTATTTTGGTGGGATAAGCTTTCCCGTGGTTATTCATCATTTCTCCAAATCATGCATTAGAAATTCATTCATACAGAACAAAATACTATATTCTTGTTCCTGCACATGGCTAACTAATTAATTAAAGGCACACTAGAGTGAAACCCTACCATAATGGCTGAGAGGTGGCACAAGGGTCAAGAACAGTGTCAGAATTTTCAGCACTAGAACAACAGCCAACAGTATCAATTTTTATACTAGCACTGGGGAAAATCATCAAACAATGAGCATGGGCTGGGGCTGTAAAAAGTGTAGTTGCAGGCCATGTAACCAATGGGCTGGGCAATTGTGGACGATGCTGTCAAGTACCCACAGGTTCCCAGTAATCAACAGAGCTGGTAAAAGAACTATTTGTTACCTTTCTTTCAATTTCTTGTTTGTAATGCAGAATTAAATTTGGAGGTGCATGGCGTTAGTTGTATCTACATATTTATAGTCCCTGATAGAGGTCTGTAGGGTCATTGCCCGAGAAACAGGATCAATGCCCTCTTTGGGCAAATTCTATGGGATTAAGAATCATCTGATAAAAACTACCGTATTGGCCTGTATAAGCGCCGGGTCTTTGAATAAGCGCCGGTCTTGAAAAAAGTACTTGGGATACAAGGGTATTGAAATTTAAAAACTCACTATAATTTAAGTCTTGAATAAGCGCCAGCCTTGAATAAGGGCCGGGGGTATACCCTAGTCGAAATCAATTAGCGCCCTCGTGCTTATACAGACCTGTATACATTAAATTTTGTCAGATATGACCCATCATTTGCAATTGAGTTGTGCTAGCCATGACTACACATACAAAATGAAGACAACCTAGTCAAAACTCTACCTGAAACTGTTTCATGATTGAGCGTAACTTGTTCAGACTATTTGAGAATACTTCGCTATGATTGCCATTGTGTGCCCCCCCCCCCACTCAGCATCTTAGTCCACTGAATATGTACCATACACTATTGGTAAATATTGATGATCAAATAAAAGGGGAATTTCCACAAGACCATGAGGGAGACTGACGTTGAATAAAAGACCTCATGATATCTGTCAAAATTGAAATGTGATTAAGTGTTCTTAGATTGTTCATGGAAAATGTCGTGCTCAGCCTAAATTAGAAATCTTGGAGTAAGAAATAACAGATAATGAGGTTCAGTAACCTAAGGGAGTGGTCATTATTCGTCAATGGGACGGGGTATACAAACTTTTGGTTTCTCCTGGGGAGAGGGCGTCAAAGCATTTTCAGCCCTCTTGAGAGTGGGGGGGGGGGTAAATATCTACTCCTTTTATAGCAAAAAAAAATCCCATGTGCTACTATAGATCAAAAAGGGGCATGACAATTTTCCGGCCCTCAGGTATGGGGGGTTTTAAAACATTGGACTGGCATCGAGGAGGGTTACAAATATTCACGCATCCATGCAAAAACTTGCTACCACCCCCTGTTAATAAATAATAACTACTACCCTAATACAGTATAAACCGTCATGAAAAACACCATAATGCTAAAGTTGCACATGTCATACTTAACCAAAATGATCTGCAATTGAATCAATGTGGTATGATTCAATTTTGGAAGAAGAGGCATAGAAGAACATTTTCATGATAATCCAAAGCCTCATAGAAGATTGAGACTGCATTTGCATCAACCTAATCATATCCAAATCCCTTAAGCTACCAGAGAGAAAAGAGAAATTCATGGAAAGAATGGAAAGACAAATACCAACAGGTTATTTTCTAGTCCATTTTATAAACACACAGCAAAGAAATCGAGAATTGATTTCCCTGGTGGTCAGATATAAAGAATTGTTTATTTAGAGGTGCTCAAACTGATTTTTTGCTACTTCTTCAGATAATCTCAACACAGGGAAAGATTTTAGAAGTGATTGATGAAAAAGCAAGGATAGTCCTCGGACATCCATAGGTAATGGATGAAAAAGAAGAAACATATCACTTTTCCCAATTTTTCCCAAGAGTTGTTTTTCTCAATTGTTTTCTCATTTCGAATTGGTAAGGTGAATAACTTTCTGACTTATTTTGCTCAGGTTTGCAAAATAGGGCACATTCAGAAGGTTTAGCAGAAACTTTACCAATAAATAGGCATTTATTTTATTCCATTGTGAGGGACAAAAATCGACAATTTCCCTGTCCCTCTTCATCTTGTCCTGTATTCAAGGGAAAAACTGTCCCTACCTGAAACATCTAATACATAGAGCAACTCACTATATTGGTGCACAGTCTACCTTTTTTCCACACCCAACATAATGTGGTGACGTTCTCTTCATATCATACACCTTGCACAACGACACCTGTCCCCCATACACTGTATATCTGACATCTTGTGATAAGTCAGTACTCCCATTTTTTAACACCTGTAGCCCTGGTAAAACACACAGAGAATCTCCCCATCACCCTTGATAACAGAATCACATGTACCTTTAAAGGCCACATAATGTTGGTATCTGAATTCCATTCACCTTGGTCATCACGATGATAGATACTGCAGTGGCTGTGCAAGGTATTGTCAGCACTGCTTTGGTGTGGCATGACTTCCATGAGAGTGTATCAACTCATGTACAGGGTCAGCATGATGTGATGCATTGGTGATTCATGCCGACCCTTTCAGGAATGTATCAACCATGTTAGATGTTGGGTTTGCATGAATCATCAAGGCAGCCCTGGCGGTGGCTCACAATGCTGCATTCACACTTCATTCTGCTGAAAGCCCTTTAAGGGCTCCCTGAGCAATACATCAGGCATTAATATAATAGTCATGATGAGATCGCACTGGAAATTATGGTGCTATTTTAAAAAAGTTGTAGTTAAGAGTTCCAGGGTACTAGTGAAATGAATTGCAAGAACTGGATGTACATAGCAGCATGAAAATTCTACCCGTCATATTGCAGCAAGATTATCGTCCGTATAATTAGATTCCTCCTGTTTTAGTACTGCTTTCAGTTGCAAACAATCTAATAAATTTGCTTTGTCTTTAAACTATGTTTATGTTTCTTTTCAGGTGAGTGTATTGTGCATCAATTTGGAAACTTACAGAACAGGTAGTATGGTATTAATTCCTCAAAGGCTGCATGATGTGTCTCAATTCATGCTCAACTGCTCAACCATGATACTTCAATGCAATGTCAGTAATTCTACTCATAAGCAGGTCCAATTACTGTAACTCATCGTTTCCTAGAATTCTATTTTTACGTGGCACAACACCTGTTCGTAACAGGCTGTGTATATGGGATTACAAGATAATTTTATTCTGATTCATCCATGCCAAATTAAGCCCAGGCAATTTCTCCAAATACCCCCATTATTTGCTCCTTTGGTTCAATACAGGCGCACTCACATGCTGCTCCAACTCTGAGCTGCTTCTACCTATTGAGCGGCTCCCACCTCACCAGCGTTAACTACACTGTAAAAACAGTGTTTAGGGATTAAACACCAGTGTTTATAAGTTAAACACTTGGTTAAACACTTATTTGTCCCACTTTTCTCACCTCTTTAAGTGTTAAACGCGTTCACTTTTAAACGCGTTTAACTAGGAAGTGTTTAACCAAGTGTTTAAATGCTAAACACTTAAACACTTCAGTGTTTAGGTGTTTGAGAATAAGTGTTTAAAGGCTAAACACCTAAACACTTCAAGTGTTTAGATGTTTAAATGTTGGTGTTGAGAAAATTTGGTGTGTATCTTTAAACACCTTTTTTGCAGTGTACTAATCTAATATTGTGATGACTGCTGAGGCTTGCAGGAGCAATTCACAGAAACCAGTGATAGGTATGTACCTGTGGTGTAACTCCTGCCAGTTGTAAGAAGGAACCCTGGAGGATAGAGTAAAGATAACATGGGATATGGTCCACATGCCATGTGGGATGCTTTAGCCTGAACAGATTGCAGATCATTTTGAACTTGCTGGCTGGCATGAAATTGGAGTGAACATCAAGGGCCTTAGCTGTGTGGTAATGGATGGCATGGGGTCAATTACATTTCCAAATAGCCTGGGAGTGTGGTGCTTGCTAGGTCCTTAATCATGACTCCAGACTGGTTTATATGACAGAGGACCTGGCAGCCCACACACCAACAGACCTACATAAATTTCCATTAATCCCCAATACCAGTAATCTTTTTCATCCACTACGTAGCATCTCCAAAGGGATCTGTGTTATAATATCAGCACACTTTTGCCAAGGCAAAGGTGGATTTATTCATAGTTCTTTACCCCACTTGTAACATATTCACATCATTTCTAGGTTTAGTCTGAATCTGCCAGAAAACTACTTTGTAATGCAGTCCCAAATACTGTTTTTCTTCTCTCTTCACACTTGTGCCTATCCTAGCTCTCTTCAATTCAGATATGAGAGCAAAGCTTTCAAATGGACAACTATCATATCATTAGGGATGTAAAAATCATGGCATGTATGGCTTCATGCATGCCTGCAGCAAAACTGATGTGTGGGTAGGCTACATGTTGCAGCACATGTTACAAGTAGCCCGGTTATCATCTAGATAACAAGTTAGGAAAACTCCACCCATCATTCAACCTTTGCACCTGCACATCACTCTTAACCCTGCCAGCCAACTCTCATTACAAGGGGTTATAGCTCTGCCTCCGCTACATCCTTAACTTGTTCTCTGAAACCAACTCCACATCAATGCCAACTCCAAAATTACCTGTCCTACACTCTAGGAAATGGTTGTATGATCTATCAGGGATCGTCCTAAAATTGAAGAGAGAACCATCATAATTGTAATTCAGTGTTGTTTCTACAATCAAACCCCAGATGTTTGTAAAGTAAGGTAAAAAGTAATGGTGAAATCACTGTCCCAAAGTTGCCAGTGAACCGATGTTAAATTGACAGCATTTTTACAGTTTACTCACACTACCCACACCTACCAGAAAGCCCCACATAGCTGTGGACCAATGACCATTTCAGAGGTATACTGCGGCTCATGGAGACTTCCTGAAGTCAGGGTCTGGGTCATATACGAGGGGTTTGCATATAGCAACTATGGTAAAGAATGGCATCATTTTCAGGGCCCTGGTCCAGCTAATAGCATTCTCCCAAAGTCCGGCTGTTGCTTATACTTGGGTGTGGCCTATGCATGTTTTTTATGGTACTTTACCATTACCACATTCAGCAAGCTTACAATACCTCATCCTATCTGCTCGCTCCCACCCTCCCATAAACATAACCCCAGCTAACAGGGACCCTGTAGCCAATGATGGATGCCATTAGCATCCATCACAAAAAGTAGCTACTCAGTATGAGTCAGGACCATGGGGTGCCCAGGTAGATCTGCCTGGACCCTGTCTGGTCCTAATCTAGCCTCTGTCTGGAGTGCATCAATCTGTTTGTTTTTCCTTTAGATATCAGTGCTCCTCTGAAATAGCCAGAGACATCCCCCCAGATGTCTCCCTGCTGTAAAAGAAAGTAGTATTTAGTGGATAGGAAAGGAATATAGAAGCTTAGTTTTATTGAAGCTGAAAATAAGGAGAATGACGTGTGTTTTCTTTAAGGTCACTCTATGTACCTAGTCTGAGTTTTTGATGTTATGTTTTGGAGGAACAATTCAGTTCCAACTGAAGAATGATTCCTTCACAAATATAACTCGAAGATCACGAAAGACATCTTGATCCTGAACTTGGTGGAACAAGGAGGTATAGTCAACCTTCCCAAAAGGAAAGTTGAGTATGTATAGATCGAACTGGATGTAGCTTTGGAAAAAGTGTTAGAGTACAGCAATGGGGACCCTGGCTCTAGCTTTGCAACTATAGATTTACACCTCAACGCCTATGGATGGGTAGTTAACAATGGAAATTAAGGAATAATGTGTCAGTAGAGGGTGGACGGTCTTCATATCAGAGCAGGTGATCGGGCTGATTGCTGGGTGTCTGTGACTGCTCTTTGAGTTATGAGCCACTCAGCCAACTACTTTGGACATCAAAGTAACCTAAATAATGAGCAGGTTCTGGCCCTTTTGATAATCAAATACGTCTATGTAGACAGTTATTCACCACGGAAACTGTTGATTATTAGCAAATCAATTTGGAAGTTATAGATCAAATTCTTCATTGTCAGATAAATACAGGTGTAGGGTTACAAGTTTGACAGTTTTACTTATTTTGGTGGAAACAGTATTCCCATGGGTTTTCATCTTTTTGTTAAATCAGGATTGAAAATGCATTCATGTAGGATTGTCGTTCCTGCACTTGGCTAACTAAATGATAGCAACAACAATTAAAAATGCAATGGTGCAGAACAGGTGAACAGCAGTGTCAGTGTCAGCACTTTCAGCACTAGAACAAAAACCAACAGTATCAAGTTTGTACTACCACTGGGAAAATCATTAAAATAATGGGCATGGGCTGCATGGGGATATAAAAAGTGAACAATCGAAGGCCAGGCAAGCAATGAGCTGGGCCATAGTGGGGGGGGGAGCTGTCAAAGTACCCATAGGTTCCCTGTAATTACCAGGGCTGATAGAAGAACCTTTTTTTTTTTTAATTTATCTGTCCATGATGGATGCCGGAATTCGGAGGTGCGTGGTGTTGCTTGTGGCTGTATATTTATAGAACCTTGTAGCTCTGTAGGGTCAATGTCTGAGAAAACATGCAATATCTGACAAGGCAAACTCTATGTATGATGTTCATGAACTGTGTGAGCTTCAATAGCATCTAGCCTTTTGGATATAACTCGTGGCTTCGCCACTAGATAGCGGGGGGGAAATTGTGCACCTCCCATTATCCCATTTCCTTTTGCCAATAAGTGGAGACGAACTGTGCATCCCCCCTCAACTTCGTCACTTAGGGACAGTCCCCCTCCCATTAACTCCCCTGCTGCCCCCTGGTGTTATACAGCAACAGCGCTTATCATAGCGGCGTTTATCTTAGCAACGATGAGTATCATAGCAACCTTAAACAATTTTACACTCTCCTAGCAGATTCTTTCGTAAGTTTGTTTTTAATGAAATTCTCTGAAACTACTCATCAGATCTTAACATATGACATATCAATTTAAAGCCCTAGTAGAGTACTATCTAGATCCCTAGTTGATGAAAAGTCTTCTCTACAAATAACATAAGGGAAGGCGCCGATTTCTTTGAATTGAGATCCAAATGGCGGCCATTTTAGCTTGACTGGCGGTTTTTGAGGCTACTATAGTGTATGCATTTAGATGTCCTTTATTGTAATTGATTGCTTTGATTCAATCAAATGGGAAAAAAGCTTTTTACATGTGGGAATCTTAGAATATTGCTATGATGGAGATTGAGAGGAAAATCGAGTTAATTTTGAAAAAAAAAGAACCACATAGCCTCATGCCTCATCTGTTCCTGGCAACTTTCAATCTTATTCAAATGAGTAAGGGTACCAGCAACGAAGAAACACCGTTTTTGATATGGGGTAATAACTTAAAGGACCTCTACTGATTTATCAAATGGAACCCGCTATACCCAAATGAGTTTTGCTCACATGGGCCTCAACATAATGGGTCTTCATGTCCTCAGTTTGAATAATTCTGTTTGAATCTAATTTAAAGGCATTCCTGCTTTAACATATACTACACGTAAACCAGTTCTTTGAGAAAATTGTACAGCATCTTTGAGAGTAAAACGTAAGTATTGCTACCAAGTGCCCCTCTTCTTAAATCTCTGAATCTCCAGCAAACTAAAAGGAACCATGTCTCATCATGTCTAAGGGATAGAGAAGACTGTTAATTAAAAGACCTCAAGGTACCTGTCAAAACTGCAATGTGATTAAGTATTCTTAGATTGTTCTTGGAAAACGTTGTGAATGGCTTAAAATAGAAATCATGAAATAAGGAATATCTGATAATGAGGTTCAGTTGCTTTAATACACCATGGACCGTTATGAGAGCCACCATCATGCTAAAATTGCACCAAAATGATCCAGCATTGAATCAATCTGACTAGATCCAATATTGGAGGAAGACGCCTAAAATATTTTCATTATTATGCAAAGCCTCTTAGAGATTGAAACTACATTTACATCAACCTAATATTATAAAAATCTCTGAAGCTACCATAGGGAAAGGGACAATTCATGAAAAGACAAATATTAATCTAGCATGTTTTTTATATTCCTTTTTATACACACAGTGGGAAGAAATTGAGAATTGATTTTCCTGGTGGTCAGGATAATGTTTATTTAGGAGTTCTCAAAACTGATGATTTGCTATTACTTCAGATAATCCCCACATGAGGAATTATTTTAGAATTGAATGATGTAAAAGCAAGGATCAACAGGGAACATCCATAGGCAATGGACGGCAAAGAAAATGTTCCACTTTTCCACATTTTCCCAAGCACTGTTTTTCTTGATTTCTTTCTTGATTCAAATCAATGAGGTGAATAAAATCTCTTTTTTTCTGAATCATTTTATTCAGGATTGCAAAAAGGGTACCTTCAGAAGGTTTACCAGATACATTGCTAATCAATAGGCTTTTGATGAATTGCATTGTGGGGTGTAAAGATATAACATATGCCCCTCTCCCTTTTCACCCTTTCTTGTATTTAATGGGAATCTTGTTCCTACCTGAAATACCCTATACACATAATAACTCCCTGCTAGTACACACACTACCTATCTCCTGACATTTTATAATGGAGTAATGTTCTCATATACAATGCACCTTGCACTACAACACCTGACCCCCATACACTGTGTTTCTGACACCTTGTAATAAGTCAGTACTTCCATTTATAATACCTGGAGCCCAGGTAAAAAAAAATGCAGAGAATGTGCCCATCACCCGTAAAAACAGAATCACCTGTACCTATAATGGCCACATAATGCCATTTTGAAATTTGAATTCCATTTCCCTTGGTCATAACGATGGCACACGCTGCAGTGGCTGTGAGAATAACTGTCCACATAGTATTTGTGCATCAGGACTTTCATGAGAATGTACCAACCCATGGACAGGGTCAGCATGATGCAATGCAAGAATGCAGTTGGGACAATATGATACTAAATGAAGGATTCTGTATATTCACTGTGCAACCATTAAAGGATTAAAACAGCCAAGGCAAGTTCTCCAATTAGGGACCATCCATTAATTACATACGCACTTTTTGTCCAAAACTTATATTGGGGGGTGGGGGTCTTAGTAAAATGTTCCTATAAAACACCCAAAAATACCCTAATTTTGAGCTTAAGTCACCCCACAATGCGTACCCAATGAGTATGCCAAAATGGTCCAAGACCCCCCCTCCCCCTGTACGCACATGCATGCATTTGGCTTGACCCCCCCCCACCCCTCCCTCTTAGTGCGTATATAATTTATGGATGGTCCCTTAACTCATTGCCTCTTTCCCTGGCTCCAGCCCTGTGGAGGCATGCATGGGCTTCCCCGAGCCGAGCTGCTCCTATTCATAGCTAGTCCTGCTCTGAAATAATCCATGAGCTGCTCACCAGGACTCCTGCTGAGGCCCGTCTATGTTACCTACTAATCTAATATTGTGAAGCCACTGAGGCTTGCAAGAGCAAAATGTCAGCAATTCACAGAAGCCAGTGATAGGTATGTGTTAGTCCCCTAACTCCTGCCAGATATATTCTGGAACCCTGAGGGCGAGCGCAAAGATAACATGGGATGATTTCCACATGGGGGCAGTCTATGCCATGTGGAGTACGTGTCTTAGCTAGGACAGATTACAGATCGTTTCTAATTGGCAAATACAAGGTTGGAGTGAGCATCAAGAGCTTACTCAGTATGATGATAGATCTATGGACTCTGTCCAATTACTTTTCTAAATAGGCTGAGAGTGTGGTGCTTGCTAGATCCTTATTTATGTCACCATATCCTGATGATAACGGCCAGACACCAGGCTGGTTTATATGGTCATTAAAGGTGCTGCCAGCCCACACATCGCTTAAATCACATTAATTCTGGTTCTCACTAGCACTATTTCCTATCTACTCCAAGTCACACATCATTGATTACAGCCACATCCTTTTCCTGCTGGCCAAAACAAAAAATCAATAGATCATTTAATGCCCAATAAATTTGATCTTATAATTCATATTGAAATACATACCATTATAATTCTGTGCTCTTTCCTGATTTCTCTTTACTCTCGGTTGTAACTTTGCCAGCCCTCATAAATCCTCAGCTCATTCAACATCTGATCCTCCCTAAACCTAGTTTGAATATCTCCATATAAAACTCAGTAAAAATGATGAGTACCAATACCGAGAGAAAAGCTGGTAGAACTCCTATAACCAACCTTAATGTCTCTCATCTGTCTCACCCTGATGATTTTTTAGATTTCCCTGTCAGATATTAAATGTTGCTTTGATGGTGAGATGTTACAACTCTAGATCTACAACAACTTCACCAAGCTTAGTAAAACCCACTCCATAACTATCAACATCAACTTCAGAACATGTAAAAGAACATAATCTATCCACACCTACTACTCTATTGCTGCAGTACCCCATGAGGCAAACTAATTCACCTCATCCTACCTGCTCACAGCCTCCCGTAAACATCAGCCCTTGACTGTGAGGACTCTGCAGTGATAGGCCAGTGTGAGGTGCCATTAACATCCATCACAAGAGAAGGAAGCTCACCATGAGAAAGTCCATGGCTGGGATGGGGATGTGAGTGAGGAGAAGGGGGTTAGGTAGACATGCCTCAGGCTTCTTTGGGCATAATCAAGCCCTGTCTGATGTTTCCGCTTGGTGTAAATACTTCTTCATCAATCATATGACTGCATTGGCCAATTGAAGCATCAAGCTACGAACCACTACTACCAACCAGTAGCCAGTACCCTGGGGTCAGCTGTCACTGCCCCCCCCCCCCGTGGCTTCATTTGAGATTTAAGGTTGTTAACTGTTTGGTTCTCTATTAAGGCGGCTTTGACAGTTGTTTAGATAATCTGGGTCATTTGACAGCTTTGATTAGTCTGTCATTCATAGTCGTTTGGCAATTGGAACGCTATCAAATGGTTCAAAGCCAAGAACCCTCCCAAGGCAGCACTGGAAGCAGCCACAATGATTTGCAACCAGAGCCTCCCAGTGTGTTTGTCAATGGCATCCCTTTGTGTATTAGAGGATAGAGCTGTCTGTACTGAACAAGTAATTAATGGATATGTCATGACGCATGACTGATATCAAACAATATCATGCAATGAGGGGGAGAATATAATCAATAGAATATCAATAAATTCAATTTGAAAAAAAAATCTTCACCTCCTCATGGGACTTGAAGCCTGCCATAGTGTGTGTACACACAACGTTTGACAGCATGCACTGCAAAAAAGATGAACCAGACCTGGACGCGAACGCCTGTACCTAGGGTTAGGAGCGTGACTTGCTATCCATTATATATACCATAGCCACAGGCGTCGTAATTACAATGCCATTCTCACCTTGCGCACATGAAAAGCTGGGGTCACTACTGATCAGGCCAAATCTGTGGCATTGTGTATATACAGGCAAACACACACTCTTCAGCCCCTGTGGCACAATCCATAGGACGCTGGCATAGAGAGCAGTAGGGTGTGGGTTCGACCCCAACCTGTGGCAATGAAATTCTCGTAGGTTTTAACATGTGACATGTGACATGTAAGGTGTGCCTGTTATCCATGGATAACAGCATACCTCACGATGGCCACATTGCATGCATCATGGTATGCAATATCAACAGGTATCAGAATGGGAATATCCAGAAAAAGCACCCAAAATCACAGAAGTCGTGTAATAATGCAGTCTACTTACCCTCAGTCAAGAGGTTTTAAGTTTACACATGGATTATTGAAGGGGTAGGGCAATGGGTGTTGGGGCTGTTATTAGTGTGTGCTCTCCTCTAGGATATCATAGCTTGTTGATGGCTGGTATGGGAATGTATTGGACATTATTACACGATTTCTATTCCCGTGCTTGTACTTGTTGATATTGCATGAACCATGTGAGCAAATCTGACATGGCTATCAGGCACTGCTTTGGGTGGATATCAGCATGATTTGAGACAGGTCATATGTCACATGTTAAAACCAATGAGAATTTCATTGTCAAAGGTAGGAGTCAAACCCATACCCTACTGGTCTAAATGGCAGTGTCCTATGGAATGCGCCACATGGGCTGACGTGAAACAGTGTGTGTTTGCCTGTATATGTACAATGCCATAGGTTCTGCCTGGTTAGGAGCGACCAGAGCTTTCTTGTGTGTGCAAGGTTAGAATGGCTTTATAATTATACAGGCAATCACACCAGTAAGAGAGTGTGACAAGCTGGAGACGTGTTTACCAATGGTATAGTGGTCAGTGCATCGCGATCAGGATCTGTATTTTGTATAAGGTGGGTGGTCGAGTCCTGGTCCCACCATGGAGGTGAACGATTTTTTTCAACTTGTATTTATTGATACTCTATTGATTATTTATTGATTAATCATATAATAAATAAGTATTCAATGCCTAACAGGTGACTCATAAGATGTATGGGCTAATAATGCTTTCGGATGCTATGCACCTCATGCATTATTGGCCCATAATATCACTCGTCACCTGTTAGGCATTGAATACTCACTTATTATGATAAGTAGACCACTAACCCTTTAGTGGTTGCATAAGGAACATTAGTGCATTATATTGACCTATCAAGAAGGCATCTTCTACACCAACTTGATTGGCATGATGGGACAATTTATATAAATAGCTTTTGGGTGTACTCATTAAGGTTGCATTTATAATGCAATGTGACGGGCTTGACACCCTGTCGCGTTAAATCCTGAATGGAGTCCACAATCCTGATTTCTCCTTGTCAGAGCTTCCCACTGGGCACATCAACATTGATTCAGTGTTGAAACAACGTTTGCAATGTTTGCATATCAACGGTTGATATAGGCTTGAAATATAGTTGAATTTGAAAGTTGAAACAACATAATCAAAATCAACTGTGATTCAACATCTAACCATCAGTGCTGATTCAACGTTTGTATTTCTATGTTGATTCAACATTGATACAACATTGACACAACATTGATATGATGTTGAAAAAAGGTTGATATTTGTTAGGGCATTCTTTGTTGACATGTCAATGTTGAATCAACATTGAATCAACATTGAAATAAATATTGTTGATTCAACATTGACAAATCAATGTTGAGTCAACATTGAATTGAGAACAATATTTTAACATTGATATGTCAACTGTTGATTGGATGTTGAAATGGTGTTGGTTGACAACATTGAAATAGAATCATTGAAAATGTGTTGAAGACAGGTTGATCAACATCATCAACACAATATCAGCGGGTTGTCAACGTTGATGCAACGTTCTGTGCCCACTGGGTACACTGCTCAGCTCTGGATCTTTGTGAAGTGTATGGCAGCCTAGTTACACTGCTTTGCCTGCCTGTATGCATCTACGTCTATACATTATCAGATTTAGGTTGAACCCTCTAGGGTCCGGAAAATAAAACATTGTCATCCAGTTGCATAAAATAACAAGTAACTTCCCCCTACCTCAATTTATATGCACACTAATTGATAACTTGGAAAAGTACTTCTGATTTTATTTGTGTAATAAAAACATGTCTAGCTGTCACCCACTAGTATCATCGATTGCCCTAGGGCCATTCGGCATTTATATTGGAAACATTACATAAAACCCTAGAAATCATGGTCGACATTAGTTAATTACAGTGTCCTGACAGCTTCCTCTGTTACGCCAATAGAAAGGGGTTTCCTGTTCATGTAACTTGACCCTACCTAAGGGGAGCCCTAAAAATATTAGTGAATTCCCTTCTTGTGTTTTAGACCATTAAATTTTGGGCAATATATGAGTTGGCTTAATCCACCATTGCATTTTGCAAGTCATTGCCAAATTGCATTAGGCAATTACCAGGTATTTTTAAGGGCTGAGGGATTTCTTTTTTTATTTTCAAAGTCTGACTTACCTGCCCTATGTTATTTTTCAGCCAATGTAACCTCAAATATATTCCTCTTTTGGCCTTACATATACTTAGTGTGGGCATAGCTATGTCTAGGTTATTAAATTGTGGACATAAGGAACACCCTCCTCCCTGTCTACAATATATGATTCAATGTCACAAGATGTAAGGTGTCTGCCTCGCCTGGTGATTTGATAACCTTATAGGGAATATCGTCTTATATAGTAGTATAGCGTCATATATATCATTACTCACTAGATTACCTTTGGCATCAGTTAACTCTTCAAGGACTGCTAAGTGCATTGATACCTCATTCACATTGGTAGCCATGATGCATGAATGCAGCCCTGGTGAGATGAGGTACCTTGAGTCTAGGTCTTTAAGGGCCAAATTATGCACTAATGACATGCTGTATTCATTTGTCTTCAAGCCCTGGCAAGTAAATTATTATTGCATTCATGCATAATGCCAATCTTTGTTGATGCACTCCCAAAGGTCATGGCACACCAATGCAGTGCTACTGAGTAGTGGCCATTCATCATGATAACTGATCAATATTTCCTGTACACCATATGCCATCCTTAAAGGGTTAGTTATATGAAAGCATAGCATAGGAAAGCAGAGTATAATCACATGATGAAAGGCATATTCCCTTTTCTGTTGCATTTTTTTTTAGTCTGAATACAAACGTGAAGATGCCACTTTCTTTAGAGACTATACTTGTAAGGCAATTCCTTTGGGCATGGACCTAAAGCTTCTACCACAACCATATCATCAGCTTACATTAGCTCATGAAAAACAAAGAAAAAGATCAAAGAAAAAGACAACCCCTTCCATGCATACAGACATAAAGCTGTGGCCTCTCTGTGGGTGGACAGCGCTGCTCTCATACAATACTTGTGCTACTGCTAGTTCTGGCTGAGGCTGTACAGTGTAGAACCACTAGCTGTGTAAAGAGCCACTATATGTTGGACTATAGTCGATGGTTGTGGGCTTCCCTAGCCCACTGAAAAGGGTCTATAACTGCTCTTTTCTATCTCCTTGGATGTGTTTGGTGCACATATGCACGGGCACCGACATATTCCTCTGTAAAATTGTGTAATGTAGTTCTCACCATGGATATGACCTTAGCTGTCGAAATGGCGTTAAACATCTATTACTCACTCACTCAGTTAATGGTTGACCATCCAACTGCTATATGTGTGTGTAAAGATAAGGCTTTCTGTATCAGATTTACTGCATCAAAAAGCTGTAGTCTGCAGCAAAGATACATCAGATTCACCCTTTTGGTGAGTGATGCCTATGTGCCTTAACAGAGAGGTTTCTACAGATAGTAGCAGTTTCAGCAGACACTGTGAATTCAAATATAAAATGACCAAAATATGATCCCAGAGGCACATTGTGAATTGCATATCCTTAAACTCTGGGTGTGTCTTTTACTTGAGGTGGAGCATTAAGTGTTATAATTCACCACCGGTCATTTAAACAGATAGTCCTTGTGCAACCCATCATGCGGGCGATTGAAGGTCATTCGGCCCCTGCCAAACAGCCCCTACCAATCAGCCCCCTGTCATTTGGCCCCTAGCCTTTTGGCCCCAAATACGTCATAATTACATCATAACTTCGTCATAAATACATCATTCTTCCGTCATAACTTCATCATAAATACGTCATCTGCCCTTTCTCTTAATTCCTGCTGTAATTTACATCATAACTTCGTCATAAATACGTCATAATCCCGTCATTAATACATCATAAGTACGTCAGTAATACATCATATGCTGTCTAAATCGTTTTGCTACTGGCTTGCCCTTCAATACGTCATAAATACATCATAAGTACGTCATAAATACATCATAAATGCGTCATAAATACGTCAATTTTGTTTGCTTCTTGGTGTTGACGTAGTTATGATGTATGAGGGGCTGAATGGTAAGGGGCTAAATGGATGGGGCCAGATGGTCAAGGGCCGGATGGCTGGGGGCTGAATGGTCCGAAACCCATGCGGGCTCCCACAGCCATATTTTCCTCCATGATTTTATAGCACAGGCCGTGAGCCACTCACAAGCAAGTTATGTGGAGAGTGAGCTGCTCAACAGAGTGAAATGTGTATGATAGTCAACATGAGATGGTGAGGGAATAGCTTCAGTATCTTTGAACTTACTAAGCAAGTTACTTGTGGTTAATTGATTGGAGGAATGATTTCATCACAGAATTTCATTAGTGATACATATGTAATATTAGGCATGGAAAAGGATTATTGTTATTGAGATATATAAATAAAATATAATCTTTTTAAACTATAATCTTCGGCCTTTAACCTCCCACTTGGCATGACATGAAAAACGCTTTTTATGATTTCATGAGTTGAGCTTAGGATGTAAACCATACAAGTATTTGAAGAAAATGCACATTAAAGGAGATTTATTTATATACACTTTGTTCTGCTCTCTGCTTTACCTATCTCATAAAAGCTGCAGTGGTATATATCTGTTTCATGCCTCCCAGGTGAGAACAGTATCAGGTACCCTCACTCTATCAAAAAAAAACTAATGGGTGAGCTCTCAACATCAAAGTTCTTAACCCTTTACACATCACAATGTCATTATGACTAGGCCCATGATTCTTGGTTGGCATGATGCAGCAGTTCAGTGCTGGAGGGTCTACTTAGCAGGACTGAATTGGAGAATCATATCCCTTAGGGAGTGTTCCAACCTCATAGGGTCAGCAAGATGCATTAATGCAACAGTTGTGGGAAATAGACTGCCGGGGCTGATTACACCATGATTACCAATGAGCATGATGCATTAATGCTCCATGTACCCCTGATAGTGTTAGCTCACCACCCACCTCACTACACTATCAGGGTGTTCCCCATAGCAGCATCTTTTTCATATGGATTTATGTCTCTGAGTAGGTTTCCCTATGACATGTCTTGAGTGAGTGTCTTCAGAAGGTCTAACCTTATAAGACAGATAGATATTGGAGGCTAAGAACCCATTGGAGGGATGGGATTAGCAGCACGTGCTCTCTGTTCAGCCAACCAGTGAGTGAGAAAAATACCAAAATACGAGATCAATGTCATAAAGGTAGGCTAATGTGATTTTTAACCCTCATGTGAGAGAACTATGGGCTTGTCTTTATGATATCATGAATATAAACAGATAGCAGATGATAGAAATTATAAGTTAGGTAGAGCAGAACATTTAACCTTACTCTTCAAGGACTGTTTGACAACTACAAATTTCTGTTCTTTTGATTGCTTGATACACCTTTGCAGTGCTGGTAAAGCTATGTGCCAGATTCAGTCATTGGATCATTTCATCAATGCATGATTTATGATGGATAGATTTAGCCACTACATATGCACCACAAAACAGATGTACATCATACATTAATTTATTTTGGAGGGCATTGGCTTAGATCAACCAGCAAAAAGTGTAGAACATTACTCAAAGAATGTTAACATCTAAAGATTCTATGATTTCTAATCCTCTTGTGAGAGAGACTACATATCTAGTAATCTTCATAATATCATGTGACTTCTTAGGATATGGTAGATATTATAAGTAAGGCACAAAGCATCTCTCCTTGATATCTGTGGTAGTCTTTCCTGTTGTCTGGCATGTTGGCACTTTGGTCAGTTTTATTTATCCCTTAGGTCATCTGCTACCACCCCTGGCCCTTCCTCCCCCTACAAATACACCTACACATGTACTTGATATTCCACCTACAACACAAATGCTTGCACACCTGGCTTTGGCACAAGTTAGCTCGCCAGAAGTAATCTCAGGTGCTCACTTCCGGCCAATGTCTTTCTGGCATCCGGTAAGAAAAGGCCCACCTGGAATGCTGTAAAGAAAATGCCTGTCTGATTACCGCAAACCACCATCCATGTAAGTATTCTACTCCAACAACATGAAATCCAGACCACAGAACCACTTACTGTATTGATGTATGCATGCACATTGGAACTTATTATTCCAATTCTCTCAAATAAAAAAGCTTATATCTAAGACCTAGGTTATAGAGTGAGATCTTCATAACCTGGTCACCTCTGCCCCAGAAAAAGTTTATAGGTATCTAAACACAAATTTTAAATCTAAACACCTACATTTCTAAATACCTGAGCTAAGCACATTGTTTGGCTAAACATGTTTAGGAAACTAATGTGATTACAAAAAACGTTGCAAGAATATGTTTAGAATTGTGTTTAGGATCTAAACACCATTTTTGCAGTGTAGGCATAACTATACACCAAGGAACAAACCAGAGACATGGCATGGGGAAATGATGTGATTTTAGTTAGCCAACAACAGGGATTGCTTTCCTTGAATATGGAGCAGAGTTTGATATCATATCCTATATCTATCTCCATCATATCAGTAAGGGGGTGGTACTTTCCAGTATGGAGAGGCTGTGGGATTTGTGTGATGGGTAAATAATGCATGGAGGACTGGTTAGGAGGGGAAAGGAGCAGCTCCAGAGAAACAGTCAGAGGAATTTACACACCAGAAAGGATCACTTCCATAAAGTCAAGATCTTACTAGCAATGGAAGCCACCAATACGTTGCCACGTCTCTATATAATTGTGATGAGGATGTTTCTGGATATTTGGCTGTTCAGAGTCTAATAATGTACATGGCCAACAAGCACAGTCCAGGTTGCCTGAACAAATTAACATATTATGACAGTGGCGATCCTACCTTCTTTTTTTCATGCTTTTTTGTTCTTCTGAGTCAATCTTCTCTCCCATGAGTTGCTTCAGTGATTTGCTAGATGCTGCAAATATGATTTCAGGGTTAAGTTGGCGTGAATTAATAAATGATGAAAAGATTATTTTGATTAATTGACAAAGAAATAGAGATAAGGAAATTAGAGGCCCTAGTGGTAGCACTAGAGAGTATAAAAGTTAGGACAAGATGCACTTACTCTTGTATCTGTATTTCTTTTACCCAATAACCCGCCTTATAAAAGAAAGATGAAAACTTAAATTTCCTTGGCCCTATCAATTTGCTACATGATCCCACTAAGGCCACAGGTGGGGGTAAAGCCTTTTACATAGTATAATTAAGTCATTCCCGTGTGATCTCTTTGAAAGTGTGCAGGTTGGTGAGGAGGGGATAGTGTTCATTTCTCAGACATTTCCTATACTGGATCAGGTGTAAGCGCCTTAATGACTTCATGCTTCTGTCAACAAAATCACCTTATAAGCCAGTCAGTGGTTATTCCATCAGATCTGTGTAATCTCTTGCCAACGTTTTAACAGATTACTCACACCCAGCTGTAAGAGATACATTACATTATGATCCCCTAAATTCTGGGCTGATTTGTTAATAGTCACTTCTCCATCATTTGATACCCCGTTCCCTGATGGGTTTACTTGACAGTTGGTTTCCTATTTGGCTTCATTTGACAGTGTGCTCCTTATCACAAGTTTGAACTTTTTCAACCCGAGCATGATCCCACAGTCAATAAGCTGTTTTTGGGTCATTTGAGAGTTTGTTCCCTATTAAGGGTTGTTTAACGGTCAGAACCCTATTTCAACCTGAGTAACCTACCAAGTCTTTACCATTATCATTGCTAGAAGCAGTCACAATGATTTGCAACCAGAGCCTCCCAGTGTGTTTGTCAATGGCATCGGATCCCTTACTACTTACCCTCAGTCAACAGACTTTATTTTGTCCATAGATTATTGAAGGGGAGTTCTGTGTTTACAGGGAATGATACCAATGTGTGCTCTCCTTTAGGATACCATAGCTTGTTGATTGGTGGAATGGGGAAGTATTGAACATTACAACAGGTAGACAATTAACACTGCAACTGCAACATGTCCCTAGATTTATCTTTTTCCTACAGTGTCAAGAGGAATCTTGGCGCATCATGATGACCTTCTGTAATGCATCAACCTGGCCAGACTGATGTCTCCTTGTCAGAGCTCCCATTGCTCAGGTCTGGATCTGACTGTTTTTGTATGTAGAATACATGCTCTTCTCTGCCTACTTCTCTGCCTTTGTTTTTCTGCATTTTCAAAGCCCTAGGTGGGAACATGGGCTGTCCCCAATAGGTTGGGAGAATAGATTATGTGATTTGATTTCTCGACACAGCAAATACCCTCTCATACCTGTTTTTCCATGAATACTGATTATTTACCTGGAAAAGGAGTCCTCTGTCTCTGCTGTAATAAAATCCTGTCCTGGTAATATCCCCTGTTATCGCCCTAGGACCAACCAGTATTCGTTCCAAGCACATTACATAAAACCCAGGAAATCATTAGGAGGCATTAGGAAATTAAAGCCCCCCTGACATGTACTCCATTTAGGCCAATAGATCAGATCAACTAATGCTACCGAGCAAAACAGAGCGACCCCTACAAATATAATTATTCAATTCTGAAATTTTCCTTTGGTATTTTAGGCCATTCAGACTCATGTATCGGAAATTGATGTCACATACCGTAACCATCAACTTACAATGTAGACACATAGCTTCACGGATGTTCAATTGGCCACCTTAGAATATTTCTGTTTGATCCAATTATAAAATGCAAATCACATCATGTTTATTTTTTTATACGGATCTGTACAATAGAGTACCTAAGAGAGGCTATCCAGGGGTCTGTTACACAATCGAAATTTGTGGTCCCTAATTATAATTTATAAGAAAATGTGTTACAAGTATAAATCTAGGTGGTGTTCACTAATTTTCATGCTCTTTAGTAGATGAGCAAGATCCCCTTATTTCTATAGAAATTGTTATGTGTTTCATAACTATTCTTCAATATTTTGATGGTGTTCTTTAATTTATTTCTGGTGATCGTAAAGGGGTTACCCAGTGTTACATAAATAAAAGTTATACAGACCTAAATGGGGGTACTAAGTTTTTTTTAATAAATTGAAAACAATGTAATTTTGTTATAATTATATAATTAGATTTAGCCACTACATATGCACCACAAAACAGATGTACATCATACATTTATTTATTTTGGAGGGCATTGGCTTAGATCAACCAGCAAAAAGTGTAGAACATTACTCAAAGAATGTTAACATCTAAAGATTCTATGATTTCTAATCCTCTTGTGAGAGAGACTACATATCTAGTAATCTTCATAATATCATGTGACTTCTTAGGATATGGTAGATATTATAAGTAAGGCACAAAGAATCTCTCCTTGATATCTGTGGTAGTCTTTCCTGTTGTCTGGCATGTTGGCACTTTGGTCAGTTGTATTTATCCCTTAGGTCATCTGCTACCACCCCTGGCCCTTCCTCCCCCTACAAATACACCTACACATGTACTTGATATTCCACCTACAACACAAATGCTTGCACACCTGGCTTTGGCACAAGTTGGCTCGCCAGAAGTAATCTCAGGTGCTCACTTCTGGCCAATGTCTTTCTGGCATCCGGTAAGAAAAGGCCCACCTGGAATGCTGTAAAGAAAATGCCTGTCTGATTACCGCAAACCACCATCCATGTAAGTATTCTACTCCAACAACATGAAATCCAGACCATAGAACCACTTACTGTATTGATGTATGCATGCACATTGGAACTTATTATTTCAACTCCAATTCTCTCAAATAAAAAGGCTTATATCTAAGACCTAGGTTATAGAGTGAGATCTTCATAACCTGGTCACCTCTGCTCCAGAAAAATTTTATAGGTATCTAAACACAAATTTTAAATCTAAACACCTACATTTCTAAATACCTGAGCTAAGCACATTGTTTGGCTCCATTTTTGCAGTGTAGGCATAACTATACACCAAGGAACAAACCAGAGACATGGCATGGGGAAATGATGTGATTTTAGTTAGCCAACAACAGGGATTGCTCTCCTTGAATATGGAGCAGAGTTTGATATCATATCCTATATCTATCTCCATCATATCTGTAAGGGGGTGGTACTTTCCAGTATGGAGAGGCTGTGGGATTTGTGCGATGGGTAAATAATGCATGGAGGACTGGTTAGGAGGGGAAAGGAGCAGCTCCAGAGAAGCAGGCAGAGGAATTTACACACCAGAAAGGATCACTTCCATAAAGTCAAGATCTTACTAGCAATGGAAGCCACCAATACGTTGCCACGTCTCTATATAATTGTGATGAGGATGTTTCTGGATATTTGGCTGTTCAGAGTCTAATAATGTACATGGCCAACAAGTACAGTCCAGGTTGCCTGAACAAATTAACATATGTGACATGTACTAGGAAAAGGGGTCTTAGGACCCCCTGCACTAAGCCCCATTTTCGCAGATCGTGTCACATATTATGACAGTGGCGATCCTACCTTCTTTTTTCATGCCTTTTTGTTCTTCTGAGTCAATCTTATCTCCCATGAGTTGCTACAGTGATTTGCTAGATGCTGCCAATATGATTTCAGGGTTAAGTTGGCGTGAATTAATAAATGATGACAAAATTATTTTGATTAATTGACAAAGAAATAGAGATAAGGAAATTAGAGGCCCTAGTGGTAGCACTACACTACAAAAATGGTGTTTAGATCCTAAACACAATTCTAAACATATTCTTGCAACGTTTTTTAATCACATTAATTTCCTAAACATGTTTAGCCAAACAATGTGCTTAGCTCAAGTGTTTAGAAATGTAGGTGTTTAGGTTAAAACTTTGTGTTTAAATATCTATGAATTTTTGTGTTTAGGTGTTTATGAATTTTTGTGTTTAGATGATTAAATGATTTGATGGAGAGTTAAGGTTTGCAGATTTATGTTAGAACATATTAAAAAAAAATCAGAAATACACAGATTAATCCTATCATACTTATTTGCTTTCGGAATCCTTGGGTTTCTCAGGTTCTAACCCATACAGAGCGATCTGTTCATCGACCATATCTTTGGCTTCACGGCGAGTGCCATCCCAATCAGACAGTCTCTTTCCGAAAGCTTCAAAAAACTTCTGATTCAGGTAATCTACCTCGCTCCTGGCCTTAGCAACCTCAACAGTCCAGAATTCAGCAGCTTTCTTCTGACGTGCCTCCTGGGCTTCTAATTGCTTCATTTTTTCCTTATGGTCGATATCTCGTTCTGATTCAATCCGACTTATTTCCAGAGATTGGATTGCCTCAGTCATATGCATTACTGAACCTACAACATCTTGCAGGTATTCTACGGATAGTGCATGATGACGTTTTTGCCAGTCGATCATGCAGCTCTTTTGTATCTGAAAACTTTCCGGAGAAATGTCCACAATGTCATAGTTGACTGGGTTCTGAATATACGAACTCCGGCTTGGCAGTGGTTCGCGTTCGGAATAGTTAGATGATCCAGAGTGTTTCCGACGTCTGGGGTTTTCAGACGGACTTCCAGATGCTATGGAAGAGGTTGCCACGTCTCCCTGGGGAGTGGAGATCGTGACACCCCTGCCATTTCCGACAGGTGGTCGGAAAGTCCTTATCTTTATCCTTATTCACATCGAACACAGGTGGGGCAGCGCCTCTCAATGTAGACAGAGGAGACGGTGCTTCCCGATTGCGATCCCTACGCTCAGGTGCCGGGCGTTGGATTCCACGGAATGAAATCTTACCCGGCTGTGGCTTCATACGTTTTGCGGATGTGGCCTTACTAGAGTCCCGGTAGGCGCTGTCGCCCCGGTACTCCCTCATTTCTCCGAACTGTTCATTAGTAATTCTTAATCTACCCGCAGTGTAGTTCAGATGAAACGCTGCCTCCAGTTTGGAGTTGGCGTGCGTTTCGACTTCACACAATCTACCGACTTTAGAGTTCAGACTCCGGAAGTTGGTTTTCTTCCAGGAGTCCCACTTATCGATCAGAAGTTTGTGCAGATCCAAGGCTGCCTTCAGAGCTGATTTCACACCGATCTGGTGTTCATCTTTCAGATGTCGGACCAGCTCACTCTTCCGGAACGTGGTTATTCCAGAACAGATGGCGCTGTTCCTACCTTTGTTCATATAACACATATACACCGGGTGATGGTGCATATGTTCCTCAACTATGTGACGGATGAATCTCATATGGGAGCTGAACTTTTCAGGTTCATCGCTTCCCCTAGCACAGATGATAAACAGACAAGTGGTGTTGGTGTCCTTATCCCAACTGTCGATGGCCCACTTGATCTTACAGTAGGCATCGAAATCATAATACTCCTTATTCCGGTTGTCGATGGTCTGTTCGACCCAGTTAACATAGAAGTAATTCGGATTCCGGTCCTGACGAGTGTACCTCATCCACTCTTCATCATCTTGCTCCCCATCCATGTTAATGAACGGAGGGCAACTGTACTACCGAGTGTTTCGTTTACACTCTTCCAGAGATTTGGGAATCAACTGCTTGAACCCACTCCTGACATTGTTCCATATTTTCTTCTTATCGAGGGTGGGTGCTCCCTCGTCATCATATAACTCGGGATGGTCTATGTCGGTAGACCAATCCCACGTATCCGACTCTGTAGTATCCTGTGAGCCGGAAGCCACAGGTTTCGGAACCACAGGGGTCTTCGGAATGGCGCCAGTTGGCTTCGGACTCGTAGATGCCGCTACCTGAGTTGCCTCGTCTCCGGCTTCTTTTTCTTCCAACTTCTTACCCATCTTTTCCTGCTTATTAAGCTTCTGTCTCTCCTCCTTCTCTTTTCTCTTAACTAGTGCTTTCGCCTTCTTACTCAAACTTTGCTTCCAACCTTCTTTTTCCTTAACAGTGCCCTTTGTGGTTACTCGGGCCTGCATCCGGGCTTTGGTGTCTTCTACTGACGCACTCTGCCCGGTACTTATTTCAGTTAATTTTTCCCTTTGTTTTCTTAATACTTCTTCTTGTTGTTCTAATTTCTCCTCGGATTCTGATTGCATTCTTACGTTTTCTTTTTCGATCCAGCTGTCTTCAGCTCGCAGCTCGGCATTTCGGAAGATTTCGATAGGTTTACCGGAAACCCTTCCCCCCTGGGAGGTAGGAGATGGTATGTGTCTGTTACGACCCAGGGTAGGACTGGGGAATTTTTGGTCGATACGGGGGCTAGTCACTCGATGATCTCCAATAAATTCTACAGCCTCTTGCCGGACAAGAGTGAAAACCTCATAAAGGGGGTAAACGCTTGTACGGCCGATGGGACCCGTATGCAGGTTCTTGTAGAACATTTATGAAGGCATCTATTGGTGGGAAGGAGTATGTGCTCTCTCCTACCATAGCCAATATGAACGATGACGGGATACTTGGATTGGACTTCGCGAACCTTTTTGAGGCCGAACTGAACCCATGTAGTGGAAAGTTGAGAATCCGGAAGCCCTACGATATCCAAGTGAAGTGTGTACTAAGACAGATAAGTGCTATAGCCAGCGTAGTGGATACAGTAAAGATACCCCCGGGTGTCTCCTGCGATGTACTCTGTACTTCAGATAGGAATCTGAAAGACCAAGAAGGAGTATTTGAGCCAGATGTGGTTCAATTAGCCAGCATTGGGCTTGAATCAGTAGACACTCTGGTAGGAAATCCCTTCTGGAATGTACTGCCAGTGATGAATCGAGGCGATAGGACCATCTATCTGCAGAAGGGATCCAGACTTGGGTCCATGACGTTGATAAATGGAGTACGAGAGGACATTCGGGAACCCGAACATAAATTGTTCGGGAAGGAGAAAATGAATATGGAGTTGGATAATTTAATAGAGGAATCCTCTCTGGAGAACAGTTATCAGAAGATGGAAGTTCGGAATCTGATACGGAAATATGAGGACGCCTTTGGCTACTCTGGTGGTCCTTTGGGCCGGAATGATAAGGTACTACACCATATCAACACCGGAGAGGCGGAGCCCTTCAAGATTCCGTATCGCCGATTGCCACTTAAAAAGAAGATCATTTGTGAAAATGAGATAATGGATCAGTTGGAAAAGGGAGTGATTGTGCCTAGTACCAGTCCCTGGTCTAGTCCAGTCGTCATGACCACTAAGAAGGATGGAAGCTTGGCAGGAAGGACATTGCCTTATCTATTCCAGAATAACATCAAATAGGTGTCAGGCATGGAGCTTATTGATTATTTTATGCTAATGATGGTGGCATAAGGTGAATCTAGTCAATTTTCTATTGCCCTTTCTATTCACATGACATTCTATGAAATGAAACCGTGATAAACATGGGATGTGTGGACATTTGTCACAACAATTGATTATAACTGTGTGCAGATAGTCCATTCAAAGGTAGTGCTGCTACCTGATGTGGATTCAACATCCAAGTATCTAAACATATTGATGTTTAAATCTAAACACCTATTATTCAACTGTTTCAACTCTAAACATCTAAACATGTTTAGCGTAAATGTTTATGTAGTTAGAATAAAAGTGTTCATTTCCTAAATGTGTAGTCGATGAGACACCTAACTGACCTATATGTTTAGGTTTTAAACATGTTTAGATCTAAACATGTTTAAAATCTAAACACCATTTTTGCGGTGTAGAGAGTATAAAAGTTAGGACAAGATGCACTTACTCTTGTATCTGTATTCCTTTTACCCAAATAACCCACCTTATAAAAGAAAGATGAACACTTAAATTTCCTTGGCCCTATCAATTTGCTACATGATCCCACTAAGGCCACAGGTGGGGGTAAAGCCTTTTACATAGTATAATTAAGTCATTCCCGTGTCCAGGTTGGTGAGGAGGGGATAGTGTTCATTTCTTAGACATTTCCTATACTGGAGCAGGTGTAAGCGCCTTAATGACTTCATGCTTCTGTCAACAAAATCACCTTATAAGCCAGTCAGTGGCTATTCCATCAGATCTGTGTAATCTCTTGCCAAAGTTTTAACAGATTACTCACACCCAGCTGTAAGAGATTACATTATGATCCCCTAAATTCTGGGCTGATTTGTTAATAGTCACTCCTCCATCATTTGATACCCCGTTCCCTGATGGGTTTACTTGACAGTTGGTTTCCTATTTGGCTTCATTTGACAGTGTGCTCCTTATCACAAGTTTGAATTTTTTCAACCCGAGCATGATCCCACAGTCAATAAGCTGTTTTTGCGTCATTTGAGAGTTTGTTCGCTATTAAGGGTTGTTTAACGGTCAGAACCCTATTTCAACCTGAGTAACCTACCAAGTCTTTACCATTATCATTGCTGGAAGCAGTCACAATAATTTGCAACCAGAGCCTCCCAGTGTGTTTGTCAATGGCATCAGATCCCTTTGTGTATTAGAAGATAAAGCTGTCTGTACTGCAGTCTACTTACCCTCAGTCAACAGACTTTATTTTGTCCATAGATTATTGAAGGGGAGTTCTGTGTTTACAGGGAATGATACCAATGTGTGCTCTCCTCTAGGATACCATAGCTTGTTGATTGGTGGAATGGAGAAGTATTGAACATTACAACAGGTAGACAATTAACACTGCAACTGCAACATGTCCCTAGATTTATTTTTTTCCTACAGTGTCAAGAGGAATCTTGGCGCATCATGATGACCTTCTGTAATGCATCAACCTGGCCAGACTGATGTCTCCTTGTCAGAGCTCCCATTGCTCAGGTCTGGATCTGACTGATTTTGTATACATGTAGAATACATGCTCTACTCTGCCTACTTCTCTGCCTTTGTTTTTCTGCATTTTAAAAGCCCTAGGTGGGAACATGGGCCGTCCCCAATAGGTTGGGAGAATAGATTATGTGATTTGATTTCTCGACATAGCAAATACCCTCTCATACCTGTTTTTCCATGAATACTGATTACTTACCTGGAAAAGGAGTCCTCTGTCTCTGCTGTAATAAAATCCTGTCCTGGTAATATCCCCTGTTATCGCCCTAGGACCAACCAGTATTCATTCCAAGCACATTACATAAAACCCAGGAAATCATTAGGAGGCATTAGGAAATTAAAGCCCCCTGACATGTACTCCATTTAGGCCAATAGATCAGATCAACTAATGCTACCGAGCAAAACAGAGCGACCCCTACAAATATAATTATTCTATTCTGAAATTTTCCTTTGGTATTTTAGGCCATTCAGACTCTTGTATCGGGAATTGATGTTACATACCGTAACCATCAACTTACAATGTAGACGCATAGCTTCACGGATGTTCATTTGGCCACCTTAGAATATTTCTGTTTGATCCAATTATAAAATGCAAATCACATCATGTTTATTTTATTATACGGATCTGTACAATAGAGTACCTAAGAGTGGCTATCCAGGGGTCTGTTACACAATCGAAATTACTGGTCCCTAATTATAATTTATTAGAAAATGTGTTACAAGTATAAATCTAGGTGGTGTTCACTAATTTTCGTGCTCTTTAGTAGATGAGCAAGATCCCCTTATTTCTATAGAAATTGTTATGTGTTTCATAACTATTCTTCAATATTTTGATGGTGTTTTTTGATTTATTTCTGGTGATTGTAAAGGGGTTACCCAGTGTTACATAAATAAAAGTTATACAGACCTAAATAGGGGTACAAAGTTTTTTTAATAAAACAATGTAATTTTGTTATAGTTATATAACAGAAAGTCCCGAAATACACACATAAAGATAACAACTTGTTTGATTAGGATATTATTCCAATAGATTTGGCCCTATAAAAGCACCTTAATCTTGCTCACTATTATATGCTCTTTAATTTCTGATTAATATCATGCTCTTTAATATTATGGGCATATTTTTAATTGCCTTTAGGGGCTATTTAACATGATTTTAGTTGTTGTAGAGGGCCTTTAAATCTATATTTAGCTTAAATCTGTATAGGTTCATTAAATTATTTTTAACATCATATGGGGTTTGCATTTATTTTGCAGGTGTTATTGGGCCCTGAGATGATGTAGTACACAAAAATGTGTAGTTTAATGTACCCCATACTTTATGGATGAGCACCAATATCAACTAACAGGAAATAATTAAAGAACATGAAAATTAACCAACATGAATGTATTTGGTACTATTCCGGATGAATATACATTATGAAACAGAATTATTTCTTACTCTGCTTCATGATCTTTATTTTAAACATTTTATCAGTTAAGAGCACAAATTAACGAGCACCATTTGTGTAACAGACCCCTGGGAAATATGCCCTTCTTTTTCTGGACTATACCCGTATCCCCCTTTGAACAAAAACCCAGAGCCTGTCAGGATCCATAATCATCAGCTTCCAGACCATTAGCTTAGAAAAAAGGAAGGGAAAGGGAAAATGACTCCATTCACCCATACAAGCAAGAAGCTTTGTGCCCTCAGTGAGTGGACAGATTAGCTCTTATACAGAACTGCCACATATTGTTCTGCATCATTTTCCACCACCAAACATATCCAACACCCACATGTATCCTAGGGGTCTGTTACACAATCAAAATTCGTGAACGTTAATAATAATATATTAGAAAATGTGTTACAAGTGTAAATCTAGGTGGTGTTCGCTAATATTTCGTGCTCATTAGTTAACCAGCAAAATCCAGTTATTTCTATAGGAAGTTTCAGGTGTTTCATAACTGCTCATTAATATATTTCTGGTGTTCTTTAATATTGATATGGTGCTGGTAAAGGGGTAAAAAAAGTGTTACATGATTGAAAGTTATACATATAAAAAAGATTTTTTTTAAAAAGACATTATTTTACAATTGTAACATGTAAGGAAGAACAAAAATAGTAGATAATCATTATAAATTATTTGATCAGGTTATCATTGGTATATTTTCTTCCACACCAGTGTACCTTAAATGTGTTCATTAATTGGTGCTCTAATTTTATACTCCTATCATCATGCTTTTTGTAGTATTAGTATTAGCTAGGGATTCCCCCCATGTGACCAATGACGTCATATGGACTTCCCCTTATGATATAAGATAAATGATGAAAATATTGGTCGTGCTTGTTAATAAATCAATGTTCCCAATTATCACTCACCATACTCTTTAATTTATTTACATTATTTTACAAGTGTTATGGGACCCTGCGATGACGTAGTACACAAAAATGTGTACTTTACCATGTAAGTCACACTTTAAGAACGAGCACCAATATTAACTGACATGAAATAACAAAAGAACACAAAAAATAATGAACATAACTATATTTGGTACTCTTCCAGACAAGTACACATTATGAAACACAATTATTTCTTACTCCCCCCCCCCGCATGTTCTTTATTTCAAACATTATTTAATTTAAGAGCACAAATTAACGAGTACCATTTGTGTAACAGACCCCTGATATATGAGTACGAAAATGTCAGAAATTATGCTGCTGCTAGTGGGTGTGTCTGAGGCCGCAGAGGCACCCTCTGGACAACCACTATCTGTGTGGGGAGTTACTATATCTGTAGGATTAAAGTTAGGAGTTGTCTGCAACTGCTATCTGTGACGAAATGTTGTTATTTTATCAAATTAAGTGTTGGAGGACATATTAGACACCCGTTATAGTAGGGTATGCACATTGCTTATGTGCCAAACATTTTAATGGAGATGTTGCTGCACATATAAATATTTAGTGAAAGTCTCTACATAAATAGGTACTATTGTAAATCCCAACGTATAAGGCATGCCTTTTTATCTGTAGCACTACAGATAGCAATCATTTATGCAAATAATATTTGTGCACCTCACCATGGGGGGACCTACAGCCATATTTTCCACCATCATCTTATAACACACAGGCTATGAGCCCTTTAGCCTGCAAGATATAATTGGGAGTGAGCTGCTAAACAGAGGTGACATGTGTTTAATAGTCAATATGAGATGGTGAGGGAATAGCTTCACTTTCTTTGAACTCGCTGAGCAATGGGGGCTTACCATGGCATGTTTAAATGCCTCGGTGCTTACAGATTTCAATACCACACTATCCCTGATTCTTATACAAGACCAGCACTCATCAAGACCTGAAGCTTATGTAGGTTGAAGCGGTAAGTGGTAAGGGATAGTCTGGTATACAATTTCATATGACTGAGGGTCTGTTAATGACCATAAAGTATGGTGCATTGTGGTTGATTGAAAAACGGGATGATTTCATGAGACCATCTAAAATGTGGTAATGACATGAAAACCCCCCGTGATTTTTTGTAAAATCAAATCATAAGTCAAAAATTGGCACCATCTAAGCACAATAGGAAAATGCAAGATAATGCAGATTTATCTACATTGTATATACACTATGTGATTTACCCATCATTTGAAACCTGCAGTTTACCACGTATCTTTTTTTTCAAAATCAACCATACATTAATGTCCACCTTTGGCAACCTAGTATCTATCTGTGTCATGCCTCCCGGGTAAGAACAGTATCAGGTACCCTTCCTATACCTACAGAACTGACAAGTGAGCTCTCAACATCAAAGTGCTTCACCCTTTTGCTTAATTCTAGGGGCCACTTGAGCCCTCCAGGTTCATTTCCCCTGGTTGTCATGATGCACCAGTGCAGTGCTGGCAAGAGTACTCACAGGCACTGCATTTCCGACCAGTTAGGTAATTCTAGTAGTATAGTGTCATCATCTCTGGTGGGTTGATATCCCAGGGCTGCATTCATGCATCATGGCAAGCAACAATTATAACCCATCAATGATTTATGTAACACGCAAAGGGTTAGCTGACCACCCACCTCACTACACTATCATGGTGTTCCCCCACAGCAGCATCTTTTTTCACATTGATTTATTCCTTTGAGTAGGTTTCCCTATGACATGTCTAGACTAGATGTCTTCAGGAAGACTAAGACAGCTAGGTGGAAAACCAATGTGGCCGAATGGGTTTAGCAGGAGGCACTGTCTGTTAAGCCAACCAGGCATGAAGGCAATTACTGCATCCTGTGAGAAAATTGTGGGATATTCTTCATGGTATCATGTATATCATGAGCTAAGAAATGGTGGACTGTATAATCCTTTTTTGCATTAAAAAAATGGTACAGATAAACACTTTAAGGACTCCATGAAACCAACAGATTCTAGTTCTTTTGTTGGTATCATGCACCAATGCAGCCATGCAGGGTCTATTGGACAGAACAACCACTGCTGTCATCCTAATGCATTCACCTATTAGACATCTAAAGGACATGACTGGCATTTGACTAATTTTTCCTGACCTTAGGTGATATCAATCAAGTATCAAACCCTACCTAAGATTACATACTACTCTTTCTCCACAGTACACACCTTTATTAGAGATAACAAACCTTCGTGAAACCTATGACTGATTCTTTACAAAACTGTAACTTTAGCGTTGATTATGAGGCAAATGAGATTACTAGGGTGAATTTGAGCTACTTCTTATCAGAGCTTCGAGGAAGCAATTGCCTGGAGTCTAAAGGGTCAATACTTTATTCAAAAGTATAACAAATGCCTCAAGCAATATTGATGTCATGAGGATGCTATAATGTTCAGGTCTTGTGTCAGAGTAAGCTAGTTTCTTATGCACAACACTAGCCACCAAAGGGTAGAAAGCATTATTATGAGTAGAGAATCAATAGAGGTTAAGGCAGAAAAGAACTTTTGTTGATAGTTGTGGTAGCTATTTGTATGGCTCTGCCCTATGCAGGACTTCTGGTGAAGGTGATTATACCTCGGGTCATCTGCCACCACCCTTGCTGCTTCCTCCCCATACAAATACACCTACAAATTTAATTAATATTCCACCTACAAGACAAATGCTTGCACACCTGGCTTTGGCACCAGCTGGCATGCTGGAAATAACTTTAGGTACTCATTTCTGGCCAATGTCTTCTTGGTATCCGGTAGGAAGAGATCACCTGTAATTCTGTAAAGAAAATGCTTGTGGTTATTGTGAACCAGAGTTCACACAAGTCTTCTACTTCTTCTCCTTGGTATCCAAGCCACAGAATAGTGATGTATAATAGTGCTCAGTCACTTATTCATTTTAACCAAGGCTCCCAACCACTAATTCTTATTCAGGATTGGCCCTTATTCAAGACATATTTTTCAATTCCATATGATATTGATTTAGATGGAGAAACTAAGGATGCATGGGGGCATAGCAATACACCAATAGGACATGGTATCGAGAGTAATGGATTTTTAGTCGTCCAACACCAGGTATTGATCACCTGGAATATGGAGGAGAGTCTAGTATATCCCATGTTTATCTTCATGAGACCAGGCAGAGGGCAGTACTCAGAGGTGGTACGGGAAAGATGGTTAATCAGTGTGTAAGGTAAATAATGCATGGAGCAGTGATTGGACGGGTAGGGGAGTAGGTCCAGAGAGTAGCTCATGGAATTTATTTCATGCTAAGAACAGTGTTCCATAGGCATAACACTGGATCGACCCCTATCCCTTCTTGGAATATATATCAATGTGCAACCGATGTATGACATACTACACTTATATGATAAATTCGGTACACTTTAATCAACATAATTAAATCAATGAATAATTAAATGAAAATAGATATGCCCACCCTAGATATTTGGATCAAGTCACAGGAAACACGTTTTGTCCTGATGATTTCACTCCATAACTTGACTAGTGGGGGCAGGTGGTGATACAACACTTTATATAGTGTTGAGGTATAATTGAGTTGTTCCTGTTTCATCACTTGCAGTGTGAGCATCTGGAGGAGGGGACTTTACTTCAAGTAGAGCAGGTGTAAGCACCATAATAGCTTCACACTGTTGTCAAAGGAATCACCTTATAAGCCAAGCAGTGACTATGCTAACACGTCTTTTAAATCTATTGCCCAAATTATAACAGATTACTCACAACCAGAGGCCGCACTGCCCAGTTCTGAATCTATCCTTAAATTCGTATCGCAGCTTCTCTTGCCTACATCTCTACTCAGGCTGTTCTGCTTGCCACATTTCCCTCTGTTTCTCTGTCAATATGTCTCTATCTATCTGCATACCTCTCTCTCTCTCTCTCTCTCTCTCTCTCTCTCTCTCTCTCTCTCTCTCTCTCTCTCTCTGTCTTGCTCTCTTCCACCCTCTTCCTCTTACAATTTTGCAGGTCGAATCTTTCGAACTTTAGAATCACACTCTGTGCCTGATATAAAGTTCAGACTCATTACCAGGCCCTCTTAGAGCAGGACCCTACATAGAGCAGGCCCTTCAATTGATCATTCAATTTTGAAATCTTATCTATGTTTTATCAGGGTATTTGGGATAGATTTGCATAAGTCACATATCTCGATATGCGAGTCTTCCAAAATTTTAATCCTCTTTTAATCTGACCCACCTACCCTTCAATCTACTTATTTTTAGAAAATGAAACCTGAAACACCCTTTTGGCTCATTTGCTAATTATGTGTGGCCTTGTCTATATTAGGATATTAGATTGTGGACATAACGGATATTTTCCTCCCTGTCTACATTATATGATGTCATGTGGTAGTGACAAGATGTGTAGTGTCTAACATGGCTGCTGATTCAATAACTCCATAGACAACATTGTTTTATTACTATAAGCGTATAATCATAGCTTACTATTATCATACACACCGTTAGCAGCAGCTTATCTGCTTTAGCAGCCACATAAAAGATGGTAAGAGAAGACCCATATGTTATCTAGACTATAGCCTCCTATTGTGGGCATGCATCAATAGCTTGTAAGACATGTATATATTATTGTGAGCTTCCATAAAGTTAGCTTAGAAAGAAAACATGAAGAACAGAAAAGGAAAAAGAACACCAGAAAAAGGTTCCTTCCAACCATACAGTCATAAAGCTACGGCTCTAAGTGGACATACCCCCTCTCATACACAACCGACACATTTCGTTCCGCATCATGTCCCACCATTAATCCCCATGCCTATATTATTATGGTGTACCGTACTGGACCTAATTAGCGCAGATACCCTAATAAGCGCACACCCCCTCTTCTTGGTCATTTTTCAAAATAGAGATTAAACTCTTATCCACTGGACATCCATTTTAGATATAGTTTAAGCACACAGTGCGCTAAGGTCGAATATGGTATATGAATCCCTGATATATAGGAAGTAAATAAAATACCAATACTTGTGCTACTAGATCTGTCCGAGGCCACAGAGGAACCCCTCAAGCAGACACCCAGAACCATATTTTCCAACATCATCCAACAGCAGAAAGACCCAAACAGCCACCAGAAGCTTGTGCACAGAGTGATCTGCTCAACAGAGGTGAAATGTGTATGCTGGTCTATACATGAAATGCTGAGGATGTAGCTTCAGTATGTTTTGACTTACTGAGCTATTCAACAGGGCTAAAGAGGAGTAAGGTATACCTTTCTGTCATTTGCCGCATTCGGCTAAGAAATACAGCATTATGGTTTATTGATGGGCAAATCAAATTGATCCCATTAGAGCATCTCATAAGTGAGTACATAGTTACAACGGTATTCAGAGGAAACCGATGCAAACTGGAACAGGAAAGGTTAGTAGAGGGGCAGGGGGACCTCCCTGGCTAGAATAAAAAGGTCTCCCCATATAAACCTGTATAAGCATTTAGTAGACACCCTTTTGTGATCTTTAGGCATTTCCATGGGTGAATGAATTTACGGATACCTGAGTCGAGCAAAGTATATCACTAAATGTTAAACATCTAGCCATGATGAGAATTGATATACACTATGAGTTTTACTATGCTCCAAATTTTGTTGTTAAGGGCACAAATCTATCTCTATCAAAGCCAACCATACATCAACATGCACCTTAGACTACCTGGTATCTATCTGTGTCATGCCTCCTTGTGAGAACAGTATCAGGTACCTTCCCTATACCCACAGAACCGACAGGTGAGCTCTCAACATCAAAGTAATAACCCTTTACTCATCGCATTAGGCCTGCAGGTTCATGTGCCTTAGTTGTTATAATGTAACAACTCATTTAAGGATCATACCAACCCTTAGAGAGTGTTTCAGCAGCGAGAATGAATGTGGTACTGCATTTATGCATCATGACAATAAATGGGTAGAATGCATTGAAGCTTCATGTAACCCTTAAAGACTCAGCTCTCTGCCCACCTCATTACACTATCAGGGTGTTCCTGTTAGCAGCATCTTTTTACATATTGATTTATGAATAGGTTTCGTAGGACATGTCTAGACCAGGAAGCATAACCTAATAAGACAGATAGGTGTAAGAGCCTGAGAACCACATGGAGGGATGGGATTAGCAAGATGCACTGTATGTTAAGCCGACCAAGCAGTTTTGAAAGTACCAAAGGTACTATCAAGGATATACAGTAGATGGCGTTAGTGTCGACCAAGCCAAATTGCTCCTGCTAAACTCATGTGAATCCAAATATAGGCCTACCTTGATAGTAGGCCCTGGGACTGAGGGGCATGGTCTATGATGGTGAATCCGTGCCTTGTGGCATTTATATGAGTAAATCTGGTGCCCTGAAGGCACAGGGGACACATGGGTCTTCATTTGTGGATATCCTCAACTTTTCTATTCTTATCAGAAGTGTTACTGCTCGCACCCTGGAGGACTTGACAGCTCAAAATGACATGAAAAATTAGTATGATGGTAATGGAGGTAGACACATCTTAAAGCTTAATTTATTGCCTGAAATTTTTTTCCCACTAGTTTAGAACAGATTTTAGTGTTATGTAGGGGCAGATCCATGTCTAGATTACTGATTTACATGATGAATTCCATGTTTTCATGTCATCATGTCACCAGGATCCAGTTGATTTGTCAGAACTATGAAATGAAATAGATTAGCATTGCTATCTACCTCAAAACTTATATTGATAATGGTTATTATATAGGTCATTTACCTTCACCACTCAGTGCAGTGAAAACAGCCCTCATACAGCCTACGGTAGTATTGTGGAGTAGGAGACTGTGTGTGCTTAGTGACCACTTTCTGGCTGCAGTTTGTATGGGAAACTTTTCAGAAAAGATTCTTGACTTTACCTTACATTCTCCTTAATATCTCACTTTTTTGCTGCATTGTTCGTCAGACATTAATCTTTGTATTAATGGGTTTTACTGCGTTGTGTGACAATTATTTCTACTAGGGGTTTACAATCACCCTACTTCCTCCTCATAGAATCACACCGGAAATAACCTTAGGTGCTCACTTCCGGCTCATGTGCTGCTGGCATCTAATAAGAAAAGACCACCTGGAATTCAGTAATAAAAAAGGCCTGCTTGATTTCTGCAAACCGGTGTAAACAGGAGTCTTCTACTCCAATGATCCAGACCATATTTAGGTATACATATATACCTGGGCACTTAAAATTTTCAAATTGGCACTCATTCCAACAAGAATAATGTGGCAAGGACCACGGATAGGAGTTGCCACTCTGCGGCCGACATGTGACGTCACGGCCGAAGTATTTCATCACAGTCACCTTGTGACGTCACTGACAAACCGAAAACATAATGAAGTTGCTACGGTCGCTGCGCTCCCGGACGCTACGCGGCTAGCAACTCCAAAAAATAGTTAATACAATGACATGTTTATACTCCAGCCACCCCTATCCAGACAAAAAAGAAAATGGTTGGACATCAAAGCTGAAAGTGCCTGGACTATTGAAGCATATTTGAATGCTTTTGTACTGAACTGTCCCCAGCCCAAAGTCTGGCAGAACCGATCTCCATCAGCCATTGGTGTATTACGAGATTGATAGTTGACCGGGTTTAAAGGTTCACTGTAGTGAGGTTTTTAATTTCAAGATCCGTAGACCGCTGCAAATATTGAGGAACAGCACACATTCTAAAACCTGATGCTTTTACATGGTATTAATAAAGCTAAAGATGCTTGGATAGGCATATCAATACACCGAGAAACCAAACAGGAATTGAGAATGTTGGGATTATACTACCAACACCAGGGATTGCCTCCTTGGAATATAGAGTAGAGTTTAATATCATATCTCATATTTATCTCCATCATATCTGTAAAGGGGTGGTACTTTGTGGTATGTGAAGGGGGTGGGATGGGTGTCCGGTGTAAATAATGCATAGAGCAGCTCCAGAGAGCTGGTCATGGAATTTATACCCAAGAATGGTTTGCTGCTGTAGGGTAGGGATCCCGATACCGCATGTAAGGTGCACCTCACATATAAGGCAAAAACCCAAGTAAGACCACTCGGTACAATATGCTTCCTCGCTTGCATATAAGCCACACATTAGGCACCTTGGTATGATACCACATTACTGTATAAGGAGAAGGTATTTCGGAATGTTTGGGTCTTCATAGACTAATAATGTAGTATACATTTCCCAAACTTTGTGCGCAGATTTGATGCCAAAAGACCGACTCGGAGTGCCCCTGAACCATCCTAAACTCCACCAAAATAAACATGCAAACCCTCCTGGGGGGAAAGAAAAACGTTTTTTTCTTTAGTTACAGGAACGTTTGTGTGGTCCACATGTCATGTACTCAAAATAGTAGAAATCCTTATTATATATTCATTTCTAAGTTGTGAAACATAGTTTTGATGTTTGAAAATTTGAAGAGCAAGGAGTTCAAAAAAGGTCCTTATGGATGATGAAAACACATTGACAAACATTTAAAAACGTTTTATGGTAGCCAAAAAAAATCCAAATGTTCCCAAAACATGTTTGTATAGATTTTCTAACATTGCCTGGCTCGGGATCGAAATCAGGATCTCTTGATCCAGAGTCAAACATATTACCACTTCGCCATGGAATCTGTGCTAAGTGGTTGTATGGGAGTATATGCCTGGGACTATATGTTGATATTTCATTTATTACAAAGATGTGCTTACAATCTAAGTGCTGAGGAAGTTATGAAAAAATCTATCCACTTTTGGATATGAATATGGGGAATAGTGTGATAAATTACTGCACAATCCTATATATTAAAGGTTCTGTATCTCAGAAATATGCATTGGACCCTCACATTTTTATTCCACACACACACACACACACACACACACACACACACACACACACACATATATATATATATATATATATATATATATATATATATATATATATATATATATATATATATATATATATATGCATAGTACGTATCATTTTGAGAGTCTGTTGAGAATATGGAGAAAATCTGACCACTTTTAATCTATCCCCATCCACCTTAAGAAAGAAAGAAAGAATATCTTGTGTGCCCGCTATATGTATTTTAGCCATAAAATGTGAACCAAATGTTTCTTTCCTCTCAATTTCGCTAGGGCCGCAGGTGGTGGTAAAGCCTTCTACATAGTCTTGAAGTCGTGCCTGTGTGGTCCTGTGGAATGTTAGCAGGTGGGGAGGGGAGGGGCCTGTAATTGCTCACCACTCGGACTCTGTCTACAATGCTATTGAATGACTTCACAGTGCTGTCAAATGAATTGCATTATAAGCCAGTCAGTGGTTATTCCAACAGTTCTGTGTAATCTCTTCCTCAAATTATAACAGACTACTCACACTCAGCTGCAGATGTGCCTCCAGGGATTAAAGCCACATTGATGCTTTCATGATTAGTGACAAGAGGAATCCTTACCCTGTCAAACAGTGATTCACAATCTTTCTGGTCAAACTGGGTGGCATAGCATCTGTATAGGTGGAAGAATGCCAGAAGATATTCAGAAGATAGCACTTCAGTGTCTCTTTCTTGCTCATTATGTCCAGTATTAACATGCCTGCCATAGCTACAACACATATTATCCCATCTCACAG